>PVKU01002976.1:0-199120 GCA_004027475.1 Anoura caudifer
AAATGTCCCAACATCCGAATTATAGGGGTACCAGAAGGGGAAGAGGAAGAACAACAAGTAGAAAACTTATTTGAACAAATAATAAAGGAGAACTTCCCCAATCTGGCAAAGGAAATAGACTTCCAGGAAGTCCAGGAAGCTCAGAGAGTCCCAAAGAAGGTGGACCCAAGGAGGAACACACCAAGGCACATCATAATTATATTAGCCAAGATTAAAATGAAGGAGAGAATTCTAGAAGCAGCAAGGGATAAGGGGACAGTCACCTACAAAGGAGTTCCCATCAGACCATGAGCTGATTTCTCCAAAGAGACCTTACAGGCAAGAAGGGGCTGGAAAGAAGTATTCCAAGTCATGAAAGTCAAGGACTTACATCCAAGATTGTTCTATCCAGTGAAGCCATCATTTAGAATGGAAAGGAAGATAAAGTGCCTCTTAGATAAGGTCAAGTTAAAGGAGTTCATCATCACCAAGCCCTTATTATACAAAATGTTAAAGGGACTTATCTAAGGAAAAGAGGATAAAAATATGACAGTAAAAAGACAGCAAACTCACAGGTATTAACAACCACATCTAAAACAAAAGCAAACTAAGCAAACAGCTAGAACAGGAGCAGAAACACAGAAATAGAGATCACATGGAGGGTTAGCAACAGGGGAGTGGGAGGAGGAGAGAGGGGGACAAGGTACAGAGAATAAGTAGCATAGACGGTAGGTAGAAAATAGACAGGGGGAGGGCAAGAATAGTGTGAGAAATGTAGAAGCTAAAGAACTTATGACACATGGACATGAACTAAAGGGGGAATGTGGGTGGGAGGGGGTGTGCAGGGTGGAAGGGAATGATGGGGGAGAAATGGGACAACTGTAATAGCATAATCAATAAAATATATTAAAAATGCACTCCTGTGATACTATGGAAAAATGCTATTATGTCTATTGATAAAGAGAGGTACGTGTAAAATACTGTTAAATGAAATAAGCAGTAACGATGATCTAACCTTATACCATATAAACACATAAGCGCAGGCACAGGAAACTCGGTACGAACATACATTTAAGCCACAGCAGCGATTATCTCGGAGTGGTATAAACATAGCTATTTTCTTTTTAGTTGTTCGCACTATCTACTTTTTCTATTATGATCAGGTTTTAGTGGCACAACTATCTGCAAAGAAATGAACTACTAATATGTCTTCTACAGAATCATAGGTTGGAGCCATTCCACAAAATCGCACGCAACAGGAAGTTTACTCCGGGCTGTAGTACGCGGCATCTCAGAGGGCGCATAGCTGGGCACACACTTGACAACCTGTAATGTTCTTTCATTGGCCTCTTCACGCACCTACTGTGTCCTGAGGACATAACCATGAACGAAACAGACAGCACTCCCTGCTTTCCAGGGGCTTCCGTCGTAGGCCCCCCTCTGAAACTTGTGACTTGCTTACCTAAAAAAAGAAAGTGTCCCGGCATAATTTGTGATTCTGTCACCACAAGCTCCAACTTTGCCTTTTGAGCAAAGATAACCTGTAGTAAAGACCTGCAGCGATTGGTCCTGCCGTGACATCATAAGGCGGATGCAGAAGAAGAGAGATTTTCAAGATCTCAGAGTGCTTAAATCTGTTTCTCAGGGTAAAAAAGGGATTGCGGCCCCAGACACTCTGGGAATAAACGTAAGGACAGTCCCGTGACCCTGGAGAGTGGGGTAGAGACAGGAGAGAGCTTCAGAGTCAAGGCTGATGGTTGCCAACGTCTGGGGCAGCTGATTTGTCGCTCGAGTCCCAGTTCCTCCCGGTATCCATTCTATTTTTGCTACCCAGCACGAGCCCAGCCAAAGTATTATTGAATTTCCCACTTCTCAGCATGGAGAAACATTTACCAATTGCCGGGATTCTGATTGTCAGAACAAAAGCTCTCCTTGCCACCGGAGCCAGTGCAAAGAGAGTTGAACCCGCTGAGAGAGCGCGGCTCCCCACCGACGCTGCGGAAATGCTTATATCCTGCGTTGCCCTCCCTCAAAATGTGAGGGGAAAGGGGGATTCAGAGAGGGCTGTTCTGCACGCATCGATTGCCTCTCCCCTCTGCAGGGACTGAGATTGGATCCCAGGGCGAAAGAGCAGAGCTGGAGATGGGGGTGCCCACTTGAGTTTAATGGGGACTTCTCTTTTGGGGGTGCTGGTGTGGTCTCTTGAGGACTCCTTTATTCCAGAGCTATTCCTGGGGGGGGAGGGGGGGTCTGACCCTTCCACCTCAATGACCGGGCACTTCCCACAGTGGAGCCCAAGCAGCACTGTTACAAGCCCATCCCCCACCTTCCATCTTCCCCTCTAAGGAGAACCGAGCTGGGAACAGAACCCTCCATAGGTCACATCGATGTCATTAACTCAGCACACCTGTTGTTCCACGCCAAGTGATGGCAGGCCAGAGAGGTGGTCTCGTGTCCTCGCGTGACCTAGTCCGGCCTGATCCCGTGGGTTACACACCAACCCGCACTAGCACCCCTGTCCCCCCAGACTCCCAAAGCAGCAGCACGGTCCACTGAGCCACTGTGCCGTGGCCGTGGCAACTTCTCTCGGGGAGTTTCGGAGCCCACTGCACAGCAGGCCCTCCAAGGCAGCGACTTGGCTCACGCTTAGCTTCTGAATAAATTCTAATACTGGCACATTGTCGTTGTTTTTTTAAAGAAGTGCTGGACATGTGTTTTGCTCTGTTCCAAAGATAATACCATAATACGACTTTTACAAATGGCATTTCCACCTCCAGCCAGTTTCTATCCGCATTCACACACACGGACGCACACACGCACACTAAACTAACAAGATACGAGCATCATTCAATGCCTTTCAAGGGCTGTTTTCCCTGAAGAATAAAATCCACTGCCATTCATTCCACTTCTGCAATCAGTGCCTAACTGTGGCATGGGCCTGAAATCTGAGGGAAAGTCCTTATAGAAATGCCCCCAAATCACCCATGAGGTTTGCATCACAAGGCACTGGGATGTCACCATCAGCTGCACTGAGGATGGAGCAGTGTGAGATCTGAGCTGGCAATTTTCATCTCAGGATCTGCCATGGTAAAAAACAAACAAACAAGCAAAAACTGTATCTGACATACACTGTGTACTAAGCGCAAGACTGGATAGAAACTCACCTTGAACTGGCCTTTCATCCTCACCGCCACCCTAAGAGGCGAGCACTATTTCACCCCCTTCTGCGGGGAGGAACCTGAGGCCTACGGACCTTAAGTAACTCGCCCAAGTTTACACAGCTAATTCGCAGGAAGCCTGTATTTGGTTTCATTCAACACCTTCTGACGTCACAGCCTTCCTCCTGTCTTTAAACTAACCTTGGACCAAAGTTCAGAGAAAGTTTAAACAACTACCGTAACGAGTTAAAAGCATCAAGGTAAAACTGTACCTTATTTATAGTATCCGTATTAGAGTACATACTGATGGACTATACAGGATCCTTGAATAGCCTCGTTAGTAACCACGCTCCTACTTCCCCCAAAGTCAAAGCAAACCGCCCTTCCTTAACACCATTTGCGCAGCAATGGCTCGGAAAGTAATTACATAACAGGCCTGGCTGACAGGTCCTTAAGTAACTGCTCTTGCCTCTTCCCTCACCTCTGCAGGCTGGAATCTGAACAGGGGTCCCCAAACACCAGGCCCCTCTGGGCACAAGCAGTCACACCAGGGGAGCTCCAGGACCTTGGGTGAAGTTTTCAGAAATTTTTAGCCCTGACGGCACATGACAACCACCAGCCACCTACATTTTAAAAGACTTCGGCTCAAGCAGATGAGAACACCAAATAATCTACTGGTTCCGTATTTGAAAGGCAAAGAGGACGGGAAGCTTGTGACCTGAGGTCTCCAGAAGGGGCAGAGCGGATACCCCCTGAACAGAACCACTACCTGGGATGGGAAGGCGCCCTGACCAGCACTTTCGGGCCCACACAGGAACACATGCCCACAGGGCAAAGATAAGCCACACAGTTTTGCTGCCCTTCATCTACCTGATGCTGTTTGCTTTCGCCGGCACTTCCCAGTCCTGGATGCACAGCCTCTCGCCTGGGGAGACTTAAAATTTCCTGATGCCCAAGCCCTGCCCGGACAGTCTCTGGAATGACCACTGATTTTGAGGTGGAGCCCAAGCATCAGCGTGCTGGTGATGCCCAGTGATTCTAATGTGTAACTGGGTTGAGAACCACTGGCTTAGGCGTCAAGTTTGTTTGGAAAACAGGACAGCCTACGCTTAGTTTCCAAGGGGTGTCTGGGCAGCTGACAGGGTCTGCTCATTATGCGAGGCACCAGCCCTTGGCCACGTGCTGAGCCCATGAAACCTGCCTCTGAGGGAGGCGGCAGGGTATTACGAGAGAAGTCTGGGCTTTGGGCAACACAGAATGGGGTTCACCTATTACTCGCTGTGAGACCCTAAGGAGATAATCTGTTCTGGGACTGTTTTTTTTTTTTTTTTTAAATGGGAAAAATACTAACTGCATTGTTTAGTTGTCATGAGGATCTTGAAAGTGACCTGAATGATATGATGTTCACGTGGGACCTTGCCACTCTGCACAGCGCCTGTATGTCACAGGTACTTGGTGAGTGACTGCCATTGCTACACAGCCCAGGAAACGGAAGTTCATCCCCAGGGCCCTTTCCACAGCACCCTCCTCTGTGAGTTTCCTTGGATGGTGCAGAACAGTCCCGTAACTCCCTACGTGACTGGATTTGACTCCATGCACAGCCTCGCACACAATGAGAAGATCACCTTAATGAATTTACCTGTGACTCCTTGGCAGGGGACACACCATTCCGATTCATACAATACTAATTATCCAAAATGTGCATTTGCAAAAAAAAAAAAAAACATTTTTTTTTTTTACGTTCAGCTACCTGAGGGAACCACTTTGCTGAAACCAAGCACCATTCTCGGCAAAGCCAAACCCTCCAGCCCACATTCTAAGCCATGTATACAACGTACAAATACAGAGGTTCATGGGACCCCTCTGGGCAATGCCTCACCACTAGTGCAAATGAAGGACTGGGAATCCAGGTTGGGGAGTACGGCTTCGACGACCAGCGAGGCTGGAAGGAGTTTCAGTCCCTGAATTCTAATCACGATTTGAGTAGGAAAACAACAAGGCTGCCTTCGATTCATAAGACTCTGAGCATTTTTATGAGGAGACATAATAATTCCTTGAGTCAGTGCCATTGGAAACCACTTAAAGCACTGATTCCCTGGTCTGTTGGATACGTCTTCTTTGTGCTTTGCCCCAGAGGTAATTCCTCTTGGCTCTAAACTCTGAGGTTGGGTACAGGGTGTTATACACACTGGCAGCCCAAGAACTTCGCCACAATACCGACAACAGTTGGCGCTGGGAAAAATGTAATGAATACGTTATTCTACATCACACTCAGTAAGCTTCGCGCATCTCCCATTTACTAAAGCATAAACAAATCTCTCAGAATACACACCAGCTGGCAAAGGTGGCTGGCATCCGCAGAACCGAACTCCCGTGGGTCAGCAACACTGTAGTGCCCGGATGTGCTGCCCACGCTCGCTCAAGAAGAACGACAGCAAGTTCCTTTTCTTTGAATTTCAAGTTTGAGGCCTGACCCTCTTGTATTGCACAAATGCTAGAATCTCAGCTCATTTCTGCAGGTCTTCCGATGCATGGGGAAGAACTAAGGGCCAGTTGTCAGGCCTCCTCCCCGCTCCCCACGCCTACCTTCTGACCCCTCCCACCCACGCCCACCACAAAGATAGGATGCAAGAGGAGGAAGGAGCAATTAAATAAGGCTGGAAACTCTGTTCTTCTTATTCGAACAACGGCTACCTATTACATGCCCTGCACCCTTATGTTCTAATGACGAATGATTTCATTTAATAAAATTATTATTTTAATAATACAAGAATAAGAAAGTCCTCCCTCAAGATGATCATCCTCAATTAGGTTCTTCGTTTTCATTTTGCTCGCCCTGACAAGCACAGAGGACATGAACCATGCTGGTTCGCAAGGGGAAAATATTTTGGAGATTACACAAGCGAAGTCCTTTCCTTGACTTTTCTCATCAACATGGGCATTTTTCCATGTTTGCACGTGAAGATGGGAAGTGTGAGGCGACATCAGCAGCTCTATGTCCCTCACGCATACCAACAATGACCCACACGAGAAGAAGTCCGTAACAATACATTTCTTCAGGGTTCTAGAGCGCCGAAGAGCTAAGTAACAAACAAGCTTTGATCCAGTCGGTGGGAGGGATGACAGCTGCTGCCCCTCAGAATGAACCCAACATGAGAGACAATTGCAAAGACAGCGCCCACTGGAATCTTCGCTTAAAAGACACGGCAGGGTCCTCCTCACCCCATGGTTGTGCTTGACATTGGTACACGGGTAACCGATTTAACCCTCAGGCCGAGGACAAGTGTGAAAGAGAGGTGGGCACAGTGTGGGCGCTTCCCTACTGGCCATGAAACTCGGAGCAGGGAGCGCTAGGTTTGGGCAGGCTGTTCATCTGATTGTGCCTCAGTTTCCTGATTCCTGGAATGCAGACCACGGTGCCCTCCTTAAGAGTTGCTCTGATAACTGAATGAGATAAGACATGTTAAGAAATATGTTAAGAAGCATTGTCCCTGATAGCTGATAGATGTTGAATACATATCAAAGTATTTATTGTAAAAAACACCTGTATTAGGGAGATCAGGAGTTATCATTTTTGTCATTAATTACTCAATAACTTACAATGCACATAATATTTTGTTTTGATAAAAGAAACATAAGCTTTCTAAAACATCTTCAGACCTCGGAGCTGGTCCATTGTCTTCGCAGGACTCCTCTGGATGGACGTTTTATCCGTAGTCCCCTAGAACAGGACACACGACAATGTCATTGCCAGCCAGCCAGCATCATACACAAAGCCTCTTTCTACAACAGGCGGGGCGACCAGAAGCACAGCGCGTCTACTGCCAACACTCACTACGGCGCATGCCAGCAGCTGCGCGCACAGCAGGGCGCGGGGCGAGCTATCTGCACCCGCGTGTGACTGGGGCACTGTACCTTTCCATCTGAGCTTCGCTGCAGGAAAGCGGCGGGACCCAGGCACCCTGGGGAATCGGCTGGGAAGTAAGCCACTGACTAGTGTCCATCAATGGGCCGCTGCTCCAGTGAGAGCCAATGATACGTTCTCCGTCATTTATGGCCCGCCCCCGGAGCGCGATCAGGTTCACAGACCTCACAGGTCATAGGTGAAGCTGGCTCCAGAAAAAAACCGGCTGCCGGTGCCATGACTTTCCCACGTCAGAGTCGCTTGGCTAAAGCTGTGCGAGGACTCGAGAGGGTGTCCCCAGAACAGGTTTCTGGTGCTGGAGCCTCAGGAGGACCCCTTTCGTCATTGCGGAAACCACACTGGCTGTTCTTTAGTGAAGGGCTCTCTGGTGGCTTCTGGGGGGCAGGTTACCTGCAGAAGGTCCTTTGTATCTGAATTCTCAACACCCGTATCTCTCCACAGGTGCGCAAGGGAAACCATTAAATTACTCTGACATACGTGTAAAATTGTGTCTACAGAGCCATAAAGCCAAACGGAGCTGTCTTGGAATACGGCCACAGAGTTTTCACTTAAAAAACTTACTAATATTTTGAGCATGGAGAATAGTATAAATAATAACATAATAGATACCCAGGTATACTCAATACAGTTTAACCAAATCTTAACATTTTTCATACTCAAAAATTTAAAGAGATTAAATACCACAAATACAGTTGAAGTGTCTACTACATACCCTTCCCTGATGCTTCTCCCTACCTATCCCCAAAACATCAGCCACAATTTGGCATTTATTATTCCTGTGCATATATTCATTCAATTATTGCATTTGTGTGCATCCATAAAATATGTAATATTTTTGCTTGTTTTAAAAGATAACATAAATAGCATTAGATGCTGTGTGTGTGTGTGTACATAGTTACAACTCACTTTTCTTCTTCAACATTATGTTAAGCATTGTTTGTAACAGCCAAAAATGGAAAACCACCATCAATGATTAAATATCCTACTCTGAGGCCCATCTGTACAATAGGCTGCAAAATAGACAATGTTTTCCTAAGAGCTAGCTTTATATTTTGTCTAGAATTTCTTTTGCCACAGAGTGGTAAACTTTCCGTGTGTGTCTGTGTGTGTGTTTGTGCATGTGCGTTTTAAAGTGTGTCTCTTAAATGCAGGATAGAGTTGGATTTTGGATTTTTAAATCTAATCACATAATCTCCATTCTTTAACACCGTAGTTTAAGCCCTTTGCAATTATTGTTATCAATGACATTTTGGAGTTGATTCTACAATCTAATTTTGTTTTTGTTTTAGACTTGACTCTACTATCTAAATTTGCAATCATTCTTTATTCCCTGCTTCTTTTTCTTCCTTTCTGCCTGTGTTAATGCATTTTCTCTGTTCCCGTTGGCATTGTTCACTTGCTGATTTAGATGCTACAGGCTGTATTTAAATGACGTTACTGATGATCCTTTGTGTTAAAAAGTTACAAAATTACAAGATTCTGCCCAAAGGCAAAATAGATCTTTGCATTCCTCAACCTCTAAGACAATACTCCTTCCATCAGCAGCTTCTGTTTCCTGTTCTAACGCAAAAACTGGACATTGTTTCTATGGTGACCTGTTACTCAAATTTACCAACATGCTTGATTCACTTGCGTGTGCACCACTCATGCTCATAACTCGCACCTTGCTGTGAAGTTCGCTTTTCTCCTTGTGGAAGCGTGTCCCTCGGCACACGGAGACTCACCTTCACTGTCCCCTCACGCTATGAGCGATGCCAGTACCGCTGTCAGCTGGTTTTCAGTTGGTTACAGGCAACCCACTTGCCACTCCCCTGAACGTAACCAGCTTCTCAGAGCATTCAAGATTTTCTTTTCAACCTTGAGTTTTTCTTTTGAAATCCCAGGGGTTATAGGCTTGTTTTTGAATTTGAGACGTTTGAACTTCCGTTTGGCGTGTGTCTATTGTTTTCTTTCTGCACAACTTTACCATGTTGTTTTCAAGGGTTATTGCTCCTCCTGTCTGAGCATCCTGAAACCAGACGGTTTTAATCGTTGGGCAGCCGGCGCAAAGAGCATCAGGTGGAGGCACCTGAGTCGGAGGGAGGCAAACACACTGTGGTCCCGGGTAGGAGGACGAAGGAGTGAGCTGGCCATTGTCACACATGAGGTGGAGGGTGTCTGCCAGACGAAGCATGGGCACTACTCACTCCACCTCTGCAGGCTTCGGAATGGTCAGAACTCAGAACCTGAGACACCCAATCCAGGGCCAGGTTAGACCCCTGCCCAACGAAGGCCAAAGCCAAGGTGGCTGAGCCTCTGACTCGGAAGCCTTGGAAACCCAGCAGGCCAACAACAGGCCTCCAGCACAGCAGATGGGAAGCAGGTCAGCCTGCATATTCTTACAGATGTCCAGGATGAGTCAGAGATCCCACCTGACCCTCCCTGGAAGGCTATGCCCTTCCACAGCAGAGCCGACCCCATCACTGTCCACAGGAGCTGCTTGCTTTACAGGCGTTTTCCTCCTAGTGTCTATATTCGCAAGGGCACAGGATCCGCAAGCAGGGACAAGAGGAAAGGGACCTCCGGGGACTGCGGGGCAGGTGACGCAGTACTACAAAGCAAGTTAGTGTAGTTGAGGCAAACCCAACCTTGAAGAGGAGCCTTTTTCTGAGGATGGCTGCTTTCTCTCCGGTCCTAAATTGAAGCGGACAGCGCCCGCTCACACACCCTCGTGCCCAGCCTCAGCACCATCCACGAGCTCCCAGCGTGTGCTGGTCACTGCGCAGGCACTGGGGCAAAGATCGAACAAGATAGTCCCCACCCTCGGAAAAGCCACCTCTCACGCGGTAAGAAGACTCATAAGCAAACTGTTATAAGGAAATATGAGTTCTGCCTGGATGATTTGGAGAGGTTGCAAAAAGAAATCAGCCAGGGAAGAGGAGGGCAGGCAGTGTTCCAGCAGAGTGGCCGCGGCAAGAGGGTCCCAGGCCTCCTCGGTGGGCCCCGCGTCCGGCTGTGGGACGAGGGTGAGGAAGCTACGGGAGTGGAGGGTGGAAAGGCAGATGGGTGTAGATTCTATTTCGTCTAAGCTAAGAGGCCACTGATTATAAAGGAAACTATTATTCCATGTCCAACCAAGAAAAAATGCTAATTGAATTAGAACACGCCTCTGGTTGCAAAGAGTCCTCATTTCAGGGGCCAGAGCAAGGCACCGTCCCTCTCAGAATGAATCAAATATGGTACTTCGCCAAAGAAGAAATTTAAAAGATAAATTAACATTAGAAAATAAATTTTTTAAAAAACCCATAAAATCAATGCAAGCCAAATAAGGATATAATCTTTTTTTCCCATCAAATTGGTAAGGTATTAATTAGTGTTAGCGTTAGCAAGAGCATACTCAAACGGCAAACTCATCACTGAAAGTATGAATAACGCTACCTTTCTGGAAGTTACTATGACTCTAATGTGTTAATATGTACAAATCCCTTGAGTTAATAATCCTACTTAGGAACCTGTCCTCAATCCATAGAAAGATTTATGTACAAGAATGTGAGGTTATTTCTAATAACAAAAAGGCAAGCCGCATTAATGGCCAGTTGTCAGTGAATAGACTGCTAACCCTTGAACTCTGGGGTTAGAGATGCCAACCTCCCGCGCAGTCAAAACTCCGCACATAACTGTAGTACAAATTCATCATACAAATTGTTAGTGAAGCACTAAAATATTTTTAAATAGTTAATAACATGGGGTTCATCTCATAGCGCAATGGTAAATTTTACAAGGGATGAAACAAACTTCATGCATAGTATAATTTTACTCTAGGAACAAAATGTATCTAAGAAAGGCCAAAAGAGATGGTAGGTAACCTTGGTTACCTCTGAGTGGTAGCATTGGCAACATGTTTCCTTCCCATAATTTTTATTATTTTTTAATTTTTCTACCTTGCTTATGTTTGCCTTTTATAGCCTCTCTCTCCACCCCCCGCACAAACAAATGGGTTTTTGCAAGTTCTACTTGCAAAAATTCAACCGTGGTAGAGATTGTAAACCTAGGCAGGGAGACAGAACAGCCAACAGGTAGGAGCCTCTCACGGTAAACAGTGATTGCACAGAATCATCGCGAACGCCCAGGACTCTCAGCTCAGTGTCAGATGGGACCAGCCCGGATCCTGCAGACATCTGTATTTCCCAACGGCAGAGACTCGCTGTGGGCACCCGCTATGAGTCGGAACTCTGCGACATTTATGGGCAAGAAGCTGCATACATCTAGTGAGCTTGCACAATCTGAACACGGCAGAGCTGGGGTCTGAACCCAAGTCTCTCTCACCAAAGGCTCATACTCATTCCCCTGCACCACCTGTCTCTCAAAGAAATACTTCCAAAACACGTCCAGATGAACATCAGGAAGAACAAGGTTCTACTCTTTCCATCAGCAACAGGAGAGACCACAAACCAAATGTGCTTCTATCAGGGCTGTTCCTGAAGGAACCTCACCAGTGGGTGACAGAGGCCCTCTAATAACATGGAGCAGCCTGGACAAACAAGGACCCAGAGCCTCGGTTTGTCAACTGTGAAGCTCAGCTCCCGAGAGAGCAGTTCTCTCTGTCGTCTGTGATCACGAACCTCACCGCACAGCGCTGGTACCCACCTGGCAAGGTGAGGCGACTGGTGCTCGGGGCGGGGGAGCCGTGAGAACGCTTCTTCGTGCCTGTAAAGAGGAAAAAGAGGGTGAGGGAAAGGACGGTGGGCAGACTGCTCAGGCAGGTAAATGCTCATCTAAAATGTTATCAAATGATGCAAAAGTTTGGGTCTGGAAACGTTTGGAAGAAGGCTGCGTGCAGTGGTGAAGTGGCGCTTATTCCATGGTCCAGGAAAGCAGGGGGCGCAGCCTTGACACCTGTGTGAGAGGTCGTTCGCAGGGTCCTGGCTGGTAGGTTGCAATGTTGGGACCACCACACCCCTGGGCTGGCTGCACCTTGCAATCCCCAGGGGAACTTCCTAAACATGCAGGAGCCCAAGCGCCTCCCCCAGAGATCCTGATTTCCTTGGACAAGGGTAGAGCTCAGCATCGGTCCTGTTAAAGCCCACCCTCCCCAGCCCCCTGCCTGGGATGCCAATGTGTATCCTGGGGAAAGGGTCCTGCTGTGGAGGGGAAAGTTCTGGATTCAGAACCCAGGAATCAGGGGTTTGTCCCTGTTTTGTCCCTCTACTCGCTATTGGACCTCTGATACGTGAACTTGATGTCTTTGAAGCTCAGGTCTTCATCTGCAACATGAGGGGAATAACAATTACATCAAACTGTTCTGGGAAGGGCTGCAGTAGCCAAGGTGTGTGAGATGTGGGGTCCTGGGGCCGCCCCCTCCCAGGAAGGAATTCCTACCAGGAAAGGAACATCTTTGTTTGTATAAGCAGTTGATGGACCCCATGGGCAGGAATGAAAAGGCAGCCCCCAGTGTGCAGGTCCATTCTATAAAAGAATACTGTGTGTGTGTGTGTATGTGTGTGAGACATATATATCCATGTACATTCTATTTTACAAATATATACACACAGAGACATATATAGATGCATGTATGTTATACATATATTTTATATCCAATTACAAGTATTGTTTATTTGTTCATCCATTTCCCTATTTGGCCATACAAGAGGCCCAGAGGCCCAAATCCAGCAGCATGGCCAACGCCTAGAGTCTGAGCTGGTGGAAATGCAGAGACAATTCTTTCTTCCCTTTTCTTTGCACCTTTTTTCTTTTTTTTTTTTAGTGTTTTTTCCCTTCATTTTAAATTTAATTTTGCAGAGGTAATTCTTTTTTAAATTTTTATTTATTTATTTTTAGAGAGAGGGGAAGGGAGGAAGGGAGAGAAACACTGATCAGTTACCTCTCACACACGCCCTGACCAGGGACTGAACCCACAACCTAGGCATGTGCCCTGACCAGGAATTGAATGGTGACCTTTCGCTTTGCAAGATGATGCCCAGCCAACTGAGCCATACCAATCAGGACTGCAGAGACCATTCTCAAGCAGAGGAGTTACACGATTCTGTGGGAAGCAATTTCTGGGACAAATCCCCTGATCTTAGCCAAACTTTTCGTAAAGTCTGCTTTCCATGCAGAGGCCCGGTGTGAAAGGAGGTTGTGTCAGTTGTGAAAACCCTGCCTGAGACAACACAGTGTAGGGCAGAGATCACTGGAAGATTCATCACAGGAAGCAGCAACTTGGAATCGGAGGTGAGTGGGTAAGTTCTCCCTCCCCCAGAACCCCTGTGAGATGCAGAGAAACACTCGGGATGCTGTTTGAGCCTGGTTCATTTTAGTCGTAAAGAACAGGGTACCACCTTTGACATTTATTTATTATTATTATTAGCAGTAGTAGTAGTAATAGCAAAAATTAAAATAAAATTAATCCAGATACCTCACACCCACAAAGACAGCTACTTTGCATGAGGTAGGAGAAGCTGGGGGGGCTTCACATGGCCGTCTTCCAGGCCTGAGAGATGTCATGAGTGTCAGTCGGTGGGGAACTCAGAGGGTCCCCACTGGCTGTGGCTGGGTCAGAATCCCCTGGGGTGAATCTGTGGATATGGCCTCCAGTGCCCTGGCCTGACTCAGAATCTCGGAGGGATGAGCCAGAAGTTTACATGGCAACAAGTTCTCCAGGTGAGTCTGATGATCGCCGGTCAAAGGAGGTGTCCCAGGCACCCTGAGGTGAAAGATTTACCGAAGTGATACTTTGGGTCAGGGCCTCGTCGCACAACTCACAAAGGGCACCGGACCTGTGTGGGTGACAAGTCGGTTCTGACCTTGTCCGGAGCCAGAAGGGCCTCTGTGTCCCACTGGACCCACCTCCACAGTGGGGATGCCAACGACCCAAGATTGTTATCCCTCCACTCACAAGACATTTCACGTGTCCCACTGTCCCCTCGGGTGAGGGTTCCCTCGGTGGCACAGCAATGTTGGGGCCACACAACTCTTCACGGTAAAAGCCACGCTGGGCATCACAGGAGGTTGAGCATCATCCCTAACTCTACCTACTAGGTGTCAGTAGCAGCCCCCTGGTGGTCATCAAAAAAATGTCCTCAAGACAATGAGTAGCAAAGGTCTCCAGGAACAAAGCTGCCCTCGGCTGAGAACCGCTGCTTTAGCGTGAAGGCAGGACTTAGGGTTTCTATGCAGAGTGGTGATTCACAATTCGACCGCTCAGCCATTGGGAATAGTCTGCCACGCACCCAGCAGTCACCGCGTTCAGGGACCCGTAGTAGCTATGGGTGATTAAATGTCCATTAGTTATCTAACATGCTCTCTGATGATAAAATGATTCCCATGGTACGGAATATGGAGAGAAAGGGAGTTTACGCAATTTGCACAAAGTTACTGAGTGTGGGGCAAAATTTAAGCCACGATCCCTCAGAGCTCAAACACAGAGACACTTTCCCAACGGCTCTTCCTGATTCTTGATTGACCCACGATTCAGGTTTTCACCAAGTGCTGTCATCCCAAATTTGCCCAAGGCTAAGAAAAATGTGGAACAATTATTTTAACAAAAAGGAAAACTGAAGCCAGATCCCTGAGCTGACCAAGGGCCGGGGAGCCGGCGATTCTGGGGGCTGGGGGTGCAGAGGTGCCCCAAGTGTCCTGGGGGATGCTGGTCTTCAGGCAGGCTCGGAAAACCTCGTGGGGTAGACGTTTTTGTCTTCTTGTCTAACTGTGGGAAAATATGGCTGCCTGCTTTCCACGGGAACTCTCATGAAGTTTCGATCAGACGCAATATTGCCCACATGAGCACTTGGAGACCCACAAAGCACTGAATGACAACAAGCCTTCGGGTTACCACCTGCAGAGACATCCACTATTGCAAGGTTATTTCATAGGAATTCTGGGCACATTTTTAAAAGTATCACCCACTATGATCTTCCAAAAGCCTGCAGCTTGGTGGCTTTCCAATGGGGCAGCTTTTCGCCCCCTTGGTACCTTCTTTGCAGACACTGAGTGAGATAGGAAACTGAGGGTGGGGAGTCCCTGGACACGCAGACCTGCAGGCCCTCTGGAAATGCTGTTATCTTCTCTGCACGCTTGACGACACGCCCACTGTATCAGCAGAGGGGAGAACCCATCAGCACCTCTCCTAATGGGGAGTCATAAGCAGGTAGCAGGCGGAGACGCACACAATAAACCCGTGTGTAATTTCTGCAGACCTCCAGGCTCCCCGGTAATGGAGGCTGTGCTCCTGAAATCATTTTCTGCTCCGCAGCCACCGAATTACTCTCCACGTCACTCAAAGTTCCATGTGTGGGGATCACAGGCCACTGTTGCAGCTTCTACAACCCTTCCCCGCTCCTGGCTCCCTTCCCTGGGGAAACATCCGAACTGGAGCTGGAAGATGCACGTCCAGACCAGCTTCTACCTGCCCTGCTGCTCTGAGCCAGCACCAGCCTTGGGACACGCAGACGTGGCCCTGGGATTTAGCGCACATCTCGCTCCGTGAGTGACTCTGGAATTCACTGTCGGTGCTTCCCAACCCTGGTCTGGGATGGGGCCCAAGCTTGGGCATTTTAAAGGTTCCCAGGTGAGAAGCACCACACTCGGAAAAACTGGTGAGAGTTTTCCTTATGGAATGTTGGGATGCCTGTAAATGGCTTTTCATTTTTACTTGGGTTTCCAGGAAACTCAGATCCAGTGTGTGACTTAATGCTGGGGCCCGGAAGCCTCTCAGCCGGCATGGCTGCCGTCCCAACGTGAGCCCCGGTCTGCACCGTCTACACCACTCGGCTTGCTACCTCGGGTTTTATTGTGCACCTTTACCGTAAAAAAAACAACCTGATTACATGTATGTGATTTTAATTCTGAAACATGTTATAAATGAGGTTGGTAAAAGGAACACGAATAAACAACGACATGAGTGCATCCGCTAACCTTTACTACCCTCCTCTACAAAGATGTAAAAGCATGAATTTCAGGATGGAGTTGGCAGGATCAAGTGAGAGTGCGCATGTGAAAATGCGTAGCGAACTGGGCAGCACAATGTAGTGTTTATTAGTTTACACTCAAAAGAAAGGTGTGTGTACGTGTGTGTGTGTGTGTGTGTGTGTGTGTGTATGTGTGAAGTAGCTAGTATTTCGTCTTTGGGAGAAAAGTAGTTTAAAGTCATGAATTACATGGTCCTTGACCCATGGCATTTGAATGTCCAAAGAGTAAACAACCTCATCAGTCAGCTCAGGGCCAAAATGCCATCACAGTGGCTTGTGGGAATGGAAGTGTCTTTTGACAAATGAATAGCTTTCAGATATCTGAAATTAATGTCCTTGGTTGGTCCAGCTAAAGGGTAATAAATGCAACTAAACTCATCAGGGGTCTGGACAAGAGGACAGTGATGGAGATGACAACCAGGCCGACAGCTTCGGGCCAATACACACCACTGAGACTCAGGAAGGTGGGGTTAGCACTAAATCCCAGTGATTTGCATGCAGCTTGACCTCAAGTAAATAATTTCCCTTCTGCCAAGTGGGGCTGCACTGCCAGGCCCCAGGCTGCTGGGAAAGGGTGACTTAAGAGCCTGTGAAACCCCACATCCTCGTTAGTGACAGCCCAACAATAGCAACGCTGCTGGAACAGCAGCCGATCCCCCAGGCAGAGGGGGCTGCTGAATGGTTGGCCCAAGAAAAGTGTCTGTCACCTGAGTGGGCATCTTCTGTCCCCACCTTTTAGCGTATTGTAACATCCTATGAGTGACATCCACCACCTTCAGTCACCATTGCTAAGCACATCTACCAACATCTTCTCTGTGTTCCATTTGGGGTGTGGCAGATGCCAACAAGCCATTGCCTGGCACCACAGAACAAAATGCCATTTTTGCCCCTTTCCGGCCTTGGTAAAACGGCATCATGAGAAGTCTGTGTTCTGCTTAGGGCTGTGGAACGGTGAAGGGGCTTCAAACCCTGCCTACTTCCCTAAGAGCTGTTCCCCATTAGTATGTAAATTAAAACACCCAGCCAGAATCTTTAGTACCATCTTCCACCACGAGGCAGCCACCACCAGTCCGAGGTTTGCTTCTGTGCAGCTTGATCTCTGTTCCTCACAAACGACACTGACCCAAACCACAAGAGCCATTCAGACATGAACATTACACAGGACTTAAGTATGGCTTTTAATATTGAAATATAATTTGGAATTGGGCATGTGAATGAGGAGTTGGAAAATATTCATAGCCTTTGACCCAGGAATTATATATCTAAGAATTTTTTCAATGGAGACAGAAGCCTTGTGTATAAAGAGCTTCATTGCTACGTTAGTTACAACTGCCAAAAATAAAAGTATATAACTTAATTGTCCAATAGAAATGTGGTTAAGTAAAATGTGCTGGAGTCACAAAACAGAGCAGCATGTTGCTGTTGGAATTACTAAAGGGTTTTTTTTAAATGAGACAATGCTAACAATCCAATGTCACGTGGGGGAAAATCATAACACAAAATTAAATACACTGCACTCTATGGCCTCAACTGCATCAAAATGCAGAGCCGAAGACCATAAGGACGCACAGTAAAGAACCAACGGTGAATAATCATTGGGTGGGGCGTTACAAGTGATGTTAATTTTATCACACCTCTAGATATTTTTCAAAATAAGTACTTTTTTTAGAAAGAAAAATTTTAAAAACTCATTTGAATGCATGGCAAGCACGGGTGCTTTGGAGCAGCGTCACAGCCTCCGTTGTCAGGGTAACAGTCCCATGGACAACCCCTGGCGTGGCCCAGGAACACACCAGGTGACCCTGGGGGAGAGGGTGATGTTTGTGCAATACCCAACACCTCCACCAGGGGTGTCCCCATTAGTGGCAGTCTGAGGGATGCAAGCCCCTGCTACCCAGTTAAACCACGCGCATGCCCACAAACAGGGGAAAGGACCATTCCCTAGTCAGACTCCTAATGCTCACGGATGGAGAGAAAGAAAGTATTGCCCTTTCGAGAGGAGAAAGAAAAGTGTTTAGAATTCAAGAACTACCATCACAGGATTATAAAACCACAATATCACAGTACCTACCCAGAAGAAAACGGAACATATGGAAGCTAGCCTAATTCCATACATGCTGACATTCCTTATACCTCCAAGGAGCTTCTGATAACAACCCCCCGCCCCAGCCAAAGAAGATCACAGAAGACACGAATCACTGTGGCTATCTCCCCATGTGCAGGCAATAAAGCACTCAATTGATGCCTGGGAACTATGTGGTGTTGGAAGGAATACAAAAGATGGATTGTTGAGTAAGTTTGCACAGCCTCAGGTCTGGGACAGAACATAGACAACAACGAAAAACACGGCAAGAACAAACAGCCTTCTCATTTCTCAAATTCCAGTTGAGAGGTTGAGTCACTGTTTTTATTTGGTAGTCAGAGAACATACAAGTACTTATTCACTGCCGGTTGCCGGGGGAGGGGGGTTACACATGGAGGAACTGACAGCCTCATCTGTGCAATAAAGATTGACAAGGAACACATGATTTATGGAGAGCAGTTTGGCATACTCGGTTTGACATGAATCCCTATGATTTATTTTTGCATTTGGAGATGTAACGCTATGGCATTTGAACACTTTGTTTAGTACAAACCGGCACCATAGGGAACCAAACAGCCCACTTCAGAATGACCAGCCATTCTCTTACCCTTTGACACACAAATGCAAATTGCAACCTGCACTTTATCTGCTTGAAACATATTTCGCATCACAGAAGTACATGCTGTCACTGCCATAAAATAAAGAAAAACCCACTTCAGTACCTTCCCTTTTAGAAGACCATTCTGAGGACGTGCCGAGAAATCCCTTCCTTATACCGCCAAACCACCATTCACTTGGCATGACTGGAACTGAGGTCTGGAGTTCCATTTCTGCTCACATCCCTCTTTTGAATCTTGTTCAACATTTTGATATTAATCCAGACATCTCCCGCAAATCCAGCTGGCCAACAGCAAAATCTAAGGCCAAGGAGCTGAGCTGAGCTCTCCACTCACACGCGGCCAGTGCCCTTAGCAGGCGAGTGTACACACCTGTGGTGAGGGCCCAGCCAACTATGGAGAAAACACCTGTGGTGAGGGCCCAGCCAACCATGGAGAAAACCTTGTAACAGCAGAAACTGCGTTCTGCACGGAGGAAGAAAATAGCAACATCGTAGGAGCCTGGAAGTGACTCACCTTGCTGTGAGTAATTAAGTTCCTGCAGGGGCTCGGGCTTCCTTTTCCCAGTCTGTTCCCTCTTCCCTGTCCACTCCTACCCAGCATTCCCTCGTGTGCATTACACTGGAACAGGTGGGTTGCTCTTTCCACCACATTGTGTTTCCATGTGCTAAAACAATGCTGCAAGAAAATGGCTTGCCTGGACAGAGGCAAAAGGAGGAATTTCCACAAGGTATGAAAATGAGAAGAAAAGAAGGGAAAAGTGAAAGAAAGGGTCTGAAAAAGAGAGAGGACTCAGAAGCCAGGTGAGGGGAGGAACCTGACTATACAGTGGGCACCAGAGCTGATAAAGACCTAGCCAGTAGCCAAGCTCTACAAATAAAAATAGCTAACATCTTTTAAAAATTTTACAGCATATGAAAGTGTAGAAAAATATCATCAAAGCAAAAAGAAAGAAGAAAAATATATACACTACAGTTTTATCTCAAGAATCAGTTACTGGACCATGCCTACGGCCTCTACTATAAATCTGTGGGACTGGTGTGTGACTATATTTCTGAACCATCACACCTGCACCCAAAGACAAGGACACCAGTACACAAATCCCTCCCCCAACACAGATCATGGCAGAGAAGCCAAGA
Organism: Anoura caudifer; assembly: GCA_004027475.1. Taxonomy (NCBI): domain Eukaryota; kingdom Metazoa; phylum Chordata; class Mammalia; order Chiroptera; family Phyllostomidae; genus Anoura; species Anoura caudifer. Next base: position 19,847 of record PVKU01002976.1, read on the forward strand.
CTGCACAACAATGCACCCTTCTGAAGCTACTGGGTTTCAGTGCGCTTTGTCTAAATGAGCCATCCTGCACCGTGACATGAGCAGGAAAGGCTTCTGCAGGGTCAGAACCCAGCTCCCATGAAGATACATGCGGGAGGTTCCAGAATCGTGGCCGAAGCTGACAAAGCAAAGAGCCTCTCCGATGGCAGCAACTGCCCTTCAACAGCCAGCACTTACCCACAGAGGTGGGGAGGTGCCCCCAGGAAGACTTAGGGTGTCCTGAGTGAGTGGAAATGGCCTACATTCTACCCCTTGCTTCTCCTGGCTCAGTAGTGAGCAGTCTAGGCTGGGTCCAAGTTCATGTGCTAAAGGCACCCATTGCCAGTGTTCACCCCATTCCCACATGGGCACAGAAGCCAGAATAAACATAAATTCATTTCAAATACATCTGCCAATATTTTAAAGAAAAATGGGTGAGATGGAGGGCATTGGTTAAAACAATTGGGAATTAACAGTGTTTAAAATAGTGACTTTGAGGAATCTTTCCATCTAGGTTTCCCACAGCACCCCAGTCTTGTTTAGTGTAAACTGAAAATGTTTATTTGATGAAATAGTTCTTGTTTAAACAAGACTTTCCCAGAGGAGCACCCAGAAGACCACTCCCCATTTCCCTAACCTCCCTGGACCCACATCCACTTATCAGATGGGCTCTGTCTAACGTCCCAGGTGGCTGTTTGCATTCTCTGTGCCATCAGTGCCTCTGGTGGGAAGAAACCTCAACGACTGAAATCGGAACTTGGCAGGTAAAGGGTCTCTTGGTTCCCCTGGAATATTTCATAGAAATATTGTGCTGTTCATTACAACTGCTCCATTAAGTTCATTTTCTAAATGATAATGGGGCCTTTAATCATGGATCGGTGTTGATGAATTACAAGTATTACTTTCCATTTATTCACATGTAAGATCCACTATAACATCGTTATTGCGACATTCGGTTCTTCAACGTGCAGTTTTGCGGGGTCCAGTGTTAACGCCAATCATGATACTGGCAGGGCCACCCTGGGCAACAGCCCCCCACGCTGCAGCCTCCTCTTTGTGGGGTTTTAAATGTTTCCACCTGAATCATAAATAAACGCACCAGTATTTCAGAAAGATTAGTGTCATCATGCATTTGGAAGAGCATTTTCAAATAAATCTTGTTTTGTTTTGTACCTGTCATTATTTTTCTTCAACCCAAAGGCCATAGAGAAGTTTTTATCCTCTCCTATACTTGGCTCTGGCAATTCCCCATCCCTCATGAAAAGCCACGGCGTCCCTGGGGTTCACCTGCAGATACTTAGAACGTAAGGCTTCAGCTATATGCGTGGCATGTGGAAGATGTTGAATAAACTTGCAGATGAACCTGGAGTCAGTCCGCCCTCACAGGCGGATGGTGGAATTCAGCTGGGCGATTCTGCGTGGAAGGCTGGGGCCAGGTGCTGTGCCGAGCCCGCCGCGGCTCCTGGTAGGATGTGCAGCATCTTGGGATTAGAACGACGTTTCCAATTGGAAAAAAAGATGTTCTTTGGGTTCCCTAAATCTCCTTTATTTGGGACGTAATACCACATACTCAGGCTTTAGCTTCAGAATCTTCTCTATCTCATGAGGAAAAGATTTTTGTGCTTTTTTCCCTCTTGTTTTCCCCCATACCTCATGGGGAATGTTACAAAGTAGTTTCTATTATGTAAGTCTGTGATGGAAGGTTAAGAATAGAAGAAAATAGATACTATATTCTATTTACCTCTCTACCTATCATCTATCTAGCTAAAGAAAGGTGACCCACAGCAGAAGTGACACCTAAAGACCAGTATCTTTACTCCCCAAACACAGATCACAAAATTAGTCTCGATCCCCCCATCCTGTGATAACATCCTGTGATAACATTGCTCTTTACTTTTTCCTTTCCAGATTTACTAATAAAAATATGGTTCCATGTAGGGAATATAATATAATGATTTTAGTTCCCCAAATGAAGTGAGCAGGTGCACTAGATTATTCTTTGGCTCTGAGATGTTTATAGATCATTTTATTGTTTAACTATACCAGCTTCTTAATGGGATCCTGTTAGATGTTCTTAATAGTTTCTTAAAGCTCCAAGAATGAAACGGCAGCGGAAGAAAATCCGTTTGAACTCAGTGGGTTAGAAATGAGTCCCTTGGGTGCTGCCATGCGCTATCTGGTAGGGCTTGTAACCCAAGAGAGGTTGGAGTGAGTGAAAGAAGGAACCGAGGCCTGCCTAAGGTGGGTCACCATGCAACGGAAGCACACCACATCAACAGACTTTGAACGCAGAGCCGTTCAGTAAAATGGAGACCAACTGCACTTGTCACTTTCCACCCGGGGACATGTAGAACTTGGTTTGTCGGTGGTGGGAACGTCCCTACTGCTTTTGCCACAGCCCAGTCGGTTCTTAATCCCAGTGTGGAAGCCCTAGCTTTCCATGTGACAGACAGTGTCGCACTGAGTGAGGTGCCGTAATCCAGGCCATGGGAGGGTGTGTGGCCCGTATCCCAGCTCAAGCCAGGAAGGCATTTCAAAGAGAAAGACCATAAAAGTGAGCTAGGGTTTGAGAAATATGTTATTCCAGTCAACATGAACTTGAAATCATTATTTTAATTTTTTATCAGCTCCAGTATCAATTCACAGCATAATAACACATTGTTTTGTGCTTTTAGAAAATAGATCAATTTGCATTTTTATCCAATGTCCTTTCAAAACATCTTTTAAAGAACATAAAAATAAAAGTTGCACGGAGCTTTTCTTATCCACACTGAGAATTCCAAGCAGAGTTCTTTCTATACTGAATGAAATTTTGTTCCCACTCTTTTTCTTTCACCAAATTAACGACTTAAAGCAAATGAAAAACATTTTCATCCTTATTGGTGTTAGAAAAAAATGGCTGCATTCCCAAATAGTGTTTTTTTCCCAAATAGTGTTCAATCTTACTTGTTAGAATATAAAAGGGAAGCTGTCAGCTTTCTATTTTGACTGACTGCAAAGCCCAAGGCACAAAAATACGAACAGAAATGAGGGAAAAGGTTCGGGTTCCAAGGTCAAGATGTTGGCACCCACCGGTTGTACTCCTCCCGCCCCTACACAAAACCACACCACCTCTAAGTTTGCCAACTGATGTCCCACGGCCATTGGCAAGTTTGCCTTGACCAGCACAGTATTCGCAAATTTCTGAATTAGTTTCCAATACTTTGAAATCTGAAGAGGGTTTCGGTAAAATCTCCATTATTTATCTAGGACCCCTGTTCCTACACGGTGCTGAGCCGTCACCCCTTGGGACAGGACACTCATTCCTCACTGTCCCTGCGGCTCCCTACCGCCTCGATGGCTGGTACCAGGGCCCCTTAAAAGTTGCCTTTATCACAATAATTCTGAGAGCTGAGGCTTGCTTTACTCATTCCCTGGACCTGCTATGCCCCTGATTTGAATTTGCGGCTACATTACTTATTGTGGTCACTGTTAGGAAAGCGGGGGGAGCCCCAGAAAAATGTGTGTGATTCCCAGGCAAACGGCAAAGCTGCCCAAAGACCCCCATTCCAAGATCAGTGCATGAAGGGCCTTTAACAAGAGTCCTCCCGACCTCTCTGCCGAGGGTGTTTCAGCGAGGCAAAGGCATCACAGGTGACGGGCACGTCTCCTTATTTCCGTCTGAAGAACTACCAACATTCTGCTTTTGTAATGAGAGGGTTTTTTAAAATGGTTTTCTTGTTTTAGTGCCTTTCCAAATGTAGAAATTAAATGCACAGTGGGGAACACTCTTGGGCTTATCTTTGAGCTCTCTTCCCGTTGAGAACCCCACTCCTTCCACATCCACATGATTCCCCCTTGGAGGGACCCACATATTCATTCCTTCGTGAACCACAAGCACATTTTAAGAATTGGTTTCATACAAATCACACCATTTAGACCCATAAACTACTTCACGAGCACTCAGTGGGATCTCAATTTTGACCTGGTCTTGGGGAGCTGTATCTTTATTCTCTTTCCAGCCTGCATCTACTATTCTTATTTTTGATTTGTGCTAAGAATGCTGTCCTAGGGAGTATTTCTAAGAGCTCACCAAAATGAAAAGAATTACCTGCCACACCTCCCTGATACAAATGCCCTCAGCACTTCCCTGGACAGGAAGAAGAGGGATTAAGTCAAAGCACAGACATCCCAAAGAAGAGGACGGGCGAGGGGCCAAAATTTCAGTAACCACTGAGATATGAACGCTACCCAGTGAAAACACCAGGCTTCCCACCTGAACAATATGGTTGTCGGCTGAAACGTTCCGGTTCATACGAACGAATGCACACATAAACTAAGCATCACATAAAGACTGCTAAAGAAAAAAATCTCCTTTTTTTATAAAACAAAAAGAATTTCACGTTATATAAATGAAAAGAAAAACATTAGAACAGTTTGTAAGTCTAAAGGGAAGTTGGTGAAAAAAGCACATGTATGACTCAGGAAAGGCTCAACCAGAGACTGTGGCACAAGCCAGCACGCTTTCTCCACCATCGGCAGCACGTGCAAAAATCACAACACTTAAAGAAACATCACGACGGTAATAATGGAGCAATTGCTGTGTGCGCGGCTTTTTCAGGCCTTTCTCAGCACGCCCAGGGTGTCCATTCTCATCAGGCCAGACAGGTGCCTTGAAAGCCAGGGCATTAGCAAAGGATTCTGAGGAAGTCCCTTCGTGATCTGGTTCTGTTTGTGCAAAATCTTGAGTTGTTCTGTTTGCTCTGGGGCTGGGGTGGGTGGGGGGATTCCCCCCCCCCAAGGTCTAAGACCCCAAAGCAGCTCCCAGCGAGTCACTTCCTGGGGGCAGGTGGCATGAGAGAAGGCCCAGAATGGGGGGCTCATTTTTGAAAGTTGCACACCACCCCCAGACATGGGTCTCTGTGCAAGGAGGAGGAGAAGGAAGATGAAGAAGCTCAGCTAAATGATGCAACACACTGGCAGCCTCTTTTACTGTCTGGGAGGTGTTTTTTTACTCTTCTGAATCTGAAAAAAAGAAAAAGAAAAAGAAAGGTGTCAATGCTGCCTTTCCCCCCTTCTCCGCCCTCCAGGTCTTGGGGGGAGAAAGTCTGAGGGGCAGAAAAAAGGGGGATCTATGAACCATTGCAATACCAGTTCCATCTGTCTCCTTTGGAACAACCGCTCTGTCCATAAGGGGAAAATCTCAGCGGAGAATCTGACACACTGATCACATTGCAAGCCTTGACAATTGCTTGAAACTAGATTACCAAATGTTTGGTTCATGCAGTGTGGATCATAAGACCCCTTATTTTGTGACTAGGATGACCAGGACAGCCAGATCTAGTCCCTTTGCTTCAGAGGTCAGAAATCAGATTCATCCAATCCCAACGATTTCAATACCAAAAACAAGGTTCCTCTATCAGAATTCTCATCTCACCCTCAGAAGCAAGATGGGTCCCCATTGACTTCATTGCACAGGTGGATGAATCACCTTGAGTCCCCTAATGGACCCAGAGCGTGACAGGGGAAGAAGGGAGACACAGATGAGACAGGACAAAGTGAACAGAAAAGGAGAACTCTGGCTTTTCCTCGCTGGCCTGCTCCAGTGCACGTGACCTCAATGGGTTTGGGCAGCAAATGGATAAAACCCACTAGGGTATTGCTTCCCCCAAGCATCGCACACTCGGCAAATCACCACGTCTCGGAGTTAGGGTTCTCTCCGGTGCAGGGCACTTTAAGAAGAACGACACCATCATCTACAGAGATGCTAGGAGTGCTGAGAGGACAAGGAAAGTTTCCAATTCAACGTCCAGGAGAAGACACTCTCCTAAATGAGACTTAGTCAAAATTAGGCAGCATACTAGTTGAGAATCAGTAAAGTCCTTTCTTTTTTTTTAAAATTTTATTTATTTATTTTAAAAAGAGGGAGAGAAACAGGGATGTGTGAGAGACCCAGCAATCAGTTGCCTCTCACATGCCCCCAACCCGGGACCCCGCCCACAACCCAGGAACCTGCCCCCACCGAGAATTGAACCAGTGACCACTCAGTTCCCAGACTGGCACTCAGTCCACTGAGCTACACCAGCCAGGGCTAAAAATGAGTTGACAGGTCATGGTGTTTATTCCTAGATCATAAGTTGAGCATCTGCGAGGCAGGCCTCATAAGAATCTGGCACTGGGCTCGAAAATATCTGTAAATACTTTTTCATTTTTCTTCATTTTTTGTTTTGCTTTGTTTTGTTTTGGTTTTTTTTACAGCCTAATTATCAGAGCTCAAAGAAGTAAGCAGACTTGGCTGAGTCCCAGAAACTCTACCACAGCTGCCTCGCTCCACGGTCAGCTTTCTACAAAGAACAAAATGGAATGGTGAGCAACAGAAAGAGTGCTAAAAAAATAAACAGAAAAAAAACCTAGGGAAGAATAAATGTGGTAAAACCAAACCCAATTTTAAATGTCTGGTAGAATTTCTGTGGGGCTTAGAGGTGGGTCCTGGTTTGGTCTGGTTTTTAATAATGAGAAAATATTAAACACACAAAAAATAATATTTTAGGGATAGTTGGTAGGATTTATCTGGGTACAGATTTCACTGTTCTAGGTCATTGACCTAGAACTTCTATTTTAAATGGTTATCACCAAATGCCCCAAAGTATGAATGCATGCTTTCTCCATGCCGTAAGTGACAGAGGATGTGACTAAAGTAGGGTTATTCTAAATTCATTTCATTGCATGTAATACCAATGCAACAGCCCTACTAAGATAGGTGGATGGATGGATGGGTGGATAAAATAGATGATTGATAGATAGATAGATAGATAGATAGATAGATAGATAGATACAGGTAGAGTAAATTTGTAGGAATATAACTTCCTGCAACCTGCCTATGCCACCTTCTCCTAAAATGTACCACGTGACCCACACGCACAGAATAAGGACAGGGCAAAGGACGGCAGTGCTGAGGTTCAACCCTCGTGCTCTTTCCTCTTGACCATGACATGTGCACTATCTCTGACAATACTGATGATGTCAGACTTTTAATTCTCTAATTTTTCTGCCTTCTCCTTCCTTTACATTGTATGGTCCTTCTTTCTAGATGTAAAATATGTGAATGCCTGGCAATTCCACTTCTGGGTATTTTATTCTGAAGAAACCCAAAACACTAAATCGAAAAGACATACATTCATTGCAGCACTATTTACAATGGCCAAGATATGGAAGCAGCCCAAGTGTCCACCACTTGATGAGCGGATTAAGAAGAAGCATTGCATACATACAAGGAATATGACTCAGCCATAAAAAAGAATGAAATCTTGCATCTGCAACAACATGGATGGACCTAGAGGGTATTGTGCTGAGTAAAATAAGTTAGACAGAGAAAGACAAATGCCAGATGATTTCACGTATATGTGGAATCTGAAAAACAAAATAAACAAACAAGCAGAACAGAAACAAGACTCAGAAATACAGAGAACATTTTGACAGTTGCTGGATGGAAGGGGTTTGGAGGAATGAGTGAAAAAGGTGAAGGGATTAAGAAGTACAAGTTGGTAGTTACAGAATAGTCTTAGGGATGTGAAGTACAGCACAAGGAATATACTCTATAGTACTATAATAACTGTGCATGGTGTCAGATGGGCACTAGGCTTATTGGGGTGATGATTTCATAAGTTATATAAATGTCCAGTCACTGGGTTGTACACCTGAAATTAATATAATATTGTACATCAACTATAATTGAAACATAAAAAAATATTTTTAAATATGCAAATTAATTCTCTGTTCTTCTGTCCTGCATTGCCCAAGGTACTTCACTGCGGCTGCTCTCTGCATTAAACACCCAGCACCCAATGCCTGAGGAACCGCAGAAAACACTCAACTCTCCAATCGCCCCAGGCTCACCCACTCTTCAGGGGCAGGTGAAAGCCAGGCATCAGCAGCTCCTGCCCTTCCTCTGGTTCAAGTGACGGCAGAGTTGCCTGCACACAGGAGTTTTGTTTCTGATCAGCCTTCGAATCTGCTTAGCTGGAGAGCCAACAAGAAGCCAGAGACCATAAAGACTAGGGAAGTCCTTCAGAGAAAGCGAAGTGAGGCTGGAAGTTAGACCTGAGACATTCTGACTGTTCTCCTCATGGCTTTCTCAATTCTCTTTGTTCAGGAAAAGCAATAAACTATTTGAAATAAATGACTTTTTTTTTTTCAAAAAAACATGTTTTCTCCTGTTTTCCACTGTGGCTCTAGGATACAGAATAAGAATAACAGATACTGTAGAGGACTAATACTTATAAAGTACAGATGTCATTATTGGAGACCAGCCTGCCCTTGGGTAGAGAATGCTAAGAGTAAATATGGCGAGGAAGCTTCAACACTCGCTCAGTACTGCGTTTTTAACACCTCTGCTGCCACGCACGAGCCTGGAAGAAGAAAGGCATGAACCACGGAGAAAAGGCATGAATCACTGGCTCTGACTTTGGTGCACTTTTATCTCAAAGACAGCTGTTCTTTTAAAGACTTTTTCATAATGTTAAGAGGTTTGTTGTTTTTTTTTTTTTTTGATGAATGCATTATTACTTGTGTTTTTCCAACCCCTTGCATAGAATCTGACAAAAATATGATTTTTCCTAGGGGGAAAACAGATAAATATTTATTTCAGGAATACTAAGAAGTTATTTTTAATTCTGCATATCAGCATTAAGAAAAAAATCACGTTTCCCCCCCATAGTTCCAAAATTGTAAGCCTCTCCATCAAACCAGTTCCTTTACAAACACAATGGTACGTTAAGAGTGTAACAAAATGTCTAGAAGATAGAGTGAAACAATGAAAGCTATCCATCAGTAATTGCAATGGAAAATTTGTTTTAAAAGATTAATTTTGTCATTAAGAAAGAATACATAATATACTTTTATTTGACATATCTACTGTGTAGTTATCTGCTAAGAGACTGGATTCTAAATAGCACTGTAAAAGACATTCATTGACTTTACAAATTTTCTTTAGTATAACACAATTTAATTTTAAAAAACTCCCCAATCTTACATTATATTATACATACAAATATATGTACTAATATAGATATGTGTGTGTGTGTGTTTGATACATATATACATATCAGCTGCTATTTTGATTCCACAAACGTGAATTTCAGTAACACAAAAGTCTGCAGGAGAACAACAGCAGTTGCATGTCACCTTGTTCCTTTACAACCCACCATGAGGATATCTATTGTGTGCCTTCCATGCAAAGCACTGAACCTAAAACTACATGGAGATGCATTGGTTTGAAATAGATGTTTGCAACCGAAAGGTGCCTGCAACTGCTCTGACCCACTGCAACTCCGCAACGCCAGATCCGTGTGTGAGTAACAGGATTTGCATTTCCGTGCTCTCGAGAGTATAAGTGTGCAGCAAAAATGAACAAGGAGATTTTCTGAGTCCACCCCATTTGACCACCTACCACCCACATATCATGCATTGGTCAATAGTTTTCCCCTGAATCCACCGCTAAAAAGCCATCATGTCAGGTTTCCGCATGGCTGCACTCAGAGTAACTTGTTTTGCTGGTCAACCAACAGCCCAGCTTCTAAAGTTAGCCAGAACATGACCCTGAAGTCTATCGATCAAAACTTTTAAGCAGCGAAACCTTTTAGAATCTAATGAGTGAGGTCTTATCCAGATGCACAAGAATAACAGACATGGAAAAGTAATACTGCAATTCTTTCTTTGGACAGGGGCATTGAAGAGGGACATCATTAACATGTGAGTCTGTGAAGTAAATGGGCTACAGGAGCGTTCACGGGCAAATGGCTAAGGGAAATGTGGTATCAATCGGAGTATGTGTGGTTGTGATGACTTATCTTTATGGGGATCCAGGGCACCCCAGATGTTTGGTCCCTGTGGATGCCTAGAAAATAGCCCAAAGGGATGCTGGGGTCTAATATTGAGGGCAGTTCCTCCATTAAAGAAATAGGCCTACTTTTCATCAATACACAGAAGGCTGTAATAAGGTATCTTCCCAGAACTAACAAATAACGTTATCCCCTAAGAGGGAAACAAGTCAAACACCCAACGCAAGGGATTAGCTATTTGTAGAAACTACCCCAAGGCAACAGATGTTGACTTTCGTGACATGAGGACTGGAGAGTTCTACTACAAATCAATCATCGTTAGAAACACTTAAGCACTGAAGTTACACAGATTCAACTTTTAAAGTAAATTAGAAATGATTCAAGGCTATTTTTATAGTAGCTCTGTCTTGGGTGTGTGGGAAGAGAACAGGGTGACAGCTGGTGTCCCTGGTGTTCACCACCCTGGACTGTTTTATCCACCACAGTTCACAGTCTGGACATACCTTCCGGGGTGGGGGGTAGAGCTCATGAAAATCAGGTAGGCTATGGTGGGGGGCAGATAGGAATGAGGAAGTCACAATTTAAGATCATCTGCCTTAAAAACAAATAAGTTCCCCAAGATTAAAGTCCAGGAATGCAATCAAAGATGACTAAAAAAGTGAACAAGAATGACTGTCTACTCCAAAATGTCAACATATCTGGTGGCTGAATATGTGGTCAAAAGGAGACCAGAAGAAGAGGTACCACGGAGGAGCCTCTTGGACTCAGGACACAGGGTGTGCCCCATCCATCCTTCATGGCAGGTCTACCCCAGTGGTGGAGAAAGACATATCAGGGTATTCTGCCTTGAAGTAACAATTCACCAACCAGCTCCCCTCACATGCTTAGCTCGCCAAGCAACCTCCTCATATGATTTGACTTCTCAGTAGGTTTTCCTTCAGGACAAAGAAATCACTGACCGGCAAGGTGATGGGAGCATTACCGTGTACATGGAGGACCTCTTTCACATTGTACATCAGTGAATGGGCAGTCCCAGCTGCACACTGGTCATCAGGATTCACTTTCATGTCAACAATCTTCTGCCACACAACCAACTGTCCATGTACCATCGACACGGAATTCCTTCATCTGCCAACGTGCAGAGCCCTTCCTGCTAATCAGCAGGCCCCTCTTTCTGTTACCACATGTTTCGAATGCTCTCGCTGAAGGAATCGCATCGTTTCCCAGACAGGACAGTTCTTATGTACAGAACAAAATGAGGAACAATGAAGTGGATTTCACTTCAAAATGCCTGTGTCAAGAATTCTCAAGATTCCATAATCTCTTCTATCACTAAACTGTTTTATGGGTAGCTTATACAACACAATTTGGGGTACAAGTTTGAACAAAGATGGCCATTAACACCATTGTCCTCTATGACATGTGAACCCAATAGGTTTTGACTAAAATCATATTGGCAGTTGCTTACAAACAAATCAATATTCCAAAAATCGCAAAAAACATAAAAGGAATAAAGAATGCCCTGTAATATCCCTATGTCTATATGGACAGATTCGAATATGAGTGAGCTGAAGATGAATGGTCGTGTCCAAGCATTTCCATGGCTCCACATGGACCTATACACAGCCAACATCAGCTGCAAGTGATAACAAGAAGCCCGTGGGAAGAAACAGCATCGACTGGAACAATGAGGAGATAAAAGGAGGCATAAACTATAGGCCAAGGTTTTGATGGGTCTGAAATGGGGCAGCTCTTTACTCTGGTGTATAAAGGCAGCCCAATGCCATTGTCCTGAGTAGTATGGAGAAGCGTATGTGGAAGAAAGAAGGTGGGCATGATTCCCTGAGACAAGAATGCTGGTTCACAGGTGCCCAAGTACATGCAGATGCTGACAATGGCCTCAACAAACGCATGCCTCCTGAGTAATGGTGAGAGCATTTGTTGCTTCTCAAATCTCTACACGTGAACTTAAGTAAGGGATAGTCCCTGTTGTAAGAGTCTCAGTCCTCCCTGCACCCCACTTTCTGACTGTTTCCTCCCTATATCTGCAGAGCAGGGTACACCCCAAGACTGCACAGCCCAGCCACTGCTCACCACCAATTCCACCACCAGAAGTCAGGATGTTACTTGGGCAAATAAAAATTTTTCAACTTTAGTTAAAAATAAGAATTTTTCACAAATCAGGTGTAGAGGTTCAGACCATATCCTTCCAACTGTTTTTTTAAATGACTTGTTACATCATTCTATAGAATGAAAGACCTCTAAAAAAGTCCAAGTCAGTCATTCCATTTACCTATGTATTACGTTTCAAACTAACTTGGTGGGGATCCGCCAGAAGGAAAATTGGAAAAAATGTTCATTTCTTTAGGTGACTCTGGTGAGCCCTGCAGCAAGTCAAGGTCATGAGATGCCAGCCTCATGAAGAATCAAATCACAGGTAATAAATATCCTCTCATGTAAGCAACAGACTTTTAAATCACAAGTAGTTGTTCCACACAAACTAATCAGAATATTGGCTCCACTGTCTCTGCCATTTTTCCTGTACTGACATCCGAAAGAGGAGAACGAAAGCAACTGGAGGGATATTCAGAAGGGTTGGATGTAAGGAATACCATTTCCTCACTGAGGAAATGAGCTGAGCAAATTGTCCTAGTAGAGGGCTGAGAGATTATGACAAATGTAAAGCCTTCTCCCCCTAATGTAAGTTGCGTTTTGATTTGCTTTCTTTCCATATGGGTTTTTAATTTGACTTCCAATTTGCATTTCCCTAATGATTTCAATGATCCCTTAAGGTGCTTATTTGCTAGCTATATATCTTCTTTGGTGAAATGTTTGTTTAAATCTCTTGCATGTTTTTACTTGAGTTCTTTGTTTTCTTATTATTGAATATTGAGATTGACTTATATCCTGAACATAAAAAGAAATAAAATATTCTTTTGAAATTATTCTCCTTCCATCTGTGGATTATCTTTTCATTCTCCTAAAGATGGTTTTAATGTTGCAGAAGTTTGTAATTTTTATCAACTCATTCTTATATGGCTTATACTTTTCTTGTCATACACAGAAAATCTTGGCCTAACCTGAGACCGCAAAGAGTTTCTCCTGTATTCTTAAGTAGAAGTTTTACGTTTTAAATTTATGTTTATGGTCCTTTTTATGATCATTTTCAGTTAATAAACCATTGCATGATCTATTTTAAGTTAATGTTTGCATCTAATGTGAAGTATAGACAGTTTGTCATTTTGCATATGGATATTCAGTTGTTCTATCACCATTTGTTGATGTCTTTCCTTTCCCCACAGAATGTCCTTTGTCGAAATAAGATGTCCATAAATTATATATGTAGATCAACTTCTGGACTCGCCATTGATCCAGCTGTCTGTCTTGATGCTTGAGTACTATAGCTTCCTATGTCTTTAAGCCAGGCCCGCTTTTCCCTTCTTTTGGCAAGTTGCTTGGTCTATTGTGCTTTGCATTTCCATATACATTTTAATCAGCTTATTAATTTCTACCAAAAAAGGCCTATTAGAATTTCAATTGAGATTACATGGACTCTATAGATCAATTTAAAAAAAAATTTAATCAATCTTTTAAGAGACACAAACATAAGTGGTTAGTTCATATCTCTGTTAATGCAGTCAGGCAAAGTTAAGAGCAAGTCCTTATTTCAGGGCAACTATAAAAATTATGACAGGTTCAGGAAGCTAGGGTGTTTCAAATATGGCTACAAAAAGAGCCCCCAAAATGATTCATTCATGTGGTAACCCACAGGTCTGTCAACGACACTGTAAAAATTTAGATCCTGTGAGAACTCTTGGCTCAGAAGCCCAGATCTTTGTGCCTGAGTGTATTTCTTCCTAAAAGTAAGCAAGGTATTTTCAAAGGATGCTCATTATTTTTAGTTGAATTTATTGGGGTGAGATTGGTTAATAAAGCCATAGTGGAATCAAGTGTACAAACCTGTAACACAACATCTGCATACTGATGCTCAGCACCCAAGCCAAGTAAGCCTCCTCCATCACCACGTATCTCTTTTGTCCTCTTCCCTTTCTCCCCTCCCTCCTTTCCACCTGGCAATCACCATACTGTTATCTGCATCTGCTTTGTTCTTTTGCTTAATCCCTTCACTTTTTAACCTAGTCCCCTAACCTCTCTCCCCTCTGACAGCTGTTAGTCTGTTCTCTGTATCTGTGAGTCTGTGTTCTATATTGTTTGTTAGTTTATTTTGTTCATTAGATTCCACATATAAGTGAAATCATACGGTATTTTTCTTTCTCTGACTGGTTTATTTCACTTAGCATAACACTTGCCAGTTCCATCCATGCTGTCACAGAGCATGGAGTTCCTTCTTTTTATGGCTGTGTAGTATTCCATTGTGTAAATATACCACAATGTCTTTATCCACTCATTTACTGATGGACAATTGGGCAGCTTCCAAATCTTGGCCACTGTGAATAATACTGCTACAAACATAGGGGTGCACATATTCTCTTGAATCAGTGTTTCAGGTTTCTCAGCTATAGTCCCAGAAGTGGAAGTCCTGAATCAAAGGCAGATCCATTTTTAATTTTTTGAGGTATCTCCACACTGTTTTCCACAGTGGCTGCACTAATTTGCATTCCCACCGAGAATGCACAAGGGCTCCCTTTTCTCCACATCCTTGCCAGCACTTGTTGCTTGTTGATGTATTGATGATAGCCATTCTGACAGGTATGAGGTGACATCGAATTATGGTTTTAATTTGCATTTCTCTGACGATTAGTGATGTTGACCATCTTTACATATGTCTACAGGCCATGTGTATGTCCTCTTTAGAGAAGTGTCTATTCAGGTCTTTTGCCCATTTTTTAATTAGACAGATTGTTTGTTCTCTTGGTGTTGAGTTGTACAAATTCTTCATAAATTTTGGAAATTAACCCCTTATCGGAAGTTTCATTCATTCTTTGCAGTCGGTTGGACAGTTAGTGCTGCCATCGCCTGACAGCGGTGACACACGTGTGCACTATGCTCATGAAGCCAGGATGTCGTTTACCCTTCAGCACACGCTCCCTCCCTCCCTCTCTGCGGGCCTCCGCTCATCGGAGTTTGCAAATCGCCAGCTCTGGTCCACTGCGACTGAATTTCTTTCTAAATGCTCACAATCTTGAACCTTTGAACCCCAGTGGGTTTGATCACACTGGGCACTGAACTGTGCTTGGGTACACCCTCTCAAACATTAGAGCTGGTCACCATTGATTCCCAGGGATTGGGCCAGGGCTTGGGGAATAGAGGTAGTTAAACTGACCCCCATGGTCATCACATATAATAGGGTCTATTAAAAAGGAATATTGAAAATGTATCTAGTTGTTACTAGGTAGGTTTTAAAAGTTAATACATCTACTAGCCTACATACCATTAAAAAGATTCTGAAGGAGATTGCTTTGATGACCGAAGGGGCAGGGGTAGGTG
This sequence comes from Anoura caudifer, assembly GCA_004027475.1. Classification (NCBI taxonomy): domain Eukaryota; kingdom Metazoa; phylum Chordata; class Mammalia; order Chiroptera; family Phyllostomidae; genus Anoura; species Anoura caudifer. The sequence goes on from PVKU01002976.1 coordinate 35,131, forward strand.
AGACTAATCGGATTCTTTACTAGTTCGTGCCACCAAGAATTAGCTTTCGTGCTGGTAAAGATTCTGGGCTAAGACAGCAGCCAAAGCTCAGTGATCCCAGTACCGACGGTAACAAAGCAGTGCTAATGACTGACGTCACCTTAGTCCATCAATGAAATTAAAATACAAAGTTGTTCACACCCCAGTTTGGGTGCAAACCTGGAAGTGTATGAACATACCAGACCCCATCTAAAGCAGTGAAAGGTTGCAGTTACAAAGGGAAACATGGACAGATGTTAGGAAATGCCTCTTCTTTATTTACTGCATCTGTTCACCGCCCCATGGAATCAAGAATCCAGCTCACTAAACAATGAAGCCTTATACTTACTTGTATAATGGAACATAACATCGATTTCATCACCCTCCCCCATATACACACACAAACCCTGTGTAATTATTTTATATATTTGGGTTTAAAAGGGCACAGGTAAAAGAAAAGCTCTTAGGGAAGATAATAAAATTCAATCCCAATGCCCACATGACAACATTCTAATGGTATTTGTAGCACAATACAAAAATGTAACAAAATTCAAGATTCCATATTAAAGATTTGGGACTGGGTTTGTTTTGTTTGGGCCTTATCCTGTAGGAATTCAGATGGGCCAAGGTGCTGGCTACATGCTTAGGGTGTACCCTAAGGTTTTCAGGTGACATGCTTAGAGCTGACACCACTCACTACTGTGCACTTTCTGGTTTGCGTTACCTTGCCTGGGAGCTAGTGCTACACAGCAAAAAGTCTCTGGTACTTGGACAAACTTCACCCCGACAGAGTTTGGTAAGAGAATTCTATATTATCTCCACATAATTCACATCTTAGACAGTCACAGAAGGATGGGATGTTCACTAGGTAAGAGGCTCTTGTTCGCACAGCTTGGCAAAAAATTACCCACCTGTGCTCTCCAGATAGTCTGTGATAAGACACTGGACTGCATTATTTGAATGACCTTAGAAAACATTTTAGAGACTAATTTCCTGGATATGAGTGTGAGTGAGAAGCTGTGTTCGAATGTCTTCCTGCATCGCAACCTGACTACCAGCACCAGTTCCTCAATGGCATTATCACCAAACTGGGCAAAGAGGAGAGCGTAGCATCTCCTGCAGGGTCTCCAGGGAGGGAAGATTCAGCAAGTCTGGGTGATGGTTGAAAGTCCAGAGGGTAATATCCTTTGAATTGTCAGGGCTGAGAAAGAGTGGGATGTTTGTTGGTCAAGTTGCTCATGAAACACACCACCAGGCGGGTTCTAACCGGTTCTGGTTCTAACTGGTTTGGGGGTGCCACCCTGTGTTCTACATCTCTGCCCCTTCTTCAGTGCGTGGCCCCCCAGAAATAAGGAAAACACCGCACACACTCGTGTGCTTGTTTCTGCCAACGGTAATAACTCACTGAATGTAAAAAAAAAAAAAAAATGAGGAAGCTGAAAACATGGAACATTGCTCCTTTACACTGCACAGTTTATCATCAGAGACTCACGTACCACTCCATTATAATCAGCAAGACCAGAATCAATGTTTCACAAAGTTTATAGTAAAAATGGCAGTGGGAAAAGATAGTATAGAATGCATTCGTGATGAAGAAAGTATGGTGGAGGAGAAGAGATGCAACAATAATTTGTAAATTACTGAAAAAGGAATAACAGTGCTCCTTAAATATAGTATTTTTGCAAGGTATAATATAAGAACATATTAACAACCATGACTTCAATTTCAGGTACAATTCTAACAAGCTGGCATTAAATGGCACATTTATGGGAAATGAAATGAGAATTATGCCCTTACCATCTGTTTTCTTTGAATCATTCCCGACGTTGGACTGATCCTTCTTGTCTGCCTTATTTTTACCATCTTTCAAGTCACCTGAAAGTAAAACATGACAAAAACAGAATATGTAGACCCCTAAGGAAGAAGTCATAAATATCCTTAAACCTGTCAAGATAAAAACAAGTGGAAAAAAGTACAGCATCATTTTAGCCGTGAGTGCAAACATCCTCCAAACCACAGACTAGGTCCTGGAAATGAAGGCTGAAAGGTCCTGTTACACAGCGTTGTACTTAAGTCAACGGTGTTTATCCTCAAGAAGGCAATTCGACTTCATTGTCAGGCTGTGTGGAGTGAGGAGAAGCCTGGCTTCAATGTAAGTTATGGCAATTAACAGCTTTTTAACTTTCATGTGCGTCAGTCTCTGAGTCTGCAGAAGGGGATGTTAGCGTCTCCTTTTCAGGCATGAAGACATACGGACAAATGCATTTCAAGTGTCGAGCGTGGCATCTGACATCACTCAACAACAGTTGTTATTGTTCTAAAACAGTTATAAATGCCGCTCTAATTAAGGACTTTGTCGAAATGTAACTTGTAAAAGTTAAAAAACACAATGTGTACAAAAACAATGAAAATGGCAAAAAAAAAAAAACAAAACAACATTTAAATTGATGAGGGAATGAGTCAGATAGTAAAGGAGGGTTCCAGAAGTATTTAAGGAACTGGGTACTTATAGGTATTTTAGAATTAGGTTAAAATAAGATTGCTAGGTTAGAGACAAACCTGGTTATGTCCTACAAGTCAGTAAAACCATAACCTTTGGGGTTATCTCCTCTACCAGCCAAAAGTCCACAAGTTAGCAGATAGCTTCACAGTACCTGGGCTTGAATCAAATAGTAAATGACAAAGCGAAACAAAGTCACGTTGTCCTAGAATAGGGGTCAGCAAATTATGGGCCCTGAGCATATCTGGCCTGCTCCCTGGTTTTGGAAATAGAGTTTTATTGGAGCACAGCCACACCGATTCATTGATGCATTGCCTACGGCTGCTTTCACACCGCAGCGGCAGAGCTGAAGAGCTGCGAAGGAGACACGCACACCCACGACAAATACTCCCTGCGAAGGCCCGCTCAACAGCATGCCAGCGTGGCCCTGGAAAGCATGGCACCCCTCTCTCCAGTGTCTTCTTGCCAATCTTGGCTGTTTTTCTTACCAAGTACTAATAGCTTTCTTTTTGGCCTAAATAAAACCAAGGATACATTACCACTAAAATACTGGTACTTATTGAAGCAAAACGAACCTAATAATAATTGCAACCAGAAAGGAGCAAGCAGGGCCCAAGGTGCATCGATCTGTTTTGTTTTCTTTGTGCCAGGCAGTGTGCCGAATAGACATCGACATCACTCCATTAAATCTGGTAACAAGCCCATGACGAAGGTGCTGTTATTGCAAGGAGGCAAAATCATTAATGTTTAATTCACTAAATGATCAGTCTGCTGAACAACATACTCATCAAAGGACTGAGCATGTTTTTCAAGCTTGAATTTTTCCTCCACCACAGCCACCGTGTCACACACTGGTCAGTCCACGTGCTGAGGGCAGCGGCTGCCCGCCTGCCCGTGCTTCACACACTGCCTCACCTCTGCCCCTGACCTTGCACGTGGGTCTCCCCCTGGCAGCGATGCTGTTCCTCTTATCTACCATAGACCTGACATTTGTCTGACAGTTTTGGACAAATGGCCAATTGATCTTTCTACAAAGTGATTTTGCTTAAATCAACTTGTAAAGCATTGACGTGCAAATTAAAACCACAATGAGATACCACTTCACACCAGTCAGAATGGCCATCATAAACAAATCAACACACGAGTGTTGAAGAGGATGTGGAGAAAAGGGAACCCTAGTGCACTGTTGGTGGGAATGCAGACTGGTGCAGCCACTGTGGAAAACAGTGTGGAATTTCCTCAGAAAACTAAAAATGGAACTGCCTTTTGACCCAGCAATTCCACTGCTGGGATTATATCCTAAGAACCCTGAAACACCAATCCAAAAGAACCTATGCACCCCAATGTTCATAGCAGCACAATTTACAATAGCCAAGTGCTGGAAGCAACCTAAGTGCCCATCAGTAAATGAGTGGATCAAAAAACTATGGTTCATTTACACAATGGAATTCTATGTACACAGCAGAGAGAAAGAAGGAGCTCCTACCCTTTGTGACAGCATGGATGGAACTGGAGAGCATTATGCTAAGTGAAATAAGCCAGGCGGTAAGGGACAAATATCATATGATCTCACCTTTAACAGGAACCTAATCAACAAAAGAAAAAAGCAAGCAAAATATAACCAGAGACATTGAAATTAAGAGCAATGTGACAGTAACCAGAGGGAAAGTGGGAGGGGAGGTGGGGAGAGGGGTTTTCAGGAACTACTATAAAGGACACATGGACAAAACCAAGCGGGGGAGGGTGGAAGCAAGGGAGGGAGGTGGGTTTGGCTGGGAGGGGAGTGGTGGGGGGAAAATGCAGACAACTGTAATTGAACAATAAAATAACAACAATAAAAGCAACTGATGTGAAACTCCTATCACCTCCATTTTATGGTGATGGAAGCCACAGCATGAATAGAGCCACTCAGCACAACAGACGCAGGCGGGTCTGATTCTAGAGGCCAGGCTCCCAACCGCCGTATTCTGCAACTTCCCCATGAAGCTCAAGATTTAGATTTCAAGCTTCTGTTGATGTTGCCATTTCTAAATGCCTTTGGCCTTCGGATTTATAAATGGTTATCTAAGGAGAATTCAAGACCAGTTTTGCTCAGGTGTATTCTACAAAATAAGTACTTTTAATGAAATGTGACAAATCCTAAGCTAAGTTAGAAGCCAATAAACCCGCCTATTTCTGCTTATTCTTAATTCTGAAATGAGAGGTAGTGGCCAGAGGCATGGAAGGGCAGGGCAGGGCACAAGTTTAGAGTTTAGAGAAAGGATGTGGTCATTACCTTCTACCATCACCAATAGTCAAAAGATGAATTTCCCCTGAGGTACAATGACATAGGCCACGTACTTGCTCGTCCCTGTTATAAGGGAGGAGGGATGGACTCAAGGACCTTGAGCCTTGTAGTTAAAGTAATTCCCCACAGGAAAATGACCTTTGTGGACTAAATGAGCCTTCAGACCCCTAAGCACTCTGCGTTAAGCCTTCCAGGTTGCCCTGGCAAGCAGCTTCACCCACAGCTGCAGCAAGGTCAAGATGTTTTCCAGAAGCCAGAAGGAGTGGTTCGACCTGCCAGATGCTAGCCAGCAGCCGGCCTTCCCCTCGGTCAGGGCTGGGGGGCCGAGGTAGGGATGGGCCCTGAGGGAGACCAAAGCTTAGGAGTTCCTGTAATCACTGCTAGGGGACCAAACCCCTAGAACCACACTCAACCAGTGCCCCTCAGCTCTAACCTGGAAATATCCTGGGCGGCCACAAGGAAGGCTGCCGGGAAAGTGACACGCACTTGTTTGATGATGTTCCTTGACTGAAACCCGTTAGGCAGTTTCCCAAGGGTTGTATGTGGAATAACGGCCGATGTGAGCTGTTATTCAGTAAGCAGGGCAAACGAAACAGCCTTCCTGTGCTGTTATAAATTGTCTTAATTAGGCTGCTGTGACAGTCCTGCACCACCATCAGCCTTTCTGATTATTGTTCTAGATTGATTTCTTTTCCCACCTCTCATTTTATACTTAATTTTTAAGGGCAATGGTGGAGTTTTGCTCACCTTGGGACCTATACACGGTTGTGAAATTCACCTGGCTCCTGCTTTGTTTCTTTCAGGCCCCCCCCCAACCATCTTCAGAATAAATCACTGCCCCCTCTGCCCCTCTGGGTATTCATTTGTCCCCCTGCCCCATGGAATCCATGACCCTCTTTGTGACCAGGAGGTTCCTGTTCATTGGCTTCTCTCCCTGCCTGGACCAGGATTGGCAAACCACGGCCCATGGGCCAAACCTGGCCTGGTTTCATGTGGCCCACAAACTAAGAGTGGTTTTTACCATTTTCAAGTGGCTATGGGAAAGAAAGCAGAATATGTCACAACATATGCAAATTATATAGAATTCAAACTTTGATTTTCATAAATTTTTAGTGTTTTATGGGAACACTAGACGTTTGTATATTACCTGTGGCTGCTTTCACACCGGGACAGAAACATTGAGAAGCTGTCACAGAGACTGTGTGGCCTGCAAAGCCTGAAATATTTATTGTTGGTCCTTTACAGGAAGAGTGTGCTGACCCCTGGAACAGATGGATGACGAGCTTCCGGGAACAGCTGCTGAGCCCCGAGAGCGCTCCTGTTTCTCACTCTCCCCAGCAGCACCAAGACATGCAGCCGCAGGGACGGGCTGACTGTGGAATACAGGCCTAGGGCTCACATAGACCTGAATTTGACCTGAACGCCCTTCTTACTGGTTGCGTGACCCTAAGCAAGTGATCTAACCTCTCTGAATCTGTTTCCTTGCCTGGAAACAAAAAACAAAAAACAAAGAAACAACAACAACAACAACAACAACAAAAAATACGGGAAAGATTGTATGCACCACACAGCATGGTCAGGATTTTTCAATGATTTACTGCACATGAAACCTCCCGAACAACATCTGTCATGTGGTGAGCGCTCATTAAATGTGAGCGATATTATAATGACTGATTTTACTAAGGGAAAGACAGATTTAACCCACGCTCCTCAAATAAACAAAGAAGAGAAGGAACACGTCTTGCCTCTCACTAGCCTCTCTCTGCTCCCCCTTTGTGAAGGACAGACGCAGCCAGAAGCAGCCTGCACAGCTCAGCCTCATCACCCATTTGTCCAGCTCCCAGCCCCTTTGAGGTGTGTTGTCCATGACACATGCACCCTTTCTGCCACTCCAGAAGCAGCCTGCTGGGCCCTGGGTGCCGGGTGGGAGTGCCGGTGGCAGGAGGGGCGTGTCCTGAGCCCGCCTGCCCTGCCGAAGTCTGGCTGGCTGAGCCCCGGTCAGGGTGGATGTCTGAAGAAGCCCATGCGCTCAGCAGACCAAGTCCACGTTTTCCAATTCAGCTCCAGTTCTAGTGGAGCTAATATGGTGAGCACTAGCTTTCTGAGTCCGGTGCCTTTGTCGGCTGGTTCTGACCCTGGTGGGGGCGGGGGGGAGGAAATATTCCACAGAGCTCCCCAAAACTCCAACAGGGATATCAAATTCTTATTAAACTGAGCATATTTTCTGGCCTATGATGCACCTGAGTACAAAGCAAAGTAGCTACAAGCAGTTTCTGGAACAAGGCTGCCTTCCCTGATGCCTGCAGGGGTCATGGGGGTTACCTGAGGCAATTTATGCAACATCCTTGAACTTGACATGGGATATTATCAGTAATACAGGCATTAAAATATTATTTTCTGATTATACATTTATATATGTTAATTGGAAAAATAATTGGAGGCAGTTGTGCTAAGCACTCTCTACATATTAATCGTTCCCTCAAGCTGCACAGGACAATAGCTAGAGCACCTGGCCCTAACAGGCAGGTAAGAGAATGACTATGTAAGCAGGGAACTTAAAACTGCCCCTGGTGTAGAGTTAATAAATGCTATTTATTCTACTGTGGTCATTTTTGCTGTCATTATTATTGAAAGCTCACAAGCGGCCCCTGCACAACTTGCAGAGAGGGTGGAAGGTTAAGGAGCCCAGCCGAGGCCACCAAGCAGTGAGAGGCACAGCTAGGACTTGAATCCAGGCATGTCTGTTTTACTGCGAAACTCCCTTGCCACAACCTGACACCTGAAAGCTCCAGAGACCGAACTTCCTGCCCTTCCCCAGACAAGGTAACCCCTTCCATGCCCCTGTGTCTCTGGCTGTGTGTGTGTGTGGGGGGGGGTCCCTGTGCCCCATCTGACCAGAAAACTTCAGGACTTCAAAATGCAGCTCAGGCATCACCTTCTCTTGAGGCCTTCCCTGACATTTACCCCAGTCCCACAACCCTCTAATCCAAGAGCACCCATGTCTCTTTGCCCGTGTCCCTTGGGCACTTATCAGCAATGCCACCACTGTTCCTTGCTCATGTTGTCCTAGAATTAACCTCTAAGAATGTCTACATCCCCTATGAAATCGTGGACTTTGGGTGGCTTTTCCATTTCTAAATCCCCAGTGCCCAGCACAGTGCCTGGTGCACAGCTGTTACTCAGTAAACACTTGTTGCATTAAATAAAAGATACCAGCAACTGTTTGCACATCCCAGTTTGCCTGAGACGGTTCCAGTTTTAAAACTGAGAGCCCTGCATCCCGGGAAACCCCTGAGCATCAGGAGAAGTGGGCAGGCCAGCTACCCCAGTACATATCCTAATTCAGCTGCAGCTACATGGACGTTCACTATAGGAAGGCACCGCCGGCAGACTGAGGCCCGGCCCTGCTAGGGGAGAGTGGACATGGGACACTGACCCTCCAGTCACCCTCTTTGGCCACAAGCACTCACGACCGTGCTGGGATAGTTCATAGTCATTTCCCCAGTGGGCACACAGGCACTGATCGGTTTCCAGAACAACAGGGAAGGGCCCCAATGGAATAAATCTCCCCCAGCGAGAAGGGCCCACGCTGCTCCTGACCGGGTGGTGATGACAGCTCCACAGCCCAGGGAGGCGGGGCCAGCAGCCGGAGACCTGGGGAAGCCCCGCCCCGTGAGCTGTCGTCCTGGGCAGGCACAGTGGTCCGCCAGTCTCCGCTCACCATTCACCGTTTCATTAACACCGGGAACGGAACCCTCCCCCGGGGCAGTGCCACTCACCATTCCGTTGCTTTTCTCCCGATGACGTCTCAGCTTTGGAGTTTTTCCCACGAGAGTTGCCGCCTTTGTTGGGGTGTGTCCCATTGACTTGACTCGGAGCTGCCCCGGACGTCTTCTTCTCAGCCCCGCCGGCCGCGCCATCCTCTGCCTGGTTCTTGGCATCTGCTTCCTTCTGCTTCTCCTCAGCCGCCAGGCGGGCCTTTTCCTCGGCTTCCTTCTTGGCCTTCTCCTCTGTGTCCAGGCAAGGCAGGCAAGGCATGGAGAACACAAAGAGAGGTCATGCCATTAGGATAATTGCATCTTTGCCCAAAACCTGCTAGTAGCACTGGCAATAATACACTAAAATGACCTAAGTTGCTACTGGGGTGTTTTGGCTTTATTTTTCACAAGGGCGTTTAAATTAAAAAAATAAATAAAGTTGGATCATAGTTATGTAGTTTCTGGAATCAGTGGGTTAGAAGAGGGGATGGGGGAAGTAATAATCCTAATAAGCAATAAACCAACATTGTACCTCTCCTGCCTTTACATAGGCCCGGCTCAGATGTGCTCCTTAATACAGTAAGAGAGTTTTCATTCATCCTGTCCTTGACTCATCCATCCACATATCCAAGCCAACGCCCTGGCCTCACCCCAGACAAAACAAATCAGATTCTGGAGGGAGAAGAGCAGGACTAGGATACTGTGAATGCTCTCCAGATGATTCTGACACACAATCAGGGTCAACAAGCACTGATTTAAATTTAAATGATTGCCATTTGATATTTTGTGATGTTCCACTTTCCCAACAGGATGTATTTTTAATTTACAATGAAAAGGTAAAGAAAGATGTCTTTACCAAATAACATAATTATATGCATTTATCATATAATATGTTTTCCGACTTCTACAGAAGGTACAACTAAAGAGTAAAAGAATGGACTTGCAGGAGAAGATGGTGAGCTGGCGTGCTCTGCAGACGGCAGGCCACAGAAGGTCTGCTAGAATGTTCCTCCAGACTTCCTCTTGTCCTTCTGTAATGCCCCAAGGACAAAGGTCAAATGTCACCTCCACCCCGAATTCCCAGGGCTTGGGACAGCAGCTGGCACCCAGCAGATGCTCATGAGCATTTGTTGACTACATGAAATGTACACAATGGGTGTGATTCATCCTCTCTGCCAACAAGCCTGCCTTGCACGTATTCTATCATCAGCAATGCAGACTGGTGTGAAGAACAGAAAGTGTGCAAACATCAAGTCCTATCCTGACAGGGTTAGCCATCGGACAGACGTTGGTTTCCTTAGCCACTCATGTGGTGAAGAAACAAATGACTGTGCTTACTGTGCAGAGAGGGAAACTGGCTGGAGGAGGACTCATTCATAAGATAAAATAATTTATAATCCCCTCACAGAACCTCCACTGAAACTGTGGCAAGCATTCAACATTCAAAACATCCCCAAGTTAAACATAATTATGGTTAAAAACTGAAGACGTTAAAGTCTGGTTTGCTGCAAAAGAGCATCAAATATTATCTGAGCAAGAAAAATTCACTTGACAACTGAGTCAGACCAATTTTCTATGGGAAATCTAGCAAAAATATGAAAACTGGGCAGGGGGCACATTTCAGAAACAAATCTGTTTTTGCTCAACGACAGCTGACAGCAGGCAATTAATATTTAAATTAGTGAATGGTAGCTCTCATGACATCATAATCAACTGCGTGATTCCCTTCCCTGGGGTAGTCACACTCCACGAGGGCGGCTCTGCCTCACCCTTCACTTCCTCTACTTCCTCCTCTTCGTCTTATTTCTGAAATATCTAATATCAGTGTGATCAACCATCAGCACTCAAAGTGACACTACTCAAGATAAGTGGACAGAAACAAGCGTACACCTCAGCAAGAAAAAAGAAATTAAATCAACAGGAGACAGGCCTGTTCCACTGTAATCAGATTGCCTTATATTTTCAGGGTGAAATTATTAATACACATAAAATTTTTCTCCAATGAGAAAAAGTCAGCGATAGCACAATTAATTTTGATGTGCCAACAGATTTCTGCAATGGCATACACGCAGAGAATTAAATTTTCGGGGCTCAGATTTGACATCCTTGGCACTCCTGGGCTTCCAGACTAGCAGAAAGCAAACGTGTAGTTCAATCCCACTTCCGACTATCTGGGGTGTGACTCCTTATGAAATGGCCAGAGGCAACCAGCTAAAGAGTTAAAGTAGAGCAGAGCCCTCCTCTGCACAAACCACAATCCAGCCAAGCGCCACTTCCATCCCACACTGAGCGTCTGTGCAGCTTCGGAGAAATACGTCAATTTCTTCATTTAATTGGCCTTTCTGGATAATGATACTATAGGTACTTGGTTAAAATAGCACTGGGCTAGTTATCCCTTGGTATAATTTTCTGGAATGACTCTTCAAACTATTTACACACAGAGAGAAACTACTAACTGAAAAAACAACCAAAATACTATATGGGTTTTGAACTCTTGATTATGTACAATGACAACAGAACGGTACTTCCAGACACCTAAGGACGTAGGAGGTGTCCCCAGCCCCCTTGTAAAAGTAGCAGCCAAAGATCTGCTCCAGATAACAGAAAAATTCAATACTAAAAACTTAAGAATGAGGGAAATATGCTGTTCAACAAAACTAGTAAATCTTAGTGTTTAAAAATAATTATTGCTAAGCTAGAAATAAAACTTGATGCAAATATTAATAACAATATTAAATCATAAATTAATTATAGATAACAGTTTACTTACAATCACCTAGATTGAAAATCTCATACTATTTCAATAAAAATTACTGCATATGAAGAAAATAAGTAAAAATTCACTAAATTTCTCAGCATTCACAGGAGTATCACTACACACTATTTGGTATTTACATTTATTGAAACATAATTTAATAAAAAGTATAATGGTAATATCTAGTAAAATAGAAATAAGATGTATTTAAAAAAAAAACAGAAACAAAGTTAAAAAGCATATGGCAAATGGGTAGGCCAGAAATTGCAAGATATTTTGTCACCTGAAAAATTACCATCCTTAATATGTAAAGAGCTATTATGAATCAATAATAAAAAATTAACATCTTAATAGGAAAAATGAAGGGAAATATAGGAAAATAGGTATTCTCAATATACTACTACTGGGAGGAAACACAAGTTTAAAACAACTTTCTGAGAAAAACTTTCTAATAGATATCAAGCTTTAAGATTTTTTCATTTACTTTGACAAAATAATTCCACATATGGAAATGTATCCTAGACAAATAATCAGAGGTAGGTTCAGAGACTTTGAACCTGCATGTTTACAATATTAAAGAGCTGAAAACAAAATGTGCAGTAGAGGAATGATTTGGCCGTGGTGTGTAAACGCATGGTAAATCAAATGAAAAAAGAATCACATCAGAATTCCAACAAGAGTTATATCTGGCTAGAGAGATTTGGATTTTGATTTTTTCTCTATATATTTTTTAATGTATATACTAGCATTATAACCTAAACATAAATTATTCATACACTAGGAAAAAAGGTTTAAAATGTATTAAATAATGAATGGAAAATTGGCAACACTGATCAGACCTGCAAAGTGTCTTACCCACACATGCTTGTTTGGGAATAATGATTTTTCAGCTCTAGGAGCTATAAAAAATACTGATTTAATCTTTCCCAATAATCTTTCTCAATGTGTTCTGGCCTACCTAGCTTTGTAAATCACATTGATTAATAAAACTAAGACTTTAGCTCCAATCCCATTTCTGATCAGTTTCACAATCACGTGTTCAAGTGCCCCCCACAGGGAAGCTTTCCCGTAATCAGGGTTTTCTAAAAAAAGAACAATGAGCAAAACGGCCTGGGATCAGCAAGTCAAACTGATGACTAATGGGAAAACAGATGCGAACTGGATTTCTTAACACCAGTCACCAGTCACCAGCATTGCTGGGAAGCTGAGATGTTCTAAGGTAGTATTAGTTATACATTTGTATTTCACCACCGTCGTCTGAACTTTGCATTCAACCTTCCTTTCCACTCACAGGCACTAGCCATGTGTCACATACACATATATTATTTCTGCTCTTTGCATCAGCTTTGTGATGTGTATTATCATCCCCCAAACGGAAATTGCTCAAAGAATCTACCTGCCTTTGCCAAAGAGCAGTAGGCGAGTGGGCATTGAATTCCCCCTTACCCCACTATCTGGAGTTTGCTTTGATAACCAGAGGACCCTCCCACAAAATACACACACCCTGAGCTCTGCCTGTCCGCTTTCTCCCTGTTCCCCGTTTCTAAATATTGCCCCCCACCTTCTTCCAGGCTCCTGCAAATCCTGGCCACACGATGCCGTCCCGAACACCCCAAGCAGGGTTAGGGACAAGGCAAAAATAGCTTAAGCAGTATCTCTATCAGCATACCTAATAGACTTAAAAATTATTAGCTGTTTACATGCCTGTCCTTTTTAAAGGGCCAGTTCTCCCCGGTAAAGAAACTGTCTGCTGCTCCCCCAGGTGATTAGTTGCAGGAGGTAATTTTAGTAAGCCAGCTAATTGCAAACAAATGACTTTGAAGTACCTCTTTCAATTGCGGCTTGTCAGGAACTGGGGTTTGCAGTGTAAGGAGTGTGACTGATGACAAGTGAGGGCTTCCTCAGAGCGGCTGCCATTGCGGCTGGCAGAGCCTGGATTGTGAGATGGACTATGAGAAGCTCCTTTTAAAATACGGAAGAGGCATTCGCTCCTCCAGAGTTCAAGGTGCAACATTTGTCCTGAAATAAGGGTCCGATGATGCCTTTAGAGCACCAGGAACATAAACCCATTGCCCCACCCGAAAAGAGCAGCCACCTGGTTAGGACTTTGTGGGTAAGTCACAGTGACTGGCCTTTGAATCTCTCCAGCTCCTGGGGAGGTCTCTTCTCTCCCACACTAGCCGCAGCCCCAGATGTCCGATGTCTGAGGGACCGAGACAGCCAGAACTGCTCTGCCAGCCCCTCCGCCCTTCCACCCTGTTGCGCAGACACCAGGAGATGAAAGTATGGAACATTGTATTTGGGGACAAAACCCGCCTTGCCTGCAACGGGTCTCTCGGGGCTCGTGGGTGTGGCGACAAGTGCAAGGCCTTGACTGAACTGCCATTTTTCCTCTGAAAGAGACTCTGAAGCGATATCCCCTCCCCCCAGGAGACTGTGAGCTTTGATGACAAGGAAGTCTATTCCTTGTGGCCTCCACTCTTGGCACAGAACCTGGCACGCAGCGGGTGCTCAGCAGATGTTAGCACAAGATGACTGACATGGCAGGCAAGTCCCCGGAAATCCACTGGGGTCAGCCCCTTCACTGAGTGCCAAGAGCCGTCCGTGCCCCTGGAATCAGGCCTCCTGGCTTCATGCACCTCATCTCAGGGATGCGTCCTCACCTAGACTATGGTGTGAGTACACAGTGCGTGCTGATCTTGTAGAACACGCTCCCCAAACACAAGCACACGTATGAACACATGACTCTCAGCTTCCAAGAAACACAGAGGACAGTCTGTGTTCTTGGGTGTGGACAGTCTTGTTCTGGGTATCGTACCGAGGGTCACAACTTTTCTGATCTGAATTTTGATGATGTTTACTTCAGCTAATTACTGTTCGCGTGCAAGCTCCCTCATTTCAGAAGATCAGTCTGAGTACTGAGAAGGGAAACCGTGAACATGAAAGCAAGATCAAAACACATGTAAGGGTATTACAGCTCCCACTGTCCCAACACAGTGGCCGAGGTGGCTATTGGACAGGCTTTGCTTAAATAAAAGGGGAAATAGAGGCCCCGTAACTGCGCCGCACAATGTGGAATGAGAAAGACAGGACAGTCTAGCAGATACCAAGAAGGAGCAACACCCGTCCTCTGCAGAATCTTCAGACCAAAAGGAGTTTAGTCACAGAACACAAAGGTCATGAGTGGAGGTCTGTATCCTTCCCCATGCACTGAGTTTTAGATACTGTGAAGGTCAAAAGAGCGTGGAAGCTTTCTCACAAATTGGTAGGTACAGAACAGTCACAGGGTTGTGAGGTTCAGCATAGGGAATATAGTCAATAATATTGTAATAACCATGTGTGGTGCGGGGGGGGGGGGTACTAGACTTATCCGGGGGACCACTTGGTAAATTACATAATTGCCTAATTACTACGCTGTACACCTGAAGCTAATATAAAGCTATACTTAATGTCAGCTGTCGTAGAGAAGTAAAATTTAAAAGAGAGGACAGATGCTAACATTCAGCAATCTGAATCTCCATCCTGAGGTCCCGCTCCATTTGCAGCACCTGTAAGTCAGGCGGCACTGCTTGTGATCTGAGTGGGTGCTTAGTGGTGTGGACAGGTCTGCTGGACAGGTTACCTTTGGGCACCTTGGCCCTCCATCGCTCCCGGTTGACGTGCACGACCTCGGTCCAAGTGACTTTAAAGTTCTTACAGTCCACAGGGATGACGGAATTGCTGATTGGGGCGCTTCCTTCCGAGCCGGCGCTCTTGACACCCGACCGCTTCGCATCCGCCGAGCTGAGGCTATTCAGACTGGAGGGCGAGAGAAAAACCACACCCATGGAATCAGTCTGGCGAGCTGGGCCGGAAGGGGAGGGTTAGTGTTTGAAAAATGTGTGCCCGTGGTTAACACTCATCGAGCCATGGCCCTGAAATCCCCGGGTCCTGATGGGTCCACATTTTCTCAGATGAAGAAACTAAGGCAACGTGCCTCAGATTGCACCTAATAAGTAATGGGATTGGGATGTTTAAACCTGCCAGAAGCAGAGACAGAATGAGCACAGGAAGAGATGCTATCCTTGGTACCTGCCAATCATAATTTATAACATGGTCGCCCCCTTACAGACCAGCCCGGAGAGTAGCAATGGTATAATCTCAACTCCTCTGGGGAAAGGAAGAGGCAGGCATCTCCCTTATAAGAAGGAGGTAGGGCAAACCTCACTGTGACATACACCCGCCCCCCTCCAAAAGAAGGATTCTGTCCTCATGGACAGGCCAAGCTGACCCCCAGCCCTCGACCTTCTCCACTGACCTTGAACGCCTCTGCCCTGTCCCGCCAGCTTGGGAGGGTTCATCAATCAACGGATTCACGATCTTTTCAGTCATGTCCGTGAGCACAGTGAAGGTGGGCTCCACAATGAAATCGATGAAGCCTGCAGAGAAACGACGCTGCTCCAGAGAAACGACATAGTAGCGTGGGCCTCCCCGCACTTCCCCAGCGACGCTGATGAGGCTTAGCTTTCCAGGTTCACCTGCACTGGGGCTCGCGATCAGAGCACAAGAGGGCAGGCTGGTCGTAGCCATTCAGTGCACTCCTTCACGTGCATATCGGGACTCAGCTCCGTTCCTCCTACACAATTTTCCTGACTTTTTTAGTAAATAGCTCAATAAAGTAATGAAAAATATGGATTCAACATCCTCTATGCAACAAATTGTTGCATATGTAGTTATACATATATAATAGTTATACATATATAATAGTTATACGTAGTTCTGATAGGCACTACGTTTGATGTGACCTGCCTGCCCTCAGTTTATAGGAGAGATTAAATGAGTGCAAAGGTGACCACGAGTGTCAACATGGAAAGAAACAAAGGAGAAGCCCAAATAAAGGTCCCTGGGAAGGTCAGGGAGGGAGGGTGTTTTCCCTCCTACTGAGAGGGCTGCAAACAGCGCTATGGAGGTTGTGATATTTGAGCTCAGCCCTAAGTCTCAGGGAAGGGGGTGGGATACGTAAAGTGGCAGGGCTAGTAGAAACTGCAGGACAATGTGTCTGAGGCTTTGGGATTCTTCTGGAGTCGGGGAGGGAGAGCCTGGGAGGGCAGGTGCTCATCCATTCAGCAGCGTCTGGTGAAGGGGTTGGGACTTCGATGGGCAATAGAAGCCCCTCGAGATGTTTGGGCAGCAGCATAGTAAGATTTTTAAAATGTTCTTTGGGACAATTAATCTGGCAAGATGAAGGGGAAGAAAGAGGGCAGGAGGGTCTGAGGCTGCGAAATCATTTTAGAAGCTGCAATAGCTCAAAGGAAAGGTAAAGGGGGTGGGAAGCTACCCCGTTGGAAGTAGGAATTCGAAACACACAGATACATGCGTGCGGCCGCCGGGGGTGGGCACTGCCCGGGGGGGGGGTCTGTCGGAGACCCCCCACAGCACAGCAGAGGGAACACAGAGGATCGGGAGTGGGAGGCTGCGGAGAAGGGCGGTGGGCTCAGTTTGAGCTCGGCTGACGTTGAGGTGCAGGGGACGCAGCTGGACGGGAGGGGTGGAGAGAGCTGGAAAAAACAGAGCTGGACACTGGGAGGGGGTCAGATGTGGAACCACACCTTTGGGAGATCACCATGCTAGGGAGGGAGCTGAGGCGGGGCCACCGTGACTGCCTAACAGTGCAACGATACCCCTGGTTCTGTGACACATCAGGAGAAAACATACGTCCTGGCACTGCTGGTGGTAATTCCTAACACAGCCCCGAGAAATGTGGGAGGAAAAGAACTACCAATCAAAGGGACACAGTGTCTGGAAACATACAAACGCTTATTTGGTTTTCACAATGACTGAGATGGAGGTGATTCTGGCATTGAACGCCCAGCAGTGAAGAAAGCTAAAGTCCTACAATGTAACTGGCAAGACAAGAATCGTCTCAATCAAATACCCATAGCATCCTGATAAGGAAACACTGACAGTCAATTTTGAATAGTTCTTAATTGCAGTATAATTTTTTAAAAGATTTTTAAAATTTATTTTTAGAGAGAGGGGAAGGGAGGGAGAAAGAGAGGGAGAGAAACATCAATATGTGGTTGCCTCTTGTGTGCCCCCTACTAGGGGTCTGGCCCACAACCCAGGCACGTGCCCTGACTGGCGACCCTTTGGTTCACAGGCCAGCACTCAGTCCACCAAGCCACACCAGCCAAGGCTAATTGCAGTATAATTTAAAACTGAAACTGAGTATTTGATGACAACATTTCACCATTTTTTCTTACAAGTTAACCTCACCATGTCCAAACCAGAAAGAACTTATCAGCTTTCCCTCCAGCCCTTATAAATGATACCGTGGTCCATCCACTCAACCTCACGTGCTGCCTTTACCCTAGCTTTGCAAGCAGCCGAGCCCTTGATGCCGTGTAAACCATCTCTCGCCTGGAGAGTCCCTGCACTACCTGAGTCCCGACTTTCCTTGTCTCCTCTTGGTCACCCTGCAGGAGGTACCCTACTGGGTTCCCTGACTCTTGTCTTACACACACCCTGCAACTAATCCTCCACACTACTGACAGAGAGATCTTTCTAAAAACAGGCAAACTTTTCCTTTAAAGGGCTAGGCAGTAAATATTTTAGGTTTTATGGGCCATATCTACGATGACTCCCTCTCTCTGCCACTACCTACAAAAGCAGCCATCAATAATATACAAATGAAAGAGTTTAGCTGTGTTAAAATAAAACTTTATTTACAAGACTAAGCAGTGGGCCAGATTGAGCCCATCAATTAATATAATTGATAGCCTTACTTAAAATGCTTTAGATATGCCCTCACTTCCTGTGGGGAAGTATAAAACATATGCTATTCTTTATGTAACCTGTAATCTGGGCCTGATTTTCTTCTCCAAACACACCCCTCACTTCATTCTACTCTACCCACTGCTCCAACCACAGGGAACTGTTTGTAATTCCCTGGCCATACGAGACTGTTTTAAATTTCCCTGCTTAGCATATGCCCTTGTCTGAAATGCCCTTACAGCCGCCTACCACACCTCTCACGCACGTCTCCATCTGCCTAGTCACCGCCTACTTCTCTCTTACGGCTCAGCTGAAATATTACTGCTCTACAAGTCTTTCTGGGCCTCACGATTTGCACACTCTGTTTTGTACCCAACTGTACCATGTACAAAACACCACCCTACCACCGGAACACTGGAATAGACTTAGTTTCCTAACATCCACCCACCACCCAATAAGGGATCCACATTTTTTAGAGCAGTCAATACATATAATTTATCTTTGTTTCTAGAACATCTGTTACAGTGCCTAGCACTGCCCTGTAGCTAACAGGGACTCCATATATTATTATGAAAAAAAATGAGTAAGTATCCAAAACACAAGTACAAAAAAAATCAAATCCCTGTTGAATTTATTTTTTGATTCCAGGCCCCTCTAAGGTGGCACTGGGATGCTCTGTCATATCTGAGGGTTTTTATAACGCACACCTATTATGGTTATTAGCAGTGCAAAAGTTATCCTCACCGAAAAAAGAAAGGGTGCTGAAGAGTTTTTAGGAAGCCAGGAAGGAAGGAAAGGAGGGAGGAAGGAAGGGAAGAAAGGAGACATTTAAAAAGAGCAACTCCTGGAAGTAGGGTCCTGCAGGAAATGGGGTTGCCCTGGAAACGGCAGGAGGCAGCATCCCTGAGAAGTGCGGTGGAGACCTCCTACACTGCACAGGAAATGGGCTTCCTGCCACTGGTTCTTGCCATTGCCTTGGCAAGTTGAGGCCTCTTTCAATCTTGGCAGAAAATGATGGAGATAGCCATGTCCCTGTCTAGTCTTCCCACGAACCAGCCGCATTCCAGGGGAAAGGATGGGAAGAGCAGCTCCATCCAACCCACCCACCCACCCCCTCCAGCCAATCCGGGAGCACAGCACAGCAGAACGGAGCTAGGTTCCCAGCCAGAGGATCCCTGGGAGCCTCTGGCCTTGCGTCCAGATGCCCTCTCTGCTTCTCCTTCTATCCAAAGCCTGGCAAACACGTACCTACTTGCGATTGAGCAACCATGGTGGACTTCCGGTCACACAGAGGAGAAAAAGGCAGCCCCAACTCTGCTTCTCTGTCACCCTAGAAAAACAGGGGACCACAGTCGATTAGGAACGGTAGGCCGAGCCACTCGGATTTCATATAGCAACTTCAGCTGCCACGGAGGCCAGTGGCCTTTACTTTAATTAGTACAATTACACTATGTAATAAGTCCGTATGGGGCCTGCTTCTCTGCACAAAAGACACCAGGAGGCCGAGGCCCTCCAGGGAGGGGTCATTCCATCCAACTGCAAAGGCGCATGCTGAGGTGCAGAAAGCCTCACCAGGCAGTGACAGGTCCCCCGGGAAGGGAACAAAAGCCACGCCTTCTGTGGCCTAGGGCCACCAGGCGGTCAGAATCTCGGGGCACTTCCCAGTTCTCTTGTGCTGACACCCATGGCCTTTCCGGGGGCAGTGACTCCCTCCCAGCTGCAGGCAGTGTTCAAGACACAGACTCAAACGGCCTGATTGAATTTCTTCTCCGTGTGCTTCCTAAAACCAGACATAGCGGGGTAGGTGCTCCTGGGCTCTTACCCAGGGGCTCAAACCACAGTGAAACATGCGCCAAAAAAGCAGAGCGGTAAACAATCGCCTGTGTTTATCCCTTATCCCGTTAGACAACAATAAAATGTGATTTGCAATCTCACCAGGAAGCATTGCTGTAACAAGCAAGAGCTCTGGAAAGTCTACATAAGGATGGAGATGGTTTTTAACCAGAAATCTTAACCAGAAGCTCAGCACTCTGGTCACACACTGTGAGGAAAAGGCACCTATGTCACCCTCTAAAAGCAGTGACATTGTGTTGATTCATTTTATTCTGAGAGAATCTGCTTAGATTAGTGGGTACTGATTCGGGCTGGAATCTGGCCTTCCCTCACCAGCTGTGTGGTCAAAGGAAGTTGCCTTTCTCTATGTATATTTCAGTTTTACGATCTACAAAACATGGGAGAATAATCCCCACCTCATCGGGTTACAAGGAGGATTAAATGAGAAAACATATGCAAATAAGCAAAAAGAACTATGGTTGTCTGCCAACGAGTATGTCTAATGTGTAAGTCAAGACTGAGAAGCATTGAGTGAAACTGTCACATTGAATACGCTCTGATTATAACAAACATCACCAATAAATTAATAGTAAATAAACAGTATATTTATTTACAATTGGTTCAAAAACCAGGCCTAGTTCAAAAGCAATGCTTCTTCTTTCTAAGGCAGGTTACCAAAGAGAAAGAATGCTGGTTTACACACACATCTATGGAAAGGAACGGAAAGAAATGGGGGTCGGAGGCAGCTGAACAGTGGGGTCACAATGGGTGCTGGAGACATGCAAGGGTCTCAGCAACGGTCCTGAAGGGGCTCAGCTCCTTCTGCATCCTTCTCCGTACAGACACCCACAGGACACAGATGCCCCTGTGTTTCCGAGTATGCCTTGCAGAAAACCGCCCGCGCTCTCTCTCTCCAGTGACATGATAAAAATTATTTACTCCCGAGCTCTTTCTGCTGGAGCAATATGAATAGAAAGGATAATATTTATAACTTACATTGTAGTTGTGCAGTGGCACAGCTCAACCCATGCTTACCCCCCACGGAGCAGGGGTCCAAGTTGTCTCCTGGGTGCATTTTCATGGGCGTGGTTTAGAAGAAGGGGTGGTGAACGCTAGCCACTTGGCTACTAAGATATAAGTGGTTTTTTGTTTTTTTTTTTAGTGTGGGAAGCTGTGTTCATTTTTTAGAAAAATGTATTGAATTTATCAGGGTGACACAGGTAAATAAAATTATATAGGTTTCAAGTAAACAATTCTATAATACATCATCTGTAGATTGTTTGTGTGGTCACCACCCCAATTCTCCTTCCATCACTATTTATCCCCCCTTTACCCTCTTCTATTTTCCCTTCACCCCCCTTCCTTCTAGCATTCATTTGGATTTTATTACTGAAAAACTGCATGTTAAACAGCTTATCCCATGAACTTGCCCACACCCACATCTACCTAACACATACATCTTGGGATTTCATTGAGCCGAGTATATTCAACTATTAAAAGCCTATTTTAAAGTAGTGGTCATTGGATTCCCTTTGGAGGACATATACATTTATGAATTAGGGAAAATGTGGAAAATAATATGAAACAATGTACTTCTGCAGGCAAATCCAACTTGACCGATGCAGTATTTTATGACCCTGTAACTAGTAGCCCTTGTGGAATTATTCGTACACTTCCCTCTTTACTACGGAGGTCAATATTTTTGACCCATGATAGATCAACTTTTTAAATGACATATGAAATATCTAAATGACATAATTAATAAGGTAAGTGCTCCTGGTGTTCTTTGAATTCTCTACTCCACAAATAAGAAATAAACCTACTTCTTAAGAGCTGCGAACATTCACAAAAATTGATTGCACAGTCGGCGACAAACCAACCTCATGGTAAAATCCAAACACTGAAAAATGCTTTAGTCGAATTTCAAGAAGCCTCAAAGTAACCATAAAACTAGAAAACAACAGAAACTACCACCAGAAAATTGCATAAACAAACACCTCTATCAGAAGCAACTCTCGGGTTAAAAAAGAATCTAAGCCAAAATTAGAGAATATTTACAAAAGAAAAATTGTGAACTTTCTGCATATCAAAATCTCTGAGATTCATGATAAGAAAGAGACAAACTCCTAGCCTTATATTTTCTAATATTAAACAGGTAGAATACGGATAAATGAATGGAGCATCCAACTCCAGGACTTGGCAAAAGAACAAAATAAACTCAAGCAGAAGAAATTAATTAATACAAATGAAAACATGAATTAAGGCATTATAAAATTTAAAAAACAATAAAACAATTAGCTAACTTCACAAAGAAAGGAAAAAAATACTAATATACAAAATGTAAAATAAGAATGGGAAAATAACTACAGATACAAAGGAAATTCAAAGAATTACAGGAGACATTTGCAAAATATAAAAACATCCAGCAATACAGTGGAAATGAACCTCAAGACTTTTATAATATGTATTTACCAAAAAGGCAAACTTAATACTTCTTCAAAGTCATTGAAAAGCACCCTGAGGCAGTGGCTTGGATTTTGTAAAATGCGGTTATAAAATTAAAGATGTAACTTACTTTTGTAGTAAAACCTGGAAGGTCTGGTATCGGCACTGAGGCTATACCGTTATTTTGAAATATAACCCAACTTCCAAATGTAGTTTTTTCAAAGATTCGAAGGTCCCATTGAGACTTCCCATTTGCACTGTCCAATTTAAAATCTATTGTTAAGAGTGAGGCAACATTTCTCCTACATGGGTTACTTACAAGGGCTTCTGGCATCTGGGTTCAAATAGTAAGGCAATGAAAATAATTTACGGACTCATAATTACTCAAAAGTAGCTCCAGCCCAGTCAGCTAACATTCCCTTGCCCACAGGCAAGAAACTCAACACGGCTCTTTGTTCGTTGCCTCTAGCACATTTTCACTCAATCATCTGTGAATGCAACGAGGTTTCCTGGGGAGGGGTGGGGGGGATGTTTGTGTATTTAAGAAATTTCTCACATTCACCCTCTCACAATTAGAAAAAAGAAATCTCTTCAATACCTCGAACCTACGTGAGAGAGCCGTGATCTGACTTGGCTGCAGATGAAATACTCTCAGCTATAGGGCAGCCACCGCAACAGCAGCACCGAAGAAAGCACATGGCCAGGGGAGCGGATATTTGGAGAAAATACTCTCAGTAACATCAGGGGGAAAAGCTCCCGGGAAAATGGCTCAAGATGAGGCCCTTGATTAAGGACGAATTTGCAGAGTCATTCTTGTATCCACGACAGAGCTACACCTGTAGTTTTCTAGCACCTCCCACACCACTGGGCTGCCCTTGAGGGCCACTCCGTGAGGCCAAGCACTGACCCGGCAAGGGGAGACAGCCGCACACTGAATAGGGTGCCTGCTGCTGTGTTCACGTAACACTGTAGGGGTGCGTGCGTGTGTTCGTACGCACCACGGAGAAAGTGAAGAAAATGTAGAACACTTAATGCTGGGAGGACCTGAGGAAAACATCTAGTCCAACCTGCCTTTAAGGTCCACCAAACCCACCCCCTCAACCCCCCCACCACAAATTACAAATAAGACCATCAGGAGCCAGAGGAATGAATTGATCAGTCCCAGGCCATAGACCCATTGAAATAAAAACTCCAATAAAAGGCCTTCTGGACTTGAACATGGTATTATCTCTAGTCCCACCTCATCACCAGATCCCGTGCACAACCTCAAAAGAAGAAAAACGCACAGATGCCTTCTATGTCTCTCCATCCAACCACAGTCTTTAGAATAAGAGTAACTCCCTTCCAGAACTCTGAGCGGCCAGTGAGCCAGCACACCTCTCATTAGTCTCAGAGCCAAGGTTGAGACCAGTGTTAGCAAGTGGTGTTCTGCGGGATCTCAGAGGTCTCTGAATTCATGGTGTGAGTGTCCCTTCTTAAATCAATAAGAACTAACCAAGTTACCAGTATTAACTTACATTAACTATAATTTAGGTCCACAATCTACATGATATATTGCCTCTGTGGACCAAAAAAAAAGGTACTACAATGAATCTGAAAGTGACCTCACAGGGTGATCCGATCACGAATTCCTCATGGGCAGGTCTTGGTGGCAAGTCAGGCCTCAGGCCTATAACTTCTTTAGTAAAAGGTTTATCTTCCCCTTCAGCAAGCCCCTTCCACTCTTTCTGTGCATCTAGGTTAACACATTTTTGAAATGCCCTTTTTCAGGCCCCTCAGAAGCATAACCATCCTCAAGGGAGCACGTAATCTTGTAAACTAGCCTGTAACCCAATTCCCTCCTTGCTTCCTCCCACTTCCATGTAATCTTCTTTACCTTCTTTCCTTAATTCCAAATGTACAAAAGAAACTGTGAAACTGTCATTCTCCGGAGCCTTTCAGAACTTCCCCCTGGCAACTCTTATCAGTTTGGCTCAGAGAAACTCTCATAAACATTCTCTATAGGTTTGGACATTTCTTACATCCACACCTTTAACCTCAGGAGGTCACATCTCAAAGCAGAGGTCTCAATGGCAACTGCTCTCGAAAAGACATCCGTCTTAGTTCACCACACTCACTTTACTTTCTATTTCTCTACTTCTTGTGCCTTTAAAAAAATGTTTTAAAGCCATGTGTACCCATAAAAGACTCTGGCTGTTCTCGCTGAAAACACAGCCCTGTGTCTTAGGGTGCAATAAACTTAAACATAATTGGAACAGTGGCTTTTGTTGATTTCCTGACCCCAAACTGCCACACCTGGCTTTGAAATTTGACAACATGGCTGGCCAGCTCAAAAGAAGGAAACACATCAATTTTAACAGTTAAAAGATTAACATCTTAATCCCACAGGGTAATGCCAAACTGGTCATCATTTGGTCAACCCATTAAAAAAATAAAGAAATAAAAGGGCTCCTCACATGACATTTTGACAAAAGACTGCCGCAAGGAAATGGTACTTTTTCCCCAACAGAAAGCATAGGATAGAAATACCATAATGTTCTGAGAATCAGAATTTAAGTAAGATTCAAACACTACACACACACACCTGCAAACCCTCCCTCCCCCCAAAAAACTACTATCATCTCAGTAGTCCTTATCACAGCATTGCTGAAATACAGACTTCAGACGCTATCCAATGATGAAATCCCTGGGGGGGCAGCGGCGCCACGAGGTACCTGTCTGAAGAATTCCTCCAGGAGCAACATGGTCCAGCGATGGTGGAGCTCCCACGCTTTCGCTGGGTGGCTGATGTCTGCCGTGTGCAGCATCAGGGATAAAGCTTTCGGCTTTTCAATCCTGTAAACCCAAAGGAACCGAACACACAATGATCAAACTCTCAGAACCTCAATAATGGTTTCTTTTAAAAGGTATTTTTTTAAGGATATTGTATTGGTTATGCTGTTGCAGTTGTCCCAATTTTTTTTCCCTTTGCCCCCCTCCACCCAGCACCTCCCTTCCCTCCAGCAATCCCCCCACTTAGTTCATGTCCATGGGCCGTACATGTAAATTCTTTGGCTTCTCCCTTTCCCATACTATTGTTAACATGCCCCTGTCTATTTTGTTCCTGAAAAGCATTAATTTTTCCATTCCTTCCATTCTCCTGTCTCAACCCCACTGTCAGCTGACTGGGGAAAGGGTGTCACGTCACATCCTCCATGTGGATTAGCCACAGTTAGGTCTCCTTTACGGAGCCGGACACTTCAAAATCTGACTCAAAACTACTTCTGGAAAAACTGCATCATTCAAACAAACAAAAATCCCAGGTCACTGACTTCTCTGTGTTGCCTCTACCTTGAGCAGATCTTCGATAATTTAGTTTCCTGCAGGGAAATATTTTCAATTCTCATTGGGGCAAATTATTACCAGCCCTCTTATTCACTTCAACCCTGATGAGAACCTGGGATGAGTACAATTCTCATGCTCTCGCCTCCAAGCATCCCCACCCTACGAGGCCATTGGACAAAGTTGTTGGAAGGAGACACACGTTAAAGGTTCCAGGACATGGACAAGTCCCAGCGCAAACACCTATAAAAACGCATTGTCACACGCCCACTCACGCTTCCGGCTGCTGCAGCGCCGTCTTCATGGCTTTGATTTGCTGGAAATGACAGGACATGTCTGTGGCCATCACCATCTCAATGACCAAGGTCCGAAATTCCCTTCCAGGGACACCCCATGGAGAAAAGGGGATGAAAGAAAAACGTGGAAAGTAAATATCAGTTCATTTTTTTCCACTTCTAATCAAAATGGTTGATTAGTTGTGACCTTTCTAGTCTAACCTGAGCCTGAAGCTGTCTCACGGGTCCCTAAGCTGCTCACCTTTTAAAATCTTTTTTTCTCCTATTTCTTCAAATTGGATAATATTGATTGATCTTTTCAAGTTCACTGATTCTTTCCTCTGTCTTCTCTAACTTGCTACTAAGCCAGTGTAGTAAATTTTTTTAAATGTAAGTATTGAGTTTTTCAGTTCTAAAATTTGTTTGCTCTTGTTTATATTTTCATCCCACTGGTTAAATTTTGCTGCATTTCATTACAAGCATAGTGTCCTTGACCTCACTGAGCATGAATACAATAACTACTTTAAAAGCCCTTGTCTGCTAATTCCAACAATGGCTCACCTCGGAGGCTGCATCTATTGGCTGCCTTTTTCCCTGCAAATAAGTCACATTTTCCTGCCGTTTTGCGTGCCACCTGGAGTGCCGCAGAATTTGAGTTGCCCCTCACCTGGCTCTCTCTTTGGGGTCCTAACGCACTCACCAGCAGCTCCGGTTGTTCCTACCCTGGTGTCTCCGGCCAGAAAAATAGTGAAGGTGTTTTTATAAATACAGTATTAGCCAACGACTGTTGTCGCCTTGACTGAGACTGCCCTCGGGGTAAAGTCACCAAAACGTCACACTCACTTCCCCCGACACAGTCTCCAAATATTGGCACCCCTTCGGAACTTGCCTGATTTTGTTCACTCCCTAGAGCCCTCAAGTCAGTGGGGCTGTGCTTACGGGTTTGTTTGTACCTGTCCGTAGTTCATCGCTGTTATTTGCAGGAGGATTGGTTTTTATTAGCAGCTAACCTGGCTCCTGGAAGTGGAACTCCACGTTATTCCACTTGGAAGTGCTGTACATATCTGGTCATATGTTCATTTGCAAAGGTCCTAAAAAGCTGACTGCGCTTATGCACCCAAACAAATATGTCAGATATTAAAACTGCTCTCCTACCAAGACAGGACACTAAACAGACGTGAGCCCTCGGTTCACTGATCCCCGCAAAGCGGCACCCTTCATCTCTCTCTCGAAGCCCCTTTCCTGGCCCCCGATCTGTCCCTTCGCTCCTCCTCACCTCCAGTCATCCTTGGAGAGGTTGATCAAGATATTCATCTCCTCGTCTTCCTGCAGAAGGCGATAGGCTGCGCTCAAGTGGTGATTTTCCAGCACAGACCGATCGTTGTACAGAATAGCTGGGTCAGACCTGACGGAAAGCCAGGAAAACAATTCAGGATGTTGAGCAGGAGATGCTTCAGGTAACTCTTCCAGCTCGAATACGCCACCTCTTTTTCCTGTGTCTAGCAATTACCTCTGCCCCCATGCCATATGTATGAACAAAAAAGCTAAAACGAACACTATAAATTATCAATCGGTGTATGTAGGGTATTTTAACATCAATACATGGATGTGAAATATGTATATCCAGCCTGAGAACTTTCTGGAAACTGTTCCACAACCAGACTTCAATTATCTTGGCTAGTAGCAGCAAAGGTGACTTTTAAAAAAATGTAGGTCGAGTCAAACTTCTTTATATTTTCTAGAACAATTTTAATGAAATTGGGCGTGAAGAATATAAGGAAGGGTTGTCGGACACTTGTCAGTCACCCTCTCAAAGACCGTCCCACAGCTGAGTGACAACCAACACAGAGCTGTGTACTACTTCAATGTCCTCAGTTCAACGAAGTCTTAGATTACTACGGCGTATTTGTTTCTCATCAAGGGCTCGGAGTCCCAGAGATGGGAAGTGACTCCACAGAGCCCCCAAGGGCTAAGTGTCAGAGTTGGGAGGAAGGCAAGATCTCTGACAGGTGGGCCATTGTCCCTCCAAGACAATGGCCACTTGTCACTGACCAAACTTTGAGATATATCTAGCACGCCTTTGAAGTGTCAGAACTGACGTTCCATCAAAGGACACAGGACCTGGGCACAGACTTGGTGTTCTGAACGGAAGGCACAGGCTGAGAAGCATTCGGTGAAATTCCGTTGGGGAGGCCAACTCTAACTTTCATTCCAAACCAAGTTGACCTGAACGCACTGGAATTTTCCCACGCCTATGAAGAGATGGCACAAAACATGTAGATCCTGAGGTGAACGATCTGATCTTCTATCTGTTAAGTAAGTAAGGCACCAACTGATGCATGTGTTTTGACATGAAGCGATTTTCCAACTCCTGTATTTAATTTCCCTTCATGCTGTGACTGCTCTTGACAATGATCTCCAGTCAAGATCCAGGAACAGTTCTCCCACCCACCCCTCTTCCTTCAGCAGGTGTTATTCTCTGTCCTCCGAGCAAAGTCCCACTAAACAGAGCCACCCTGCAGAATTTCCTGCGTTTAAAGGCCTCGCAGCAGAGCCACAAAAGGCAGCTGAGACTATGTAATGTGAGGAGGAAGGAGGTAGGGTGTGAATGGCTCAAACCCTCTTCTCTACTTCCACTCCATTGACATTCCCCGTCTGAACACAGATCAGAGGATGCTGTTTGTGCACCACACAGTTAAGTGTTGGGTTCATTAAATACATGCGAATTGATTTGTGAACACAAAGCTATCTGAGCTGTGCGCCTGCTCATTCAAGTATTTATTTAGGGTTGAGCTCACGCCTCCCTGCTGTTCTTTCTCGTTGCCTCGTTACCTTTCCCCAAATTCTAGCTTCCTTTGATTTCTTTGTCAAGGCCCAGTGAGCCCAACTGCCAGATTCTCTCCAGTTCCACATCACTATCTTAAAAGAAGGTAAGTTCTGAGTCCAGGAGAAGGCAGACAAGGTTTCATCCTAAATGCAAACAACAAGGGGCTGGTACAGCTTGCCTGGAACTCTGTGCTGCGGAGGATACTAAGGATAAACCTGTAGCTAGTGAGAAAAAAGTCACCCAAAATGACTAGTGATGTCTGTGACAATGAAGAGGTTCGGGGTGGGGCCTTGGACTGGGATTCAGTGGTCCCCAAAGAGGTTTGCATTTACCTATAGGGGTGAATGACCTATTGCATGAGACAGCCTAGCTCCCCAAGCCCTGTGCCACCAGGCTAAGCAGAGAAGAAATCTAGGAGACTGGGAAGAGCATCCTCAGACTCCCAGAGACAAGAGGGTAAGAAAGCTCGGTTATTGTTCATGTCAACAAAACACTCCAATCCTCGCCTGTCCCCACGGAGTCAGTCTCCACGGTATCCGTGCCTTTTTGTAAATTGTTCCATCTCCCATTAAAAACAGGTAGAGCATGCATAGTGCATCCACAAATAACAAAGAGCTAGCATCAGAATAGAGAGGGAAAAGATCCATAATAAATGTGAATAAAATATGAGACTTTGGAGCAGATGCTTATACCCTGATCGAAGCTGACCAGGCTGATCTCTTTAAAAAATTCATTTTTTAAGAAATTCAAAATAGAGCAACCATGCAAAAGAAAGGTGACTACCCCTGTCTGGCATATAACACTCTCTCCCTGGCCCCTCTTGCCTCTTCTCCAAACACTCCAACGTCCTCACCGGGTCTGAATGTGGAAGTTGTTGGTGGTTCCGGTGTGCTCATAGTCATGGATGGCAGCTGAGAAGATTATAGCGAAAATCTCCAGCTCCGTCAGCCAGTTCTGAAAGGGAGATAACAGAGCAATCAGATCATCTGTCTCTGGTCTTCAGCTTGCTGACAACATACCCACAGCCCTGCCTTGCCGCCCCACAGCTGGCAAGCTCTCGCCAGACACATGTTTTCAGACAGGAAGAGATGCCTTTTTTCTTCTGTGAGGAGACCAGGGGATGTGTGCTTTGAAACGGCATGCCCAGGAGAGTTGAGAAAGCTAAATAGTGGTTTTATCTTTTTCAAGAAAGCAAAACATAATGAACATGTAGACATTAAAAGCCCTTTATTATATTGTCTCTCAAATTCCAAATAAAATTCCTAGATAGACACAGAAAAAAATTAAAATGTTTAATATAACACCAAGAGCTAAGTGAAATGGAAAAGCTAATGTCCACCCACTAGAACAGGGGTGTCAAACTCATTTTCACCGGGGGCCACATCAGCCTCACGGTTGCCTTCAAAGGGCTGGATGTAATTTTAGGACTGTGCAAATGTAACTACTCCTTAACCTGGGGCAAGGAGCTCTACATTCGGCCCTTTGAAGACAACTGCAAGGCTGATGTGGCCCCGGTGAAAATGCGTTTGACACCCCTGCTAGAAGGTGGACAGGTGGAGAGAGATGGAAAGGAAACAGCTTGCCTTCTGCCTTACATGTGAGAAACTTTGAAGAGACCGGTCCCCATCCACACACCAAAACGGGATGTAGCTCAGTGGTCCTCCAAGTGTGTCCCCCCGCCAGCAGAGCTAGCGTCGCCTGTGTTTTACAAGGCGTCCTGATGATTCTGATGCATGTCAGAGTTCGAGACCACCGCTGTGTTTGAAGCTGCCTCGATGCCATCCATCTCAGAGACTCTGTGGGGTCACTGATGCTTCCCCAACCCTTCCATAACCCACGCTGCCTGGTGCCCGCAGGACGGAACATCCCCAACTGGGACAGCTCGGGCCTTTGGTGCCCTCTACCTACTTTTGTTACTATTGAATCGATGCTTACAAGTTTCAGTGTGATTTCTTCAAAACCCTGTTTGGACCAAATGCACTGTTATCATAATTATGCCATTAAATATGACACAAGCCAATAAAAAAGGAACATAAAAATGGAGGTGTAATGTCCACGGAATCTAAGCTCAGGGCTATAGACAGTCACTAAACCACTGCTGTGAAAAAAGGTGCAACAACTTTGACAGTGTAGAAAATAATTATAAAAATTTAGAGAGTCCTCAGTTTGTTTCATGATCTTTTTTAATTTTTTTTATTTTTTATTTTTATTTTAATTGTTCTTGTACAGTTTTCTGTCTTTTACTCCCATCCCAGCCCACCACCCCAGCCCTCCCCACCTCCCTCCCATTTCCACCCCCCTAGTTTTTGTCCATGTGTCTTTTATACTTGTTGCTCTAAACCCTTCCTCTTTTCCCCTGAAATTCTCTCCCCTCTCCCCTCTGGTGACTGTCAGCCTGTTCTCAATTTCAGTGTCTTTGGTTATATTATGCTTGTTTGTTTGTTTGTTTTGTTGATTAGGTTCCTGTTAAAGGTGAGATCATATGGTATTTGTCTTTCACTTCCTGGCTTATTTCGCTTAGCATAATGCTCTCCAGTTCCATCCACACTGTCTCAAAGGGTAGGAGCTCCTTCTTTCTTCCTGCTGCATAGAATTTCATTGTGTAAATGTACCATAGTTTCTTGATCCATTCATTTACTGATGGGCACCTAGGTTGCTTCCAACACCTGGCTATTGTAAATTGTGCTGCTGTGATTCATGATCTTTAAGTTCCATTTTACTTTGACATAATAAAAGGAGAAATCTTAGGGGTGGGTTTAATGAAAGACAAATCTGAGTACCCAAACTGGCAGAATTCAGAAAACAGCCTGGAGTCTGAATTAAAGATTAGTAAATAAAATACTTATTTAATGTATGTTAACACAAAATGATTTTTAAAATAAACAGATCAATTTCTCATAATTCTCATAACTTTAACTGGTTTTATTTTCAATTAATTACTAATGTTGGTGTTTAAGAAACTTTCTGAGAATTATTACCCTTTTGAGGATGGCTAAGGGAAAAATAAATAAACAAACTACCTACAACCTCTGCAAAAAAAAAAAGACTTCGTAGTTAGGGAAAGAATGAGCGTAGTCATAACTCAGGGGGAAAAATAAACTGTACTTTTGAGAAATGATTTCCAGCTGAATCCAGCAGGAAATGTCTCGAAACGTTTCAACATCCTCGACAGCACACCTCAAAAATATAAACTGATGTACTAGGAACAAAAAGACATAAAGAGCAAACAGACTAAGATGAAAAGTCAACAAAATTCAGTGAAAAAGAAATGGATAAAATAAGTAAAAACTGAAGAAAACAGAAGCTGCACCACCTACCCTGAAGGCAGCCAGGGGCCCCTCCTCAGCCTCCTCACTGGAGGGCGCTCACTCTGGGTTGGGCCTGTTGACCCAAAACTCAAGCAACACACACAGCACCGTGGAGACAGGTACTGTTGCCCCCTTTTCACAGGTGAGGAAACTGAGGCTGGAGAGGCTCAGGAGCCCACGACTCGTGCTTTGACAAGCCACACAATGTCACTTCAGAGCTCCTACTCCTAACCTCTCACTCATCTTTCCTCTGGGTTCATGTGTTCACTCAATTTTGCATAAAACTATAGGTTTAATTTCATAGTACACATTTTTCTTGATATTTTCCACATATATATGATTATATAAAAATATAATTGTATATTTAATTATATATTATATATTTATTTATATTTATATCTTATCTATTTATTGTATATAAAACATATCATATATTTAATTTTATATCTTTTATACTTATATTTATTTACATATTATATTTATATAATTATATATCATGTAAATGTAATATATAATCATATATATGATTATATATATAAAAAATCAAGCCAATAAAAAATGAACACAAAAATGGAGTTATGTCCATAGAACCTAAGTTCAATGCTATAGAGTCACTAAAAACTGCTGTGAAAATATATATACACACACATGTGTATATGTATAAATATATATATATATATATATATATATTTACACACACACGCATATATTCACTTTGGCAATGCCTTTCTTTTCTTTTCCGACACCCTGTCCCCACCCACCTGTTCTGACTCCCACTACCCACTCCTTTGCATATATCTGTTTCTCCAAGATCCTGTGAAGTTAATTTAACATCTTAAAATAAGATTATGAGTGGAAGACAGTGTACCATCTAAACAAATCTGAATCACAGGGCGTTAGTCCTGCCAGCAGGTGTCTAAGTAACTACATAATTACAGTCCTCACATTACAAATATCAGTATAAATTCCCCCCTTACCCAAAGAGAGTAAGAAGTTCCTATCATACGGGAAATGAGTACAAACAAGCATACAATAGAAAAATAAAACCATGGCCTTTAAATCTCATTTTAATACCCTGGCTTTTCAACAAACCTTGTGGATGCTTAGAATCAGTTTTGTTGTTTGGGGTTCAGAGAAAAGAGAGATGGTAGCTAGAAGAAGAGGAAAAAGAGGAGGAGGGGGAGAGGAAGGAAGGAAGGAAGGAAGGAAGGAAGGAAGGAAGGAAGGAAGGAAGGAAGGAAGGAAATAGCTTCACAAACAAGGGACATTTAAGGTGGTTAAGAAATGGAAGTGCAAGTTTTCAGAACAATGAACAAATGAGCATGTCCAGTGGCAAAAGCTGATTCACCACCACTACGGATAAGATTCCCATCGCGGAGTGGGTGTTAGGGCTGATTAGGCCCCTGAGACACCAGGCATTAAAAGGCAGCATGAGGAACATAAAGCAGATTCAATAGGCAATGAAGTTGACATGCAAGAGACTGGTAAACTCAGCCAGCCACCGAGGGGGGAAATAAGAACAGAGCTTGGGGGTGGGAAAGTCCGTGTAGGATATACAGGCCGTACGAAGCAGAATCCGTGCGGCTTAGCAATTCATGGAATGAGGGGGCAGGAAGAGGCTTCAGTGGAGGAGAGCAATGAATAACAGATGCCCCCGCCGACATTCCTAGTCTGGGGGCAAAAACAATGGTGGGTGATATTAGATGGCATTGTTAATAGAAATAGAGAAGGTGCGAGAAGCTTGTTTGAGGGAAATTGGGCTTCATATTTGAATAAAGCTCTGATTTCCTTGCCTTTTCCAAGTTAATTATTGTGAATCCAGAAGACTTTACGACAGCCCGTAAGGACTCGTAGGTTTAAGTCCCCCATGAAGATTATTCCAGAGTCATCAAGCTGTGACGAGGTACAAGCTGCAGGTTCTATCAGAATTTTACTCTCTGCAAAGCACGAGCATCATCACTAATGCAGTGACAGCAATGACTTGACAACTGTTGCAACGGTGGCCTTGGACGTTTGTTGTGTATGACACAGGCGAGCAAGCCACGTGTGTACATCTGCAGGGCAGATGGGGGTGGGGGCAGTAGAGACCTGCAGGGAAAGGACGCGGCAAGTTCCCATTGGTTGTGGAAACATGACATGTGAAGGACAGTTTCTTTAGTGATCTGTTTCCACCCCTGTATCAGCTTTCTGTTGCTGCCCAAAAGCACCATAATCACAAGGCTTAGAGACCGCCTCCCGGGTGCTGGTGCACGGTTCTGTAGGTGAGAAGTCGGCCCAGGAGGGCTGGCTGGGTGCTCTGGTCAGGACCTCCCCAGGCCGAACTCCAGGTGTGGGCAAGCCTGCGTTCCTCTCTGCAGCTCTGTGGGAAGTCTGCTTCCAGGGGCTTTCAAGGCAGTGGCAAACCTCAGTTCCTTCTCGGGCTTTCCACCAGGCTCTGTCCCTGTTCAGGCTAGCGCAGTTCCGCCAAACCTGCTGTCTTTTAAGGACTCACGTGATTACATTGGGCCCACCTAGAGAATCCAGGCTTCTCTCCCTATTTTAAGGCCCTCTGATTAGCAAGCTTCACAGTAGCTGCCAAGTCCCTTTGGACAGCTAATGTAACATTAACAAGTGTGACAACTCATAAGAAGTCAAAAGTCAGAGGGGCTAAAATTCGGCTGACCACAAACCCCCATAAAACTACGCAGCGCTCTTGATCCAGGCTGCCACTTAGATGGATGTCCTTGATGTTTCCCTTACGAACACGTTGATGCCATCTGTGCTCAAAAAAACAAGATACACAGCTTCTCTCCTCTAAAATTACAAGCAAAAGAAAATGA
The DNA here is from genome assembly GCA_004027475.1 of Anoura caudifer. Taxonomy (NCBI): domain Eukaryota; kingdom Metazoa; phylum Chordata; class Mammalia; order Chiroptera; family Phyllostomidae; genus Anoura; species Anoura caudifer. The sequence continues at coordinate 70,030 of PVKU01002976.1, forward strand.
ATGGCACCTTGGCCAACAGAAGCAATGAAAAAGCCCAAGGGACAGCTTTGGAGTTTGGAATCTTCTGACTTAAATCAAACACAGACTGGAGCTTGGAGTCTGATTCTTTATGCACACAATCAACAACGCTTCCACCCAATTCTCTTCACGGGCTGTCTTTTAGAAGTGAGCGTGGTAAGTCTGGGAGGATTCACGTGTCTTCTAGGCACCTGAGCTAAGCAGTAATGAGTCCCACGCACAGTTGGCAATGACTTGACACGGAGGACTGGGCATCGGTTCATCGCTAGGTGTCTTACAGTTTATAGAACTGAAGAGATTTAAAGCATTTCTCCCCTCTTGGTTTGTAATGAAAGGTTAGAGGCACGGTACATTCTCCATTCATCAGATTGCTCCCACCGCTTCTGTAAGCTTGCAGTGAAAGAAGTTTGTTTTGAGCTGCGTTTCCAAGAGAGAGTGGGTGGGAAGTAGTTTCTATATTTAAGAATTATTCTGAATGAGGCCTGAATTGATCGTGAAAATTCAATGGCAAATAAGCTCACTCAAGAACATCACTATCATTGACTGCTACGCTATAACATTTATGTTAATGACAACTTGCATTAGCATAAATGCTTGGGAGTTGTTCTGGAGAGCTAAAAAAAGCTGTGTGTAATTCACCTTCGTATCTCCACAGTATACTACACAGTAGGCACTAACTAAATAGATGTTGGATAGATGAGTCCGAAGTACGTTTTCACATTTACTTTGATTCTCACTACAACACTTTCAAGTATCACATGCAGTTACTGAGGTGAAAGAATACCAATTTTTTCTTGTTTCTCTTCTTTTCTGTTTATTGCCGCAGGCACTGGAGAAGCATGGCTTAAATATTTAAATCCACGGCCTCAGAAGTCAGACCTGGGACCAAATCCTGGCTCTGCTGTTGTGTTAGCGTGCCGGGGCTGCTGTAGCAAATGTTGCAGACGGGACGGCTTGTACAACAGAAATGTATTCTCTCACGGTTCTGGAGGCTGGAAGGGCAAGATCAAGGTGTTTCCAGCTTGCAGACGGCCACTGTCTCACTGTCCTCACATGGTCTTCGGAGACGGTCCTTACTGTGCTTGTGCATGTATGTCCCAGTGTCCTCTTTTTATAAGGACATCGGTCATACTGGATTAGGGCCCACCCATCTGACCTCAATTTACCTTAATTTCCTCTTTAAAGGCCCTTTCTCCAAATTCTGTCACATTCTGAGGCACGGGGGAGGGGTTAGATTAGGACTTAAACATATGAATTTAGGAGGGGAAAATTCTGCACATGAGGGGCACTTTATGACGGGGCAATATTAACTCTAAATGAGCTTCCTAGGTTTCCACCGAATTTGTGTCATTTTCTCACTGGTTGATTTATTTATCCAATCTGGATCTTAATCCCTGTTCTTTCTATATTTTCCTCAAGTACTACTTCATGATGATGATGTTTTGTACCTACAGAAGGTTTTAATATAGTCAAATTAATCAATATTTTGGTAGATAACTATTGGGTGTGTTAAGGCTTACTTAAGAAAATTTCCTTTTTCAAGGTTATAAACATATTCCATAGTTTCCCCTAATATCAGCAAATCTTTATTTTTGTACTCACATCTTTCCTTCTTTCCTCTGATATTTGATGAATGATGTGAAGTAGGACAAAAATAACCTGTGCATTCCACATGAACTACTGTCCCCCAGACATTTTTTGGACTGAGTAGTTTTCCCTAGAATGTAGAGTCTAGACGTGCCCTCACCTTCTGCCCCGCAGTTCTTCCTTCGTTATACTCCCCTCAGCGTTCCGTCCTTACCAAACCATGAGACTGCCCACGTCCAGGGTACCGAGGGCTTCCTTGCTGGCAAAGGCAGTGATCACTTCCCTGACCTACTTGACTGGTTATCATGCCCTGCATTACTCACCACTCTCTTTTGAAGCACTTCTTTCCTCGGTTCCAGTGAATCCATACTCCCTGGGTTTTGCCCCAGTGCCCCTGGCCACTCCTTTTTAGTTTCCATGGTTGGCTCTAATTCTTTACTTCCGTTTAAACTATGGACTGCTCTAAGACTCCCTGCAGAGCCCCTTCCCCTTCTGCAGTCACGCACTCTCTTTAGATAATCTCATCTGTGTCCCTGCCTTCACGTAACGTTGACATGTCTGTTGTCAATGTTGTCTAGTTTACGTGCCTATCCCTGATCTCTTTCCGGAACTCTAGACTCTCCTAGTTTTCTTCCTGCTTGACATCCCCACATGGATGTCTAGGAGGGATCTCAAACTCAACGTGTCTAAAATGAAGCTCTTGAGTCCCCTTCCCCCAGAGACAGCTTTGCCACTAGGCTCTCTCGTCCACCCTGTTCATCGAACCCAAGATCTGAGACGTCTTCTTGATTCCTCTCTTGAATGCTCCAAAACCTGTCCACCACCCAATTCTTTCACCTCTACCTCAGACACAGAATCTTTGTCCCCGTATCCTAGCAACATTCTTCCTAGTCCACACTATTATCTCTCCAGTGGACGCACACAGTCCTACTCAAAAAGGCAGTCTCAGTATCCATTCTCCATGGTAGTACTTTCCTAATCTTTGTCAGGTCCCATGACTGCTCTGTCCAACCCCCTTAAGTGGCCTCTCACTGCACTTCGAATAAAATTGGAACTCCTTCCCCGGGCCACAAGGCCAGATCTGGCCTGGCTCCTGCTTTGTCCTCCAGCCTTATCTTGTACCTCTGTCCCCACCGCATGCTCTTCCCACTGTGCCCGCCTGATTTCTCTGTTCCCTGAGTTCAACAAAGCCGTTCTCTTATGAGGGAACTAATGATACTCATATTTATTCTAACCCTTCAGTGCTAACTCTGCTGGCATACTCTTCTTAGGTTCTTCACTTAGCTCAACTCTAAAATCACAATTGTCTCAGGTGAAATGTTACCTCTGGAGAGAGGCTTTTCCTGACTACTTAATAAAACTTTCAGTTTTCCCTACGTGGGCGCTCTATTTCAGTTTTCTGCAGAATGTTAGTGGTATTTTCTTATTTATTTTTTATTAGTCTCCTGTCTGCAACCTCCCACTAGAATGCAAATTCTGTAAGATCACCAACATACCTTCACTCTAGAAAAAGAAACTGGCACATAATAAGTGCTTAATAAATATTTGGGCTTCATTTTTGAAACTCTAATCAATTCCATTGTTATATTTGTCTTGTTTGGCACAAATGCCACACTCTTTTTACAGGTATAGCTTCAGGAGTTATTTTAATATCTAGTAGAGTAATAACTACCCCACCCACACATTGTCTTTTTCAAAGCTGCTTTTTAAGGTTGTAAAATATCTATTTTACATCAATTTCAGACTCTGTTTATCATGTTTCCTTTTAAATCTCATTGGAATTTTTATTGATATTGCCTTGAATTTAAGATTAGTTTGAGGAAAATTGATATCTATATCATAAATACGGAAAACATGGCATTAAAAAACATGGTATATTTCTCTACTCAGTTAAATATTATTTTGTGCCTTTTGGTTTTAGTTTCCTTTTTATCAGTTTTGAAGTTCTTCACAGGTAATTTACAAATTTTTAAAAACTGTTGAGAATGGATGTTTTTCTATTACACATGTTGATTTCCAGTGTACAGGACAGCTATTTTATTTGATCTAATCATTTGTAGTTGGATTTCTTGATTTTTAAAAAGAGATCATCAAACTGTTTGCACAGGACGCTTATTTAACCACTTTAGATGCCACACTGCACTGGCTGAGACCTCCGGAAAGATGCTCACCAGCAACGTCAAGGTGGGCACCCCTGCTTGGCTCCAGGGTTTCACTGGACCACCCTTAACTACGACACTTGCTCTAAGTTTCTGGCAGAAATCCCTTATCACATCAAACAGGTGCCCTCTGTGCTATTTCTGTAATTAAAACAACAGCTTTTTAAATAGTGTTTTAAGAAGCCAGCTTTACAGTACGGAGGGACTGAACACTGGGGAGAGGTTTGGGGGAAACCCTGCGAAGTTCTAAGGGCAGCAATCCCTAACTGCTGGGTCTCCTTTAGGAGGCAAGCAGAGCACCTAATATCGTCAGCACTTCACTCCTGACTGCCGAGGTCCTTCTACAAGACAGAATAATTTTCACCACTTTAGAAAATGAGGAAATCCTGACTCAGAGATTCAAGCAATTTATCATCGGTCACAGGATCGAGTAAGTAATTAAACAAGGATTTCTATCCAACTATACGGAGCTGCAAAGCCCACGCTCCTCCCACTGTATTCCATTTTTAATTCAGCGAAATCTTAGACCAAGTCACTCAACATGTCCTCACTGAAAAGATAACAAATATGTACCAGGTTTATGGGCTAATGAATAACCATACCCAAAGAATGTCTGTCTTGACTCCAATTTGAAGATTTTATAGCAAAGGCCATAGAGACCAACCTACGGCTGTCCGTGTAAGCCTAGAGTTCCCGTCTGTACTCACCACGACACCTGTCTTGTAGAGTAGGTAGTGCACAGTCTGGGTGACGTCGGCGGCATGCATTAAATTGTGGTAAGGATTTTTATGCTTGCTGTACCCCACTTCCAGGGCCTCCACAAATGAGACAAGTGCAGAGATAGGGATCTGAAAAAGATCGGTAACGTTAACGGGCTAGTGATTTAGTGGCTTGGCTTTAAGCGAGGAAAGAAATCACACAGGATCATCTCAAAGACATGCAGGGCAGAAGGGTGTGTGTTCATTTCTTTCTCAAGTAAATGTTCAAGTCTTTTATATCTTGAGAAAGAAACGAACATGCACTGTGCAGCATATCTCACTTATTGATGACAAAACATAGCGCACACCAAGATTGTGAGTCATTAAATGACTGCAAAATAAACACAAGCTGCCACCTCCTGAAACATGTGCTCTTCAGGAAAAGCGATCGCATGCGCTGGACACATTAAAATAAAGCGATGTCCTAATCTGTTACACCTGGGAACAGAAACAACCTGCGTTCTTGTGTCTGTTACTTGACGATTTATTATAGGTGCCTTGCAATTTGGAATGCATTTCCAATTAGCCTAATTGCTTTTCTGTCTCAACTATGTGTAATAAATTTACCTTCTTTTTCTACGTGGCAGAAAATGAAGGACAATTACAAAATGTCTGTGGAAAACAAGGGAACCCGAAACAGTCCCTGCGACAGTTTTCTGGATCAACTCCTTGGTTGAGGGTAAATTACGAAGTATGATGATGGAGGAGAGGGAAGAGTGTGTGTCCCAGGAGACTAAGATCATGTTGGTAAGGCATCGAAATAATAGTAAAGAAATTGCTGCTGTGACAGTTTGTGAGAGTCTGTAATACGTTCTTCCTGGACCACCATCTTTCTCCCATTCTCCGACTTTCAAAACTTTAAATATTGCCTTTCAGGTATCGGAGATCAATTTTCATTTTTGAAAATGAAGATTCGATAAACTTAGGTTCTTGGGGCTGTGCATGAGGGGTCTGTGAACCACGGAAATGCTAGGTCCAGTCATGAGTATATGTGCGTGGGGCTTTGCTCTGAGAAAAGGGACTTGGTCAGCCACCCAGTTTTCACACAGGATTCTGGTGCAAAAGAAATCAAGGACCAGGCCTGGCTGGTGTAGCTCAGTGGATTAAGCACTGGCCTGTGAATCCAAAGGGTTGCAGGTTCGATTCCCAGTCAGGGCACATGCCTGGGTTGCAGGCCAGGTCCCCAGCAGGGCATGCTTAAGAGGCAACTACACAGTCAAGTTTCTCTCCCTTGCTTTCTCTCTCTCTTCCCCTCTCTCTAAAAATAAGTAAATAAAATCTAAAAAAAAAAAGAGAAGAAGAAAATAAGTACCACTGCCATGGCTGTGTAAGAAATACACTTCCAAATACGCAATCCTTAGAAAGAGGTAAGACACTGTGCTGTCCAGGGAAGTCAGTATGTTACAGAGAAAAAGCCTGCATTTTCCACAGGCTCATCCATGGCATGGGAGAAGTCTGAGGGGCATAACAGGACAGGCGTCAGCGGATGAATTCTCAGGTCGCCTGGGGAACCTGAAGCACCCCTGGAGTCCATGGAAGGAGAGGCTGAAGAGGTTGAACCCTGGAAATGATTCAGGCTCCTTAGTTAAAGCTGAAGAATTCATTTGAAGCTTATCTGGCTGGGCAATGCCAATGATCTGTCACAGATGATAAGGGGGAGTATTTGTCTGCATTTGAGTCAAGTAGTGGGGAAAAAACGTCTGCAGAGATAGCAGACGCCATTCTGTCTCCTTGCCGATGGCAGGAGATCGTACACCAAAGGAGGCTGAAACGAGATCAGCGGGCAGCGCCGCGGGCAGTTCCGCTAGTTCAGGCTTCCGGGGGTGCTTCGAGGGAGACCGGGATCAAAATGTGTGGCTCCAGCCTCCGCCCCGCCAAGGACCCCGCCAGGCAGGGGAGGAACGAAAAGTTCCCACCGCGGAGGAGTTCATGAGGGCGGCTGTCCCCGCAATGCGCCCCGGGTCTCCCGGGGCCGTTTTGGGTCTGTATCAAAATGACTCTCTTGGCCTTAGCCCCAAAGGCATGCAAGGAGAGTTAAATCTTTTTTATCTGTGTGTGCCTTTAACGAGTCACTGACCTTGAAACGGCTGATCAGATCGTAGCGTGTGAGTAATTCATAGAAGATGAATTTCAGTGCGTGGTCCCCGCTGGCTTCGTTGAGGGAAAAGACATCAAAGGACCACTTGTCCACATCCTGGAGGACCGGGAAGGGAGAAAGAACACGTCAGTCCCCAGCCGTGAACGCGGCCTCGGACTTGTCCCTGAGCACGCGGCCTGCAGCCCTCACCCAGGGCTCACAGCCCAGGATTCTAACGCCCTTGCCACTCCCCAACTTTTTCCAACCGGGCAGACATACGTGGCATTTACCGATCAAATATTAGTCTTATTGCTAATAACAACCTCTGTAATTCATCAAGTGCCTACCGTATGCTAGGCACTGTGATCAGTGATAAATACCATAACTGATCCTGAAAAACAGTCTAAGGGACAGGTTTAAGTAGTCACATGTTACAGACGAGAAAGCTGGGAAGTTACCTAATTTCCCCAAAGCCCCTTCACGAGTAAGTGCCAGGGACCCAATGGGCCCAGCAGGCAAGCACGGGTTGACCAGATGCCTAGGCCCAGGCCCTGTCCTTTAAAGCTCTTCTATTCCCCACCAGGGCTGAATTTCAAATTCTTAGTTCGCTGACAACCTTCGATGCTTCCCTGCTCTGAACTTCTCCCCAGTCCTTTGGTACCATCCACAGACTTCCTCTTAGTCCACAGCTGAGAATACCAACCCACTTCGCAGTGTTCAGAAGCACGCCTGCTATAGAATACAATGTGTCACTTCAATCCAAACTGCTCAGCTGAACCCGAGGAGAAAAGCTTCATTTCATGGATTGGAAAAATGCTACCACTTCTGGGGTCACTGATCTGGGAATCTGATCCTCAAATCTGTAAGTCAGTTTACTGAAAAGAGTAAAACTAAGCTGAACACACACCTCATATATTGTTTTGAAGTTTAAAGCCCTATTCGTCTACTAATAGCTACTCCAAAACTCGAGGTCTGTCCAGAAAAAAAGTCCAGCCATTGTTAATATAACAAGAAGAGTTTGCGCAACAGCGATGTAACCTGGCAGCCAAGGAGAGTGGACTGGAATGTGCATGTGTGAACAATGATGACTTCACTGTTCTAGTCGGTGGGGGTGGTAGATACTGTTGAGCGAGCATGTGTACTGTGTGGCTGTCACATTCAAAATGACTGAGTGAGCAGAGCAACGAATCTGCATCAGATTTTGCCTGAAGCTTGAACCTTCCTCCACAGAAACTATTCGGATGATTCAGGCCACAGCTATGGGGAACTGGCGATTGGCAGCTTCATCAAGGCAACACGCCCATCCACGTATCACATCTCCTGCAGAGTTTTTTGGCAAAACATCAAATCGCCCAGGTGACAGCCCCCCTCCAGCCCAGATTTGGTGCCCTGTGACTTCTGCCTTTTCCCAAAACTAAAATCACCTTTGAAAGAGAAGAGATTTCAGACCATCAATGAGATTCAGGAAAATATGACAGGACAGCTGATGGCGACTGGGAGAACTGTGTGAGGTACCAAGGTGCCTCCTTTGAAGGGGACTGAGGCATCCTTGTCCTAGGTACAATGTTTCTTGTATCTTGTATCTTTTTCAATAAATGTCTCTATTTTTCATAGTGCATAGCTGGGTACTTTCTGGACAGACCTCATAAATGTATACACTATCTGATGCCTCTGACTTATAACCAGCTATGTATAAACAAAGCAGTGTTTAACCAACAGGCAATAGTCCTTTGGTTTCTCATTGTCACAGAGTCTTATTTTCAGTTAAAAAAAAAAGTGCATCTGTGAGCTGGACAAGAAGGACCCACGTGAGACTACATGGAGTCCAGGCAAGGCATCAGATGGTGTCTTGGAAGAGACACTGACTACCAGGAACTGCCGGCCTCAGTGGCTCTTGCCTCAGCCCTCCCTGCATCCCAACATCACCCATCCGTCCCAGTCCTGTCCACCTCCGAAAGTCCCAACTGTCAAGATCATCCCAAGGCCACCAGGGGTCTCTCTCATGGCTGCCAGGGCACAGATAACTGAATTGTATACAGGGGAAACCAAGCTTTTCCAGAAGGGTCTCAGACCACATTGTTTCAACTCATGGCAGTGGTAAGTAACCTCAGCTGAGTTTGCAGTAATTTCTCATCCATTATAACAACTAACGAAATAACTACAAGTACTGAGCACATTTTTTTGTGCCAGGCACAGTAGCAGGTATTTACACACATTTGCAAACCCTCACAACTCTAGAAGTAGGTGTGAGTTTCCCCAGATTTACAGCTGGCAGCCTCAGAGAGATGAAATGAAGTGTCTGATGCCATTCATTAGCAGAACCAGGGAATAACTCCGGTGACATCAATTAGTGGTATCACTGCCAGCAAATGACATCGTAAACTCCGTGACTACATGCTGTGACCCCAGGCTCCATGCCCTAAACACCCCCATAGGGCCCAGGTCACAGACAGTGGGGCCACTTGTGATGAACCCAAGACCAGAAGCTTCACCTTGGTTACAATAATTGGCATTGTCACGACATCCATTCTCTGACCATTATACCTAAAAAACGCCTTCTGACAACTCAGTAGGTGAGGCAACACTTTGTCAAGTCTGACAATTTTTAATCCTATTCTCCAGAGCTAATAAAGAGAAGAAAGGCTATTACTAGAAATAAAGAGATTATCGTAGTAAGAAATCAAGATTTCTTTGGAATATTAGGAGTTAGAGAAACAAGAAGAGTAAACAGAGAGCTGGATAGAGGTTCTCTCCAGACCGTCAATTTCAGAAGACCTCAGCCGTGATCCTCAAGTTTCAGTGTCATTCAGAACCACCTGGGGCGCTCAGGAAGAATGCTGATTTGTGGGTGAGAGGCTCTGCAAAACCCTGGGGTGGGGCTGGAATCTGCACTTAACAGGCACCTAGTTTTACTGTTTTAAACCAGCCTTCCTCTCTGACCAGACCTGGCCCGAGGACCAGTCCGGTGGAGAAACTGAACGACTCCCTATCAGTATAAGGTAAAAGCAGCCCGAGCCTCCTCATCCCCTCCCACTTCAAACCTGGAGTCTATCCAGGTGTCCCTTCCGAGTCACGCAAACAGACACCCTTCTAAAGAACAGAACATTTTGACATTCCTGTCAGCCCCACCTCAGAAGGCCAGAGATAAAACACCCCAAGTTAGAAGCTATTATCTATTGAAAGCAAAAAATAAAAAGAACAAAAATGTCACATATTTCCAATCTAGGGATTGGCAGCGGCTAATTATCCTCTTACTTCAATGGTGTTTAATGCCAGGTTCTCACATTAATCACAAAGGTTAACATGATAGTAGTAACCTGATGGTTGTTTTATTGAACTGTATTCTCCCAGGCTTTGGGGAAATTTTCTGTAATAGAAGAAAACAAGAGTAATCCCGTGTAAAGTGCTGGCCATGAGGTGAAAACAACCTTTTTCTAACAGCACTACATTAAAAAAAAAGAAGAAAGTATCTATCAGTGTAACCTCTCTAACTCACCTCTGATCCACTGTAAATAAAACCAGAGCCTAAGGAAGTGGGAAAATATTATGTTGTCAAAAGGTCCTGAACTTCCCCAGTGAACAGGGGACAGGACGGAGAGAAAAGGCAGTTTTAGCCTCGTGCACGTATGAGTGGTCCTTGTGGGGAGGGGCAGCCGTTCAGACAGTTAGTACGCACTCTGTCTGAACCATCGAGGCCCCGCCCCCTCAGACAGACACGTGTGCATTTGGGCATCACTTTCCCCTAAGCATAAAGTGCAACTCATTCACGCCCTTCACCTTTCCTTCCATTATTCTGCAGAGGAAGGATGCTCCCACTTGGAAAACATTTTCATAAATTTCTTAGTACCTGTATAATCACCTGTAGTTATGGTCGCAATAAAGGAAGGAGTTAAAAATAAAAGATGCCTTTAATGTTCCTAAGTGTTCACTGGGATGTTTCAGGTTCAATTATGAAGATCAGTGCAACTTCCTAGTGGGCGTTATGAAACATCGAACCTTATGTGAAGTGTTTTCACCAATTAAATGGGAAATGTCACTGTAAATCACTGCTATATTGGGCATTGCAGTGGGGGTTGAAGAGGAGTGAGAAAAAGCACATGTCTTCTGGCTGTATCCTTCTTGAGTATCCTTCCTATTCTTAAGAAGAGACATTAAACTGGTATGGACAGATCCTACACTTGATCTTGGCTAAAAGGCCGAGGAGCGTTTCTCCGTTCGAATGGTTTTTATCAACAAGGCAAGTACCAACAAGTGTTGGAGAGACGATGAAGAAAAAGGAATCCTCGTGCACTGCTGATGGGAACGTACATCAGTGCAGACACTAGGGAAACCAGTATGAGGCTCCTTAAAAAAAGAACAGGGTTGCCATGTGGCCCAACAATCGTTCTTCTGGGTATCTACCCCCAAAATTTGAAAACATTCATTCGTAAAGATACATGTACCCTTGTGTTCAGCGCAGCGTTATTCACGGTGGCTAGCACATGGAAACAAAGTGTCCTGCCGTAGATGACTGGCTAAAGAAGACGTGGTGCTTACATACAATGGATACTGCTCAGCCTTAATTAAAGATGAAATACTGCCATCTGTGACCACGTGGATGGAGCTTAAGAATATCACGCAAAGTGAAATAAGTCAGATGGGAAAAGTCAGGAACCATATGATTTCACTCATATGTGGAATATGAAACTGAAAGCAACAAGTGAACAAAGAAGACAAACCCGCCCCCCACCCCACGCCCCGAAAACTCAAAGGCAAACACAACAGTATGGTGGTTTTACCAGAGGGAAAGGGGAAGAGATTGAAAAACAAGGGTCGAGGGGGTCAAATGTATGGAGATGGAAGGAGACTGGGCTTTGGGTGGTGAACACACATGGGAAGCGATATATAGCTGATGTGTTACAGAACTGTATAGTTGAAACCTCTATATTTTATTAACCAATGTCACCCTAATAAATTCAATAAAATTTAAAAAAAAAACAGAAAATGGAGAACTGAGAATCTCAATACATAGGGTCTCACAAACTCAGCTAGTGACACTCTCTGAGACAGGAGAAAGGAACTATGAAATACATAATCAAAATGGCCCTGAAAGACTTTTCCTTGACATTACATTGATCGGGAAGCACTCCCATCCCCAATTCCATGAATAAGTAATTTAAATGACGTTCTGAAACTACCAGCAGGTTTCAGAGGAAGGCAAGGACAGCTTTAACCACAGTCAGAGTGCCAGGACCTCCCTGGGCAGGCGGACGCAGCTCCGCGGCTACACACCCCGCAACGTCAACCGGCCCGGCGAGCCCAGGCCTCAGCACAGCCCCACCCGCAAACCCAGAAGCCAACTCAGCTTCAACATGGCTGGGGTGCCCTCCGGCCAGTGGATGTAAATTAACGCACACCTAGAGGAATATATCTGCTCTGGGACTCTTAGAAATATTCTGTACAATTCCAGGAAGTTGCCTGATTGGGAGAATTCTGCAGGGTTTATATTTTAAACACAACTGTGTGTCTGTGTGACTTCCAATGGAACTTTTGGGCTCAGTGAGAGTCTTCTGAGAACAGTCGGGTATGTGCAGAGGATGAGGGCTGTGGGGCAGACATTCATGCCATAAAATGTCACTGATAGCTTGCTCTGTGCCTGAAAGTCTGACATCAAACCAGAGTCCCATCCCTCCTTAACTGTGTCTTTTTTTTTAATCTCACTGAGTCTCTGTTTATAAAATGGACTTTGAGTAGGTGATCACATATTAGTATAATTATGATCACCAGAGATCCTCCTGACATTGAATATTTATAACCAGTTCAGATCTGATCTTTGGCCTAAGTTAGACTGAGTCTCATAAAACCTTATCAGGAAATACCTCCAAGGAAGTAGAAAGAAATGAAACCCACAGAGTTTGACTTAATAAAAAATTAGCAAGATGAAAGCTGGGAAAATAGTGATATGGCTAAAACAGGTAAGTAAAAGATAACAAAAGTAAACAATCAGGAATGACTGGGACATCTCTAAATGAACTATAAATGCAAGCCTCCTATTTTTTAATGACAAACGTAACTGTACTTTCTACAGAGTCCCGTGTACACTGCGAGGCTTTTTCACTGGTGTTACCTTTAGTGCTTCTATAACCGCTGGTGGGTAGCTCAGTCCAACCATGTTTGATGTCCGTCTATACATTCTGGCAAAGTCAGAGAGGGAGAAAAGGCAACATCAGTCCTTACAAAGAAGAATTAGCAGCCCACGGACTTACACCAAGTATTGACAAACAACGAGAAGTCGTGACATCTGGCGACCCAAGGAATCTAAAAGGTCTTTTATAACCTTTTTCATAGTCACTCAGGGGCCTATGTGGGAAACACAAAAGAAATGAATACAATCCCAAACACGTGAACTGTTGGAAACAAAAAAAATTAATCCATGTGGCTCAGATTGGAAATTAAATTATTAAAATGGGTCACTGCTTCTGCCAGAAGTGAATTATAGTTCAGCACAGACAGTATTCAATGTGGAACTTTAAACAGGACAAAGAACTCCTATGGGCAGCCCATTCAGGAGCACTGTTCCTTAGAACTGCCGAAAACACGCAGGAAAACGTCCGAGGGGACCTGTGGTGTTTCTAAAACCTGTCGTTGTTCCACAGGAGTACAGGAAGAACAAATCCACCCGTACAATAAGGATTATAGGAAGAATTGATCGATTTCTGGACTCTGTTTCCAGGGAAGAGGGGGACAATTCAATGTCAAAGAACAAAATGGCAAACCAAATTGGAAAGTGTCACGGGGAACTCAAACCCTTTCCATGAGCTGCCCTCCCTGGGTCAACAAGCTGTCCCTGACCGGTTCCCAATGCAGACATCATCCACACACGTCAAAGGACGGTGGATTACATGATGCCCTTCAAAAACGAGAGACTGAACTCCAAGTAAATCTTCTCTGTTTAACAAAGAGAATCTGAGCAAAGGCCACAGCTTGTCCCATCGCACCACAGAGATTAAGGTAGCTCTGAGTTTGCCATGCCTCATTCAAGACCGCCTCCACCCAGAATTCTCGGTATTTATAAAGACACCAAAACCACATCAAAGCAAACCTTCCAGTTTTGCATCATCAGATGACAGTTGTCTTTACCTCTCCACAAATATCCCAGCCTGCACTGCGTGCACGATGCTCTTGAACCGCGGCTTCTCCTCGCTCCTCCTGAGCATCATCCCCATCTGCCGCGTGAAGGTGGAGGCCAGCCAGTCTCGGACCTCGGAAGGCACCGCATCTGACTGGATGTCACTGAGCTCGTCCTCTGTATCCAGGAGTCGCCTGAACACAAGAAACACACCCAGGACACTGAGATGGGACCTGAAGCTCGAGCTCTCTGTCCAATAGCTGCTCCGTCTCTCAAAGAAACCAAATTAAACTGGCCACAGAAACATAGCCCCTTTTTGGTAAGGCCTGTGACAGCTCACCACTTGTCCTCCAGGCATGGAGTTTCCACCATTTATGTTTCAAGAGAACTGTCTCTACCAGACTGGACAAAGGAAGAGAAGCAGAGGGAGTCAAGTACAGTCCATCTCGGTTCTGTGGGTCTCAGAATCAGTGCACTCGGGAGCACCCCGATCTTCATTCCTGGGTTCATGGAATTTCAATGTAACCTAAAACTTTTATTTAAAAATGTATTCACAGGGAGGTTTATTCCATAGATGGACCATGTGGCATTATTTTGTTTTGTTTTAAATTGACATTTAAAGACTTTGCTATAGACAGCAATATTGTATTATACATGTTAAAGTTGCTAAGAGACTAGATCTTAATTGTTCCCACCACAAAAATACAGTGTCTGGCAGAAGTCAGGCCTGCTTGAGTGGGCTTGGTAGGGTAGTCATATGGATGTAATAATTTATAGTTTTAATTTGAATATTTCACCTAAAATGTCATAGGGTGTGCTTGATGTGATATTGTTATGTTACAGAATTATATGCTTATGATTTTGTAACCAAAGATTTTGTAATAAAAAAGGGGGTGTTATTTGTGCCAGACCCCTGCATAATGGTTATCATGTGCGGAGATGGTAGCTGATGCTACAGTGTAATCGCACTGCCGTGTGTGGATGTATCAAATCAACACATGGTCCCATTTAACCTAAGATAATGTCATATGCTAATGATCTCCATAAAAGTATTTTTTAAAGAAGAATAATAAATAGACCATAAAGTACAATATTACCCAAATCACATCAACCCAAACAATGTCAAACTGATACTCTCTCTAATTTCATGGAACATCACAGAAACTTAAATGTCTAAGTTCAAGCAAAATCTCCAAAATAGACAGTGCTTTATTTGAGCACAGAGATTTGTCATCTGTCAGGTGTGCTGAGCTGATTTTTCAAACTCTTCAGCATAGGTCAGACCACTACAGCAGAACATAAATAGTACTAAGTTACCATAAAACTTAAATTGTGTTTTATACTTATATTAAGCCCTACTAAAAATAAGGAGTAAAACCAGGTATCAGTGAAAAGATTTTTTTTCCTTCAGACATATCGGTTGGGGGAAGGGAAGAGAGTGTAACATTTTGGGGGAAAACCTATGATATCAATTTCCTTAAATTAGGAACCAAGCATGTAACCAAAAACTAAGTTGCACAATTCTTAGATTACTGGGAAACGCTTTCCAACTGGAATTGGGCATAAATGTAAGACAGTGCAAATGCTGACAAAGGAGCCCGTCTGAATTTCAAAAAGGAGGGGAAGAAAGGCTTTCATATTCATCATTTCAACATTTTTCAAAAGAAAATCAATTTTGTCATTTTCAAATGCACTCGGTAACTGGACGTGCTTCGATACTTTTGGATAATTCAAGTGCACAGAGTCTGCTAAGAAAATCAATAACGTACTGGGGCTGACGGAGGAACGCCGGGTGCTGAAGAGAACCCACGCTTCTCCATCACCGCCAGACCCTCCGCTTGCAGACACACACTGTGAACTAAAGCAGGACCTCGGTATTTAGACGGAGGCTAACAGCATGCAATATTCATCATGGAACCCTATATTTCATTTTCAAAACAATCCAACCAGATTTTTTTACGTCTACCTTTTCCCCTCTGACCTGGTCTCACTGCATCGCCATGTTGGCCATGCGAGGTAAGTTGTATTACATGAGCTCCTTTTGGTAGATGAGGAGGTGCAGAGGTCCCATGATGCTCACACCTACCCCATTTGTCTGTGGAAACTGGAGCCCCAAGGCCAGTCCTTGGAGTGCTGCCCCATTCATGCCGTGGGGCATTTCAGAACAGCCGTGGAACAGGGGATTCACTGTCACAGCCCTAACTTCTTGTTGGCCTTGGCTCACCTGGTTTCATCGATGTACACAGATTCAAGCACTGTGGCTGCATACTCCAAATTCTTCTTGAGATCTACCACTGAAGCCTCTCCTCTCTCTAATTGTTTGACCAAAGACCGTAACCTGGCAGGGAAAAAGACAAACTTCAATTAGAATAAAGGAAACAAAGAATAATCCTATAATTATAGTGACACATTTTATAGTCATTAAATATTTTCATGTTTCCACTATATTGAGAGGGGAAATATGAATCTAATAATGGAGCTGACTGGTATTTCTCAAGGAACAAGTGATAAAATAAATGCACACATTTAATAAATGACCACCACCAACACTTTCTAGCTACCTTTAATCTTTCTAGAGTTCCCTGAATTATCAGTGGTTTTGCTGCTTCTCTGATTTTAATTGTTGTCCTAACTGGATGTAGTCAAGCATGACCAGCAATAACATCATCAAGTTGAGATTCTGCTATGTGGACGGTGCTTTGTTTACAGTGACCGGGGAGAACAGCAGCCTTTTGGCCCAAGGGTGTCCCCAGAGAGCGAGCAGATCTAAATCACCAAAATAATCCTACAGGGCTACAAAGGTGTCCATGAAGGCAAACTATTTACCCAGAGACAGGAAGAATCCCCTAAGAGCAGGTAAGTACCCTACTTTAAAAGCAAAAGTGAGGGTGGAGGATACGCCAAGGCACTGAGACGAGACCTTCCCTGATGCTAGCCAGCAGCCCCAGAGGGTCTCAGAGAAATGACAAGGCATGCGCCCCGCAGAGAGGGACTTAGTGTGCTGGCCACAGAATGCCAACAGGTGATCAGCGTCCAGTCACTGGGGACACTGAGAACCACAGAGACTCGGAGGTAGGACCACACTTCAGACAGATAGCAGCAAAGTAAGAGCAGGAAGGTGAAGGATGCGTCACAGCACATTGGCTATCAATGCCAGGCAAAGTTATTGAACTGCTCCAAGTGTCAGCTACAAAATGGAGAGCCAGCCACCCTATTTCCTGGGTTGCTATAAATGTTAAATCAAATTGCTATTGATATGGTCCCATCAATCATGTGACCTGCCATTGGTTTTTTTCCCCACCTTTTTTGAAATATAATTGACACATCGCATTGTGTAAGTTTAAGTAAGGTGCGCACTTCGATGATCTGATCCATGTATATATTGGGAAATGATTAGCACCATACGGTTAGTTAACACATCCATCACCTCACCTTGTTACTGGTTTTTGTGGTAAG
Source organism: Anoura caudifer (assembly GCA_004027475.1). NCBI lineage: Eukaryota > Metazoa > Chordata > Mammalia > Chiroptera > Phyllostomidae > Anoura > Anoura caudifer. Next base: position 87,193 of record PVKU01002976.1, read on the forward strand.
AATATTTAAGATTTACTCTCTTAGCAACTCTGTATGCGTTTGAGTAAGCAATACTCAAAAGTAACGCTTGCTAACTCTGGCCACCATGCTGTTCTGTATATTAGGTCTCCAGAACTTACTCATCTTATAACTGGAAGTTTGTGCTCTTCGACCCACATCTCCTCCTTTCCGAGATGTTTCTTTATAAAGGCAATTGTGATTGTTATTGTCACTGTTGTTATTTGGTAGCCATGATCATCATAAGTAACCAGATGAGAAATATTCTAGCAAGACACTGAACATTATTATCAAATCTCCATGTGCTAAGGCTCGTCCCACCTTCCTGACTTGAAATACCCTCAGACTTGCAGTGATAAGAAGGAACAGTTTGATTTCCTGGCAAGATGTAAACTACTCTCCTCCAGATCCACATGAAAATGATTAGCAATAAAAAAGAGGGGAGAACTCTAGATCCACCTTAAAAAGTAGGAAGAGGGTCGGCCATACAAGAGAAATTCCCAGGTAACATACAGAGGAAATTTGATTTGAGTCCCACCTGACTTGTGACTCTCTAACAGGCAAAGGGGAATATGCAAAGCACATCAGCAGAGGCCCAGGCCCCCTGGAGGTGAGGTTGGCCTCTCCTTAGCAGCATTAGGGAGCGTTCTGGGTTTCAGAGGCCGTGCAGGACAGGGAGTTGGCATGGAAGGGCTCAGAGTCACTCTCCCGCACACGGGAGACAGCCAGCCTGCCAAAGAACGGACGCTGCTCCAAAGAAGGAAAGGACGCTCTTCAGCAAAGCGCAGTCCTGGCTAAGCCTGCCTCTGATGTTCCCTCTCACCTCCAGGGGCCAGCCACCCCCAGCTTGTCTGAACTGTCAGCCGGCAAAGCAAAAGGCGGGGAAACGGAAACTTTGGCATTTCTCCCTTCATCTGGGCCTTAAAGTTCCTCCCAGGAACTGTCATGAATCTCTAATAGGACCCATCTCACTTCTCGAAACCCAAGAGAAAAGGACAAAACAGACACAATGGTGAGGGAAAATAGAAGGTGAATCGAAGTAAGAACCCGACAGTCCTGCCCACTCGTGATGGGGCTTCCACAGGAACTAACCACGCGTGGGCAACTTTAATCAATTTTAAGTCTGTTTTGCTAGATTGAAAAAAAAGCTTTATAAACAGATGAAAAGGGATCAAATAAAAACAGAAACAGAAAATGAAAACATCTGAAGTATGCTATCATAATTTTTTTATTTCAAAGAATAAAGAAAAGACCCTGAAAATCTTTGAGAACATAAAATACATTACCTACAAAAGCAGCAAAAATTCAATCTGGCCATAGAATGCTAGACTGCCAAATATCAGAAAGCAATTTAACAACAATAGGAAGTTTTGAAAATAATATGGTATAATTCAAGATAGCTATATTTCATATAGCTGCCATGTACATGTGAAGCCAATATATATATTCTCAGGTGTGGACAAATTCAAAATTTCATCTAAAAATGCTTTTAAAAAACAAAACCTCTAAGGCACATTCTGTGACATTTGTGACATATGTTGTGAATCTCAAAGGAGACAGATTCATGGGTCTCCGATTAAGTGGACTGTGGATCTGTGACCCACACTTAACCAAGCCAGCTTTTACAAACTAGACAAGTAGTTTATCAGATGTTTTAAAAAGTGGTAGATGAAGTATAATGCTAATTATACAAAGACAAATTAGCATGAAAATGACTGACTTCTTTTCCTAGGACAAGTTCCTCTTCCTAGTAGAAATGCGTCCTATGTCACTTTTTTTAATTAGGAGCTAAGCCATTAAAAATATTTTTTGTTGTAAATGTCACATATTTGAGGCAGCAGAAACCAGAGCATCCTCCTTCCAATTCTCACTTCACTTGTATTTCACAGAAATGCTTTGTAACCTAGATTGCTGCCACCTGCGTGGAGTGTCTAGCCAAAAAGAAGCCCTGTGGAACCAAAGGCCCGTGGAGTTCACTGCCCAGGCCAGGGCACGAGCCCGGGCTGACACACCTGCCATGTGCCAAGCACCTCGACATGCCCAGGAGGACTGGGGGACTGGGGGGGGGCACCACAATACCGGCGTCATTCATTTCCGAAAGCACCGCTTCAAATCCTGACTCTTGACTCTGCGTGATAGTCCAGAGGATGCTACTTAAGAACTAACTACAGTCAAAATACAATTAAAATGACGGAGGCCATTACATGGAGTATCACTTAACATCCACTCTTGTTAATAATATCAGGGACATCAAGTCACGAAGACCCTCCTATCTCTTGTGATCTGGCCACCAGGACCCCAGGCCAGGGCAAGAGCGGTGCTCCCAGGAAAAGCATCACTTCCAATCCCACTCAGCACGTCAGATCAGCAGCACCGGAAATCAGCTCCCCCAGGAAGTCCTAGACTGTGTGCCACAGTGAGCAGAAAACCAGCAGTGCGGCTCCTTCCCCGGACAGGGTCACCGGGAGCGCCAGGCACCGAGCACAGCCACATGTAGGCATCCAGCGCGTGGGTCTGACCCGACAGAAAGCTGGAAACAAAAGCAGGCACTGCACCAAGGGCTTCAGCAAACCCAGAGAAGAAATGACACAGAATAAAGTACCTGTAGAAGCCTAAATGGTACCAGAAGTTCAAGTGTACTCCCACCCTTCCAGCTTGTGAGATAAGGAGAAGATTCTACTGACACCCTGGCAACAGTGAAGGGAACCTTGGCCAACACCCAGGCAATGTTTACCTCTCTCTACATTCAAGGACGACTAAATGGGGGAAAATATCTGTGAAAAGATTCAGCAGTAAGGAAGCAGAGACTACAGCACTCATAATGCAGAGAAAAAAAAACTCACCTTCAAAAAGAAAATTCACTAAAGGAAACAGAAATAAATTTTAGGGAGCATCTGTCTGCTTTGTGTTCAGTGAAATTCAAGAAACCAGATCTCTGAAACAAAGGTGAAAGCTGAAATCATAGTGTCATAAAAAGTGAACAGATTGAGAAAGAAGAAATTAAAAAGAAAGAAAAGACTATAAGAACTTTAAAAAAAACTAAACGGTGGCCAGCTTCCTACATTCCCAGCCCGTCCTTTGACTAGCACCCGTTAGATACCAGCTCTAGCTGCCCCCGTCCCCGCAGCCCTGCCAGCTTTCTGCTCTGTGCATCTGCCGCAGAAACCCTGGAGCGTTCCCAATGTCCACAGCTCCCAACGCTGAAACCCCGGGGTAGCATTCAGGTGGGTGCTGCTCCGATGGCCTCTCAGCCCACCCTTTCTCCCAGTCCTTTCTCCTTCTCGGTACATCCCATCCTGCCCTCCCCTCCCCTACCCTACCACCCACCCTCTCGGTGAAATTACCACTTTGTAGGTAGAACAGTTTTAAATTAGCTTTTTCACCACTGGTCACCAGCTAGTCTCAAAAATGGAAAAATTTCCTAAGGTTTCTGGGAATAAGAAGATACCTTCCCTATTTTCCATTACAGTACAAGTTGTCCCTAGTTCTGAGTCCATCTTAAGAACATTGTCTAGCCCTTGTCAGGTGGCTCAGTTGGTTGGGGCATCACCCTGTACCCCAAAAGGTTGTGAGTTGGATCCCTAGTCAGGACACATAACTAGGTTACAGGTTTGATCCCTGGTCAGGGCATGTACAGGAGGCAACTAACTGATTGATGTCTCTTTCTCTCGCACATCAATCTTTCTGTCTCACATCAATGTTTTTCTCTCTCTCTTCTCTCCCCTTCTTCTCTCTTTAAACTCAATAAACATATCTTTGGGTGAGGACTTTAAAAATATATATTTTGTCTAAAAATAGCCGAGATCATTCATACCTGTATTATAAGGTAGTTTTGTTAAACTTGGAGAAGACAATAAAGGCAGAACAGCCCAGGTGTCTGCCTTTGTTTTCCTGGTAAAGTTCATCTGGATATTTTCCATGGGAATTCATTTTACCTAAAAGGCCAAAGTCCCCGAGGACAGGTCCCACGGTAAGCTATGGTCCATGTGTCTAGTTTTTAATACTACTGAAAAAGACTTTTTTGTTTGGGCACCTAAAGGAAGGGGGAAATGGAGGAGGGGAAAAGAAAATCTACAAGGATAACAATAAGTCTCTCTTCTGAGTGAATGTTCATAGTTTCCAGCACTCCATCTATTTCTGTCACCGTGGCTGCCAGATAATAGTTCCAGTAGAGAAGGGCAGTGCCATTTTAGGAATAGCTTACGCTTTCAAACTCTGGCAGGACGCCTTTCCGTTAATCTAGCGTGCAAGTTCATCATGGGTGAGCCGCTGCCACTTGACACGTGTCTTTCATTTCCCCACACATCCCCTCTGCTTTCCAAGCGTCTCTTTGCTCCGATGAAACGCCGCATCGCTTCAGTTCTCTGTGCCCCAAGGCTAGGACAAGCCCTGGCCCCTGGCTCCTGGGACACCAGGCCAGTGCCGGGGACGCATGACAGTGTTGGAGGAGAAGAGCTGAACCAGGAGACGCCTGAACACTGTGTCCTGAAATCGGAAAGGCTGCTGCAGTAGAAGAAAGTCTTCTTTCCCCCACAAAGATAATTTCTAGGACCCATGGAGTTTTCTTTATTGGGAAGCAACTTTTTGACTCAACTTCATAACTTTGAAAACCCCACCATGGAGCGGGCACTGTTCCTGAGCGGGGAGGTTCTGAAAACCCTACAGTACTATGCCCTGAGAACACACACATTTGTTGAGCTTCAGGCATTACTAGAATGGAATCATCAGAAAAGCACAAGCACATGAAAACTGGAATAAAAAGGCATGGAACACACTTTCCTACATCTGCCTATGCTGCCCAAGGTCATTCCCTCTGAGAATGGATGAGCAGCTCCTGAGATGTCAGCGTGGCCGCAGGTGGCCATTGTCTCGGGCAGGCTGTGTTTCGTTGGAAAGAATGTGAAAGGAAACTGGGTCTTTCCCAGCACCTCCTCACACGCTCCCATGAATCATGAGTCCTAAAAACTCATTTGAATAAAAGAATCACTGTTTCCGTTCCTCACATCCGTGGATTTGCAAGCCAAAGGTGTCCCTGTGTACCTTCCACACACCTGTCTCCTCCATGTCCCCCCCACCCCCGCCACGTACCTAAATACCATAGAAAGGAAATTAAAACCACTCCCCCGAATGAAATGTCTAATGTGGCTTTCAGGCTTATGCTTGAATGTCATCCATGACGCCCCCTGAGTACTTTTCTGGTGATGTGTTTGTTTCTGTAATCAGTTAAGATGACTGCACTTGAGACACTCATTCAAATTGGGTGTGTCCTGGCTGCGGACACTGTGATGGACTCCAGAAACACAAATGAGGGGATGCAGTGTCTTCCCTCAGGGAGGACGGGCAGCGCATGCGCACCCACCAGGCAGGACAGCGAGCGTGATGGCAGAGGTGGGACAAGGGTGCCATGAAAGCACAGAGGGAAAGAATCTCCAGATAACAAGGCTGTCTTTAGAGAAGGTGACGTCAGAGCTCTGAGGCTGGACAGGCATCAGCCAGGCAAGCAAGACGGGATGGAGAAAAGGTGGACTCTGGACTGAGAAAGCAGCCTAAAGACTGTGATCCATCCAGAAAGTTCCATGGATGGCTGGGACCCCAGGGTTAGTGAAGAGATAAAACTTCAGAAGAAGGCTGCAGCCAGACCCCAGTGGGCTTGGCATTCCAAGCTAAAGAAATTTAATCTTCTCCTGAAGATAAGGGGGAGCCCCTGGAAATTTTTTAAATGAGGTAAAGGGGTTAGTATAATAAGATTTGCATTTTAGAAAGATCAATCTAGCAGAAGAGTAGAAGAAAGCAGGCACTTAGTGAGGGGGAACATTCTAAATGTTTTCGTTATAAATAGGCTTGTCTGGTACCCCGGGTGGTGCAATACAAAATTCCCTCTCATACATTTTGGTAGGGTACTGCATGAGTTTGGTGGTAGTACAGATCGCTGCTTTCAATGGTTTGGGGGCAGGGGCTTGTTTTGGGCACGAAGTCTCCTGATTTAGTGGCCTCTAAACCACAGATAAGAACACCAACAGAAATGACTGGCAAGAAGAACCTAGTTATATAACTTACACCTTTTGCTAATGCCATAAGTAAAAGAAAAGCATGCTTCTATGATTCCCAAGTACCCATGCTTAAGGTAGATGTACAAATAGGTTCAAGTAAGTTGCTGAGCTGTAATGAATGTTTCACTTAAGAAAAAAATTAGGTTTATATATGGATTTTTACATACCTCTCACATATATTAACTAGCTAAAAAATTACCAAGGCTATCGAAGATTTTTAAACAGTTTCATTAACAACACTGACCCAACTGAACACGATGCCCAGCTGCAGAGCACGACATGCTCTTCAAGTGCACACGTGGCAGTTATCAAAACTGGCCACCTGCTGGGTCACAGCACAAGGTCTCAGCGCATGTCCCACAACTGAAATCATACAGACCACATTCTCTGACAACAGTGAAACTCAGCTTGAAATTAATAATAAAAAACTACTAGAAATCTTCCAAAGGTGTGGAAATTTCAGAATATACTTCTGGATAACCATGGGTCAAAAATTAAATTAGAAAATAAATTCAAATGTTAATGAAAATATGAGACACCAAAACATGAGGCATGAAAGCAAAGCAGTGCTTAGAGGAAAATGTATAGTCTTAAGTAAATGTATTAGAAAAAGAGAAAATCTGAAAATAAGTGGTTTCATTAACTATCTCAAGAGATTAGAAAAAAATGTTATCCAAAGGAAGTAAAAGATAGCAATAAATAAACACAAAAATAAAATTTAATTAAGTAGAAAACAAACTTATAACAGGAACAATCAGCAAAGCCAAAAGTTACATCTTTGAAAAGCTTAATAAGTTAAAAATTAAAAACAGAATATTACTACAGATCCTATAGACATTCAAAAGAGTAATAAAAGAATATCATAAATACTTTTCTGTACATACATTTAAAATTTAGATGAAATAGAAAACTTCCATGAAAAAGTAATTTATCAAAACTGACACAAGAAAAACCATAAAGTATGAATATTTCTCTATCTATTGATGGTCCGAATCCATAGTTTAATATATTTCCCACAAAAAAAAAAAAACCCTACAGTTCTAAATCACATTATTGATGAATTTAACTAAACATTTGAGGCAGAAATAACAGTCTTCCAGAGAAAAGCAAAAGACAAAACACCTTCCAACTCACTTTATGAGGCTAGCATATTCTTAATTCCTAAATCAAACAAGAACATTATAAGAAGAGAATTATAGGCGAGTCTCTCTCATGAACATAGGTGCAAAAATCCTAAACAAAATTTTGACAAATTAAATCCAGCAATAAGTAGAAAGGAAAGCAAGCACCAAGCAATATTACAAGAATGCAAGGTTGGCCAAACATTTTAATCAATGAATAAATGTTATTCACTATTTTAATGTGAATGCAAGAGAAAAAGCATATGATCATAACAGATATTTTAAGAGCATTTGGGAAAATACCTGTTCATGTAAGTATCTTAGCAAAGAAGGAGTCAAAGTAAATTTCCTAAATCTGATATTGTGTCTTTAACACAAAAAATGCTATAGAAAACATTATACATAACACTGAAATACAGAAAGCTTTTCTGTTGAACTAGCTAATAATAAGGATGCTTAGGACCACTATTTCTCTTCAAGATTGTATAGGAAGTTTTCACCAGTTCAGTAAGAAAAAAAGGGGAAATAAGAGATAGGCAAAGATTGGAAAGAAAAAATAAAACTGTTACTACAGACGAAATAACACAAACATAGGATATCTAAAAGAATTTGCAAATAAATTAGTACATTTAAAAGGAGAATTAGGCAAGGTTACTGGGTAAACGACAATAAACAATCAGAAAATGGTACTATCTAACAAATCATCCAAATAAAAATTACCCAGGAATAAATGTTACCAAAGACACAAAAGTGCTCCACGTAGAAAAACTGTAAGATATTGTTGACAGAACTCTAAATGACTCAAATAAATGGGAGGGTAATCCATGTTCATAAATTTAAACACAGTATTTTAAAAATACAAATTCTTCCTAAACTTACCTATAGATTCAATGTCATCCCAAACAAAATCTCCACAGGTCATTTGAGAGAAACTGACAGGCTGATTGTAACATTTCTTTGGAAGTGCGAATAGCCAAGCATACCCAATATGGTTTTGATTACATTAAGAACAAAGCTGAAACACTCACACTCCCAAAGAGCAAAACACTGTTTTATAGAGTATTTAAGTCTGGGCTGCAACCCTCCACCACCTCACTCTCTGAGCCCTTTCCTCTCAGCAGGCAGCTGGCTTGTGCAAGGATGTGCATACGTACTTCAATGTTGATAATACAAGCACAACAGCAGTAAGGAAAAACATCTGCCACGAGAAAAAAATAAAACAGCCAAGTATCCACTTCTTTTGAATTACCCCATTCTGCATGTGACCATTCCACTCCATCAGCACGGGCCCGTTCTTTGGATGCCCATGCGAAGGTACCACCACATACCCTCTTGGTTGCTGTGGATTTTCTGGTGACTATTTGCATCCCTTTTGCTTTCATGAAGCTGTGCCCTGGAGCAGCCCTGCATAGTCAGTCTTCAGCTCGTGGCTGTTCTACACGGTCGATCTCCTTTCCAGATGCAAGTTTGTGGGTGTGCGAGTGAGTGAGTGTGCGCATGCGTGCACGCTCCCTGACAGTGAACACGAGGCAGAAAGCGCTGTTTGGTGCAAGAGAAGCCTTCTATTGTTATAGAATTCTAGAAGGTATTAGGAGCAGGGTTAAAGCTTCGATTCACTGTGAGTTTATAATACTGATTTTGTTCTTTTGGCATTCTTGTAGTAAGATAATTGCAGTGGTTTAGAAAGGTGTTTCTTCCGTGCCTCTAATCACTCTTGACCTTCCAAAAAATATTTCTTAAAAATCAATTTACCCCATACTTGTTTTTACCGTCACTCAACGCACACATTTTGTGAAAAGGAAATAGTGTCTTAAAAAGAGCAGATTCACAGTTTTCTAGGAAAACACTGTCTCTCTACAATATGACTCTAGGTGGGCAGAGTTTATGGGGAAAGCATGCTAATAGAAAAGCCCACGTTATTGGCCATTGTTTTTCAGGAAAAAGGACTAAAGACAGTGAGAAAGGAAACCCAGAGCATCATCAGAGCACCATTCTGCCGCAGGCTGTGCTGGGGACTGTGGAGTGGGGAGGACTCGAAATCCTGCCAGGCTGCCAAGAAGGTAAGTTCTAGAAGCCAGTTTTCATTTGCAGCTATTCATGTGGAAAGAATCGTCACCACTTTTCTCTACTGATAAACATGTCACTTCAAAAACATCTGCTTCAATAGACCAGAGAAATGAGAACTAAAAACATATTTGAATGGTGGTAATGAGAACAGGAAGATGAGTAGAAGCTAGAAGAAAGTCTGCAGGAAGATTTGGGAAGGTTAAAGCCATGTGCAGGCACGATTCCCTCCATCTCAAGAGCTCACCCCGCCCCAGAGCTCCCTCAATTTTCCTCCCTCACTTCAGTTCCTTATTTAATCTGAATTTCATTGTGTTGGTAGATTTATCCAGATGCCAAAGCTCACTCACCCAGCAAAATCACAGGAGTTCTACTGTACCAGAAACATAGTATGTTTTAGCAAGATAAATCCAAGATTACCTATTTTCTCCATTTTTTTCTTTTATAATAAGAGATACAATTATTTCATGGATAAAAACCTGCAAAGAATGGCTAACAAGGTGCTAAATTAGCACAGCTGCCTTCTTAAAGATTAATTCCCGAAGAATTATGGAGTAAAACCACCCAACTCAAAGAAAACTGAGAAACTCCTACGGTGTCTTGCTTTGAATGTGTGGGGACAGTGCTGTGTGCATCCTTGGTCTGGGTCAGACCCAGGGAGGCAATGATAGGACAGGAAGTGGTACAGTCTGCTATTGTTTCCCTCCCTTGGCCACCTCCAGATGCTCAGTGGCTGCCCCACATCTCTGGTGACTCAGGACTAAAAGCTCAAGAGACCCTGGAGGGTTCAGTCAGGGCTGTTTGTCCCACCTCATGGCTCTACTAGGTTCGACACACATCTCCAGGAAGGAAAAAAATGTGGGAGGACATGTGTGGGAGGTGCTTGTGAACCCGGCTGGAACTGGAACGCATGGCCTCTGGTCACTTCCCACTGTCCAGAGTCCAGTCTACGGCCACCTTTCCCAGAGAGAAGCTGGGAGCTGCAGCCCCGTTGCGTGCCCTGGAGGACAAGGAGGGAGGTTTGGTGAAGAGCCGCAGATTTCTGCCACACTAGATAATGGAACCCTGTCATCTCTATTCATTTTTTTCTTTTAAGCCTTTTGTTTCTACCCTGTTGAGAGCATCCAATGAATGGTGTATGTTCAAGTGGCTCGTTAGGGTTATAGCCTATTAAACTGAGAGACGTGACCATCCACATAACCAGATTACCTCCCGAAGCTTGGGATAAAAATGAGACAGTTCTCAAGGGAATTATCCTGAGGGAACAAAACCAATCCCCAAAGGTTACCTACTACACTATTCCATTTCCGTAACATTTTGAAATGGCAGAATTATGCAATAAAGGACAGATTAGTGGTTGTCGGGGTTAGAGGGAGAGAAGAGAGGAACGAAGACAGGTGTAAAAAGGGAGCCCATGATGATGACCTTGACTGTGGTAATAGGTGCACAAACCTACACACATAATAAAATTGCACCCAACTAAACATGCATGCACATACACGCACATGCATGTGATAAAATGGGGAAATCTGAAGGAGCTGGGTGGAATATGTTAACGTCAATATTCTGGTTGTCCCACAGTTCTGCAAGATATTTGTGTTGGGGAAAACTGACTAAAGGGTTAATGGAAATCTCTTTGCATTATTTCTTATTAAATGTGAATCTACAATTATTTAAAATACAAGGTTTAACGAAAAAGAAAAGGACACAGCCCTACAGTTCAGTGGGATATTGATGCTAATGGGCTGCCCTTAAGTTGCCCTCACCCTGGCTGCTTTTAGAAGGGCCTCTCTCTGCATAGGGTCTATTTGGTACTGCTCTCCCAGGTCCTTCTGCTTGGCAGTAGGGAGAAAGAAAGAAATGTTCACGGGTAAGCTGTCAGCCATGTCCGATGGCTCTGGAGAGGATCCAACAAGGGCTTATCACCAATGACATCCGGAGCTTGGAGAGAACCAGAGAAAGACCGAAGGTTAGTACATGCTGACGGTTCTCTGGGTCCACTGAAGAAACTGAGACGCTAGCAAGTGGCCATCTCACTGACAAGATGAGGGAGGAAGAACTCAGCAACTTTACTGAAGGGTCACCAATTCCGCCATCTACTGACCGCCATCCTCGGGACCTCTAAGGTATGAGGCACTGTCCCTTCGGCACACTCACTGTCCCTTTCCCACTCATGCTCAGCAGTTAGTTTAATCTGGAGGGTAACTGCACTACGGTAGGCTGTCCAGGAAGGGTTTGTGAAGAAAGTCACCGCGACGAGGCATGCGGCTGATGGAGTGGGTAAGTACTGAAATAGGCTAGGGCTGCGAAAGAGCCTGTCATGGTGATTGTGTTATGCTGTGCAGTCCTTCCCACTCAAATAGGAAAACGATTTGCATGCTATTAACATTTGAAGTTCATTTTCAACAGTTACTGTTCAATTTCCTTCCCACCACAAAGCACCTTGGAATAGCTTTGGGGTGGTGGGGGGCAGGTAGGGATCTTGACTGGTAGTGTGTTATCACTCATTGTCCATCTGCTCTAGTGCATTCTAGTAACTGAATGTGTCACAAGTCAAAAGCTTCCCCCCCTTTATTGCTATATATTAATAAAAAAAAGATGAGTCAGGAGACTTGTTATTCATTCAAGTACTACCATTAGAATAGCGTCTCCCCCGCCCCCGGAGTTAGAAACACAAGTTTGAAACAGCTCAGGTAGCTAAACAAGGTAAAAGCTAATACAGGACCCAACTCCCATAACTGTTTAGGAGCAAAACTCATCCTCTGTTAGCTATTTTCCATCAGAATTTACAAGGAGAGTTGACTTACAAGGAATTAGCAGTAATCCTACCAAACACTCATGGATCAATATAAATAAAGCACTCCACTGGCCCAAATCAATTAGCCCTCATTGTTGAGGGCGGTAACTTGTGGTTTAAAACTAGTGTCTGGTGCTTTGCAGTCGGCCCCTCATGAGCAGTGTGGGCCTCCACTGCACTAAGACTTTCTCAGTGAGCGCTTTTCAAACCTCCTAAATCTCAGCACATCCGCTGTAAGATTTTTTAAATGACACTTGAACCTTTGTGGTGTCGTAATATGTTCTATTATTAAATATAAAAAGAGGAAATTTTTTCAGGAGAGATTTGTTGAGCTTTAGTTTCTAGCTTGGGTACTGGAAAGAAGAAACAATGCTATTAAATGATTCTCTATTAAAGCAAAAAGAGAAACCGGGGGAATCACAAAACATTCAATACTTGATATTGACTCTTGGGAAGGGTACACGAGAATTGTAAACTCCCGAGGAGGGGGTGGGGCGTTCACACTTATGCTATTGAATGTTTCTAGAAGGGAGTTTTCCCTTCTCCCTGCCAGGCCACACACACAAACACCGGGGGCTCGGTGACATCCCTGGACGGGCACTGCAGCAGAGACACTGCTCTGTCCACAACCCAGCAGAGCACAGGCCAGCCAGATCAGGTGTGACCCCTGGTTGTGGGTCTCCCCGCAGCAGAGAAGTGGCTGAGCTTGTCCAGTGTGGCTGTGAAATAAGAACAACATGAGCATCTTTACTGGCACAGGACTGGTCTTTCAAGTTCACAGTCAGACACACGGCTCCCTGAACAGCCCACACCCCTTCTGTGCGTGCCTCTGGCTCTGGGTTACATACCCTGCCTGCTGCGGACGAGGCATGGAGCCTGCCTCCCCTTTCCTCTTGTCCCGACCTGCTCGTATTTCCCTGAGCAAATGTGCCATGGGAATCAGAAGTGAAAAGCTGAAACCCGTGGCCTAACAACCTACTGCATTCATGTTCCTTTACCTAAAACCCAGCATCTCCTAGTGCAAAGGTTTCTACCACCTGAGTTCCCTGGTATTTCACAGGAAAGAGTATTCTGAGTTTACATTCCACCCCCCACTCCCAAATCTGCTGCCAACAGCCATTCCCACCATGACGAGTCCTGAGGCAGCGGTGGAAAGAGGAGGCTTGAGAAAGAGAAAGTCTAGGAAGTGGGTAGTGTCCTACTGCAAAGTCTGGAGGTAGGAGAATGTGAGATGGGTCAGGGGAAAGCTGGGAACTGAGGCTTTTTGTGTTCGGCAAGGAGATGACCTCCAAGGTGACTCCCAGGACATCCTTACCACAACCCAGGGCAGGGACATTAGAGTGTAAGCAGCTACTAGGTGGTGATTAGACAGAAGGAGACTACAGTTTAGATCCCTTGAGTCTTACTTGGCTCCTGGGCAGAGAGGAAGGAGGAAGGCATCAGGGGTCCCCTGTTCCCTGGAGACGAATGTGGAAGTGCCTGACAGCGCCGACTGGCGGGATCCCCAGGGTGCCACCATAGCTGTGGGCCACAGGGACCAAGGGAGACTTACCGCCTGACCTCAGCAGGATCACAGTGCCACAGGAACTGAGCACCGTGACGTCGGTGGGGAGGAACGATCACAGAAGTTGGCTAGAGATGGCACTAAGACTTGCAGTGACAAGTGAACAAGAAGCATCACCATGGAGACAAGAGATGCCAGAGGATAATCCAGGCACACCTGGACCAGTGCTGTCTTGGAGAGCAATAGGAGAGGAATAAGGAAATCTAAAAGTCTAAGCATTTAGATTTTTCAAAAAGAGAATCACCTAAAAATGATTAAATTGGATGTTTTATGAATTGGATTGTGATTAGTTTCTCTTTCTACCTTAATATCGCACTCTTTCTCTCTCTTTCTCTCTCTCTCTCTCTCTCTCTCTCTCTCTCTCTCTCACACACACACACACACACACAGATTACTGACCCAGACCCAGCAGGGTAGGGCTCATGGCAATCGGGTCACACACAGGAAGTATAGATGCTGCCGTATCTTTGTGCATCTTGAGTGTGAGTGAATAAATGACCAGCGCTGCTACACACACACCAGCAAGCACCTCCTTGGTGGAAGGCACGGTGCCCAGGAAGCCGGAGCGGATCTGATGCAACACCTGCTTCCACACCAAGCGTGGGAGTCAAATGCAAAAACAACATCTCCAGCAAATCCTGTCATGGAGCTACAACCAAATATGCAAGCACAGAGAAGAGGAAAAGGTCTCCTGGTGGCAGCAGGACAAGACTGTGTCATGCAGGTGGAATTCAACAGTCTGATCACCAAATGTTTCGTGGGCACCCGTATGAGGTCTGCTCCCACGCTGGGTCTGCACATCGTGAGGGTGCAGTCGGGTAGGGAAGGCGGACACAAAGGTATCAACCCCATATAACATACCAAGTCCTAAATTGGGCTTGCACCGAACATTACGGAATTTATCAAAGAATTCACGAAGTATGAGTCTGTCAACTTCCATTTCGAAAGAACACCATGAAACCCCAAGTTGAAAGCAACTGGTGACTCTCTACTTTCTGCTTAGGAGTAGAGTCCTTTAAAAGAGATATCACAGGAAGGGTTTAGGGGAGAGAGATGAGATGATTTCCAAGTGATATCCTAAACTGTGTGCCTTCAGATTTGGGACGACAATAGCACCTCTGGTCCCACTGAAGAAGGAGGCAAATGAGAGCGCAGTCTACTGCTTGTGGCTCCCTAGAGAACAGACGCCGCACCTGCCCGCCGGCAGCCCTGCCCACCTCCCAGAGTGGGCGAAGAACCGTGACCACAAACTGAGAGGCGATGGCTGTCAATGAACAGTCCTCAATGCTTCAAACAGAGGAGAAAGGAAGGGGAGGAGAGAAAAAGTTAGGATTAAGAAAAAATTCAGGTTTCTTTCTTCCAAAATGTGGTCTGTAAGGAAGGGAAGGACCCCAAAAGGATGGAAACATGAGTAAGCATGGCAGCTCTTGAAGTGATTTTTGTTTTTCTGTCCTACGTGAAACTGGAGAGCAGGGGCAAGTGCGGGGCAGAAGGACTCTCCCTGCTTTGGAGAGCGATTATCCCTGCTGGTCATTTCAGTTTGGGCGAAATGTCCAGATGCTAAATTAGGGGTTGCTCTGGGCAGCCCTGTCACACTGAGGCCTCTGCTCTGGGGCCACAGAGCGGGGGCTGGGGGGGCGGGACGGAAGCAGGACACCGGTGGCGAAGGGGGAGGAAGCTGGATCATCAAACTGCTTGATTTTATCACCAGAAATACAGTCTCCTTATTCTTCCGGGCTGCCCCCTGTCTCTGCCAGCTCCTACTAGCTCTTTTGTTCCACTTGGGAAGGATTTGTTTCCACCACCAGGACCTTGTGGGATATGCTCTCCAGGATGCTCTCCTTCACATATCTGCCTGCGGTATATCTGCCTCCGTGGCAGCCAGTCTACCAGCAGTGGTCACGAGATAAGAAGGGAAAAAAGTGTTGAAGAAGTAATAGTAATATTTCTGGAGTGATGTATTACTCCAGTAATATAGCAGTGATAATATTACTACAGTAATATCATAAACTAATATTAGTATAGTAAGATTAATGCTACTATTACTATAATAGTAGTATAACGTACTACTACATATTACTAATATTACTATAATAGTAATAATATGCTACTTTGTCTCTGAATATGACTTTATTTTTTTTCTTTCTCTTTCTGGACACTGTGATGACCAGTAAACATAGTTGACAAGCACAGATGGGCATATTGTTATGACTGTCAATTCCCAGATGTACTATTCCATGTTTTAAATACTGTCCCTGAATGAAGCACCAGACACCACAACCTATTAATTCTTCCACATTCACGTGCTTTGTTTAGAAGAATTTAGAAACGTTTCTGGGAAAGACTACAAATAGCCTGAGTAGTGGAAAACAAATCCTTCCTTCCTTTCCACTGGTCAGAAAACCGAAAACCCATTGTGCACGCGCCCTAGAACACCCGCAACTGAAGTGCTGGTGTGGAATTTTTCTCAGGCTTTATTGACCACGTCTCCTAACATTCCTCTAAGTCACGGAGGATGTTTTTTTACTCTAACAACATGTAAAAATGTGAGATGAAAGGAACGCTTTCTTTGGTTTGTATTCTTTTAAAAATACCAGGGAAGATTCCACATGGAGTAGCATTTCATAAATGATAAACATGGCTGTCCTTGGCATTTTCCTTTAAGGTCACCCACTAGAGTTTCTGAAATTTTAAAAAACCCCTTGCTGTATTTGTATTTCAAAAAGAATAGCTGGTCACTGTAGAAAATTTATAAAATACCTATTAAAAAAGAAAAGAAAAATCACATCAAGTTGTACCACCTAGAGATAAAAATAATGACCCAGATAGGTTAAATGATTTTTTAATCTTCCCCACATCAATTATTTAGTAGAATACTTTTATACCTATATATTACCAATATCTTCCAATGTTTTTCCAACATAATTTTAATTAAAACATAGTTTTCAACTAATTATATATTGTAATTTATATATATCAGCCCATTAATGAAGGACATTAGGTTGTTTCTAATTTTTGCTATTAGAAACTGTATTTAAATGAAGTTTTTAAATAATATTTTTGTGCACTGTTTTTTTATTGGGACAAAATTTAGAAGTCTAATATAAGAATTAAAGAAAAGAAATACTCCTAGACTTTTTAAGCTAAATTCCCCACCCAAAACTTGGGGGCGACCCCGTCTTCGCCACCAGCAGAACAGCAGCGCACCCACGGCTCCAGGGCAGCAGGGAAACCCACGAAACTGTTTGGAAGGCAGTGGAAATCTATTTGCATAAGTACATATTTGTCTAATTTTTGTACGCCTCAGATTTCCAGGGAGAATTTTGAAAGGAGGGCAGTAACCGTTTCCAGATACAATGATCACTTTTAACTAGAACAGCTCCCTCCATCTCAACTCCATTTAACTGAAGGAAGTTATTTATGTTTCTAATATAAAGCAGTAAAAAGCTGTCTTCTCTCCCCCCACCTGCCCCCGCTTCTCTGCCCAGCGACGTCTGAGGCCATCATTCATTCAGCCCTGCCTCCTGCCAGACAGACCTGAGCACAGCACGACTCTCCACTGCAGTCCTTTCCAAGGGCACAGAGGCCCCTTTACACCAGTCGGTCTTGACTGTAGATAACAGTGCATCAAAAAGCAACCACAGATATTGCAAGGCCCAGAAGATCCTTAAATGTCCAGTTATTAACAGAGGCGTTTTTTAAAAATCACCACACATTTTATGTGTGATGTATTGGGACCAAGGTATTGGGACTAAGTGGAGGTAAAGAAACAGAGTAAAAGAGAAAAGTAAGGAGCGATGGGGGAAGAGGGGAGGACAGGCAGGGAAGAAGGGAATGATGAAAATAATGTGTAAACCTTTAGAATGAGCAGGTCTGTGTTTCCCTCAATAAGTGAAAGGAAACAGACAACTCTACTACCTATTTCATGTGCCCAAAGGCTTCCTAGAATAAGATGATGCACCATGTTCGCCATTACTTCTCATCCTCAGACCCGCATGGTTCTCGAGCAGAGGTGATTTTGTCCCCCATGGAAAGTTAAGCAGTGTCTGAAGGCATTCGGGATTTAGCAGGAAGGTGTTCCTGGAATCTGGAATATGAGAGGCCAGGGATACAGCTAAACACCCATGCATAGGACAGCCCCCCACAACAAAGGATTACCTGGTTCTAAGGAGCTTTAAGCTTTATGAACTAATAATTCTAAGGAAACCCAGATGAAATCATGCATAGACTGTTTGAAGTTCAAACTGTTTAAAAGACAACATTAAGACATCAAAGTGGATTAAAATAGATATCAATGGGAGACTTACACACTTCTCATTGTGGGTAACAGTAATCTGGATTTGCTCTTACAACATGAAATTTGCAAGCAAAATCATTGATGGTGCAAAATCTATATGCAATTAAAGAAATGACAATTGTTAATATTGCAGATTCTTCAGAGTTTCCTAAGTGAGAATATCACATCACTCAGTGTTTAAAAAAAAAAAAAAACCTAAATCCAGGGTGTTCAGACATATAAATATGAAGCAAGCAGGTTTTATATATAATTATTATCCCACCAGTCACTGCTAAGTTCTGCTTCAACTCACTGTAGAAATGGCTAAAAATAGGATTTTTTCCCCAACATTCACTGACTTGCCATCATTTCTCTGAGAAAGAACCAACTCAATAAAGACCTCATTAAAACTCCCATCTCAATTGAAGTGAGTAAAATTAATATGTTAACAGTAAATTATGCATCCTTGATGGTTCATTCCTGTAACTAATTAACTTGAAATGGCTTACGGAAATGGTTAGGATGCTTTGCCAATTGCCCGTATTTGTGGATGACATGATTTTGTCATCATAAATTAGGAGCACCTCAACCAGCACTTGCATGTAGGACCTAATTATCATTCCATTGAAAATCTGTTAAAAACTATGCTATGACTTGGCTATTTCATTATTTTATATACTGGATAAGCATGCTGACTGTAGGTAGATGCTACGTTAGACACTGGGTAGAGCAACGGAGGCATCAGACACAGACATTGGTCTCATATCACCACCTTATGGTACAAGTTCACTACAGATAGCAGTTGATTGCTTCCAGTGAATATAATAAACATTTAAAGGCTGCCCACGTGCTATACATTATTCTGGACCAAAAGAAATAAAAGCAAATAGGTCACAAATTGACAACATCCTATTTGGTATCAGACATACAAATAAGGGAGAACATCTCTATTCTTACAGATTAACTAAGTATTATCACTATAATATATTATATATTCTGGACTCTGTTGTCTTAAATTCCTGAAAAAAAATTGTATTAAGGTAAAATGTTATACCATCTAGTTTTAGAGAAATTTTAGAGATAAAATGTCTATTTGAAAATATTATGCTCTTTTTGCAAAATCACACTATGCAAAGGTTTATACTAATTTCCTTCTACATTTGAGAGCCAAAACACAATGTGACGCTTCAGTTGGACTGTGGGAACTATAAAACTTAATGTTTACAAGTTTTCATCTTTTTAGAAAGTCCTTGTGGTTGAAATTTCCTTTATACTACTATGATCAGAGTGGTCATTAAGTAAATACGTTGGATGAATAATAAATGCCAAGCCAATCTTTTCACTTTAAGTACATTTTTTGTGCATAAATTGAATGCAAAATGGGGCACGAGTTTTCCAAAATCTTCATATGTTTGAGGTTATTATCTCACCACAACCTTTTCCTCTTTATGTTAAATATTCCCTTCATTTTCTCATAAACACCCACATTTAACACATTTAATCATCTCACTCATTCTCACTCAACTCTTCCAGTATCTCCAGATTCTTTGTAAGTGTTAGCATCGTGAGACTCTGATTAGTTCTTATCTCTTAAATGTCAACTTTTCTTAATAATTCCCAAAAGTATGTTAACTTTTTGTATTACAGTAGAAGCTTACACTCAGAGGACAATCTGTGAATCTCATCTTTGCTTTGCTTTAAATAAGTTAGCTGTACAGAGAAGTACATTGTCTTTGAGTTGGTGTCCACATAGGAAGATGTGCAGACGGAACATCCCCATGCTGCTGGCTAGGTCTACTACTGAGTCAACAGCATTTGCTGCTGCCAAGTCCCTAGCAGGGGCTCAATGGGCTATGGAGGAAAAGATGCAAGAAGCTTCCAGTTGAGTAAGGGAGACATCCAGTCATGCAAAAATGACTGAACAAGAGAAGGGCTAGTCCAGAAGGTCAACATGGGGCCTTAGAAGTACAATATTCTATTTCAAAGCCTGACTTCTTTACTGACTAGTTGTATGACCTTGAACAACTTTGTCAAACTCCCAACATTTCCATTTCCCCTTTGGTAAAAAAGGGATGATGAGAGTATCTGCTTCATAGGTTTGGTGATGATTATGTTAAATAATGTATGTAGAGAGGTTAGCACAATGCTTCAAAACCCTAGAGCTGCTCCGCATATGTACTTCGTTCCAGGCACTCTACTGGGTATATAAATAACTATAATGCAAGTCAGAATTTTAAAAGAAGAGTTAAACTGAAGATCAAGAACTGACTGTGAGAATGAGCCAACTACCCCCTGATATACGTGTGTACAGTCAACCTAACCACAGAGGGTGGGAAGTTCTGAGTCCTACAAGTAGAAGCAAGATGAATAACTGTGTCCAAAGAAGCAAAGAGCAAGAAAGTGGCATCCATGTTGTATTATACAGGAATCCTCATCCTGCATTCCCGGGCATGATTCCTTCCTTCCCAAAACATACAGACCTCCATAGATAGGGTCAACTGTGACTCATAACTTATTCTATATAGAGACCATCACTGAGAAAAATCAACAAGCATAAAAGGTACTTAAGAAATTAGAACCTACACAACTTCATGGGAAGAGGGTGTTGGAGTCCTATTTTACAGAACACAAACCTAACAAGAAGGGTTGTAGGAACTCATGTGATGTTGTTCTGCCTGTGAACAAGAATGGAAATGTAATCACGTGCCCCACAAGCTAGACTATCATATGTCTCCTATTGTTAAGATAATGCCATTCACACACCTATTTGTACTTCTATAGTCTTCCCTTTCATTGTATTCTTCACTGAAAGTTAATGTATTGCAACTCATTGACAGTCAATTTATTGTAGGCTAAAAAGTAATGTAATAAAAAACAAAATCTGTGAATATATAAAAATAACCCAAAGCTATAAGCATATTTATTATACACAGCTGGAACATACATCTTTTATATGAAGGCATCTATAAAATGAGTTAACTTCTCTATGCACAAGTTCTTTAGAAATATACTTGACAGAGTCATTTACTTCCAAAGTCAGAAATCACCTGAGAAAAGGTGAAAATTACTCCGACAAGTCAAAAAGTATTTATTATGTAGCCAAATAACCAGAGCAAAATAAAACCTTACGGGAGAAATAGATGAGTCTACTAAAAATGAAGGAGGCAGAGAAGAGAGAAAGATGTAAAACACTAATTTAAAGCCAAAGTTAAAAAGAGACCCAGTAATTACACAACGACTTACTTGACTTTGTTTGACAACTCTCAGTAGGTAAATCTCTAGGAAAGTGATATTCAATCATTTAGCAACATTGCCCTAAAATCTAGAAATTTCTTTACGATCTTGAGATTTACTTCTTGAGGTCATGAATCTGACTTTCCATGCAAAGATTTAATATAGTTTTCTTTCCTTAATCGTTGCTTCTTGATGGAACAATTCCTCTTTTATTGTGTCATTAATCTCAGCGCCGAGGTTTGTTTTTTTTTTTTAAGATTTTATTTATTTTTTTAGAGAGAAGTGAAGGGAGGGAGAAAGAGAGGGAGGGAAATATTGATTGGTTGCCTCTCAGAGGCCCCCAGTCAGGAACCTGGCCCTCAGTCCAGGCATGTGCCCTTACTGGGACTTTAACTGGCAACATTTCAGTTCACGGGCTGGTGCTCAGTCCACTGAGCCACACCAGCCAAGGCTCAACACCAAGTTTTAAGAGTGCTGCTCAGGTTCACTATCTATGTGGGTAGGGGATGGTCTTAACGTCCCTCTACAGTAAAAAGTCTGCAGGTGTTGTCAGTCCAGTGTGCTTCCACTGTGCCCTGGACATCCATCATTGATGGGCACATCATGGTGCGTTGTTGTGGTCAGGTTGTACGTCTGTCAATACTTGTGCCAGGCTACGCCATAGAAAGGCTAACCATCAAGTCTATGACCTCAAGAGGTAAGTACTCTGATTTCACAGGATAACCTCACTTAGTACTCAAAACAAATTTGTGAAGTAGTAAATATTATTATTGCTAGTTCACAACAGAAATTGTGTAAATTCCTATAACTTTTCCAGGGTCGCACACCTAGAAAGTGTTGGCATTTGACCCCAGAGCCTGTGTTTTCAACCATCTTGCTCTCAACGAATATAGATTGGGTGACTTAACAAATGACTAAACAAACAAAACACTACAACTGAGCCAAGTGCCATAATCACAGTCCCATTCAGCCTCTCAAGCTTCTTTAAGATGGAACATGCTTAAATTTCAGTTTGGAAATTTCTCAAATCAAAGCGAGATCCCAGAGATCACGCCCACTGTTTCGGGCACCACCAGGGAAAAGTGGCAAGAAATTCCAGGATCCAGATACGGCCTCCTCAAGATGCTGAGACAACTCATTACACATGTCACGCTTCAGGTTATAAATTGACCAAATCGATGGGAAATTGCATCTAGTTATTTTTCATTTCATTGATTCTAGCAACTAACTATTGTGATGTTTTATAAATACATCCCAAGTAATGTAATAATGTTTAAAGTACCTTTAGAAAATTAGTCATGTGCTGAGATAGTCTGGCCATTACTAATCCATTAAAATATACGGTTTAAAACCATTTCCCCCCCAAACATTCCTTTGATGTCTTTTTGATGAGTCACCTTGGCTACGCTAGTCCCCAGTTACTTAATCGAACATTGATCTAGATGTTGCCATGAAGGTATTTTGTAGATAATGAAATTCCATAATCAGTTGACTTTAAATAAAGGAGATTATATCAGACAATTTGAATGAACCAGTCAAAAGGCCTTAAAAGCAGAACTGAGACTTCCCAGAATAAATTCTGCCTATGGACAGTAGCTTCAACCATGGCTGAGAGTTCCAGACGGCCCTGCCTGATGACCTTCCCTGCAGATCTGGGACTGACCGAGCCGGACCCCAACATTGAGTAAGCCTGTTCCTTAACAATAACTCTCTTAGTACACGTCTCCTACTGGCTCGACTTTTCTGGCTGGACCGCAGTTGATAAAAATTACTCAAGAAACACACCAGGTCGGCAGCAGTATAAAACTTGACAACAGCTAGGAGTTCCTGCCACCATTGTAATGAAAAACACATCATAAAAAGGAACAACACCTAGATACATGGATTTTTAATAATGGCCCTGAACTCCTACTCATCTTTATAACTCCAGTGACCATCCCACTGCACGTGCTCAATAAATGCCATACGAGTGAGTACACGAGTCAACGACTGGTTGAGAGAATGGATGAGTTGATTTGCTTCTGCTGTGCTTTATTTCTCAGATTCTCCACTGCAATGTTTGGGGTTCATTAGCATCAAAAAGGGAACTGAGAGGAAGGAAGGAAAAGGAAACCTCCCTTCTTTGTTCCCCATCGCCCCTGGTCTTATAGCGCCTGCACATGTGCCAAGAACTGGGAACACACATCCATTTATCTTGTCAAAACCCTATTAAACAGTCCCATCCATGCTGTGGCAAAGGGCAGGAGCTCCTTCTTTCTCTCTGCTGCATAGTATTCCATTGTGTATTGTGGTTTAATTACAGTGGTCTACATTTCACCCCCACCACTTGCTTCTGCCCTCCCCCTAATTGAACAACAAAATATTTTTTTTAAAAAACCTATTAAACAGGTCAAATAATATGTAACCAATTCTAAGACATTTAGTCTCAACAACACAGAAAGAATCAACAAGCTAATGAATGAGTCTTTAATACTGATGACAGTTCTTCATTCTAACACAGGGTGTGACGAGGCAGCAAAACTTGCCGAGACAGCACATGAAAACGAACCAGCCTTACAGCAACTGCTGTTGAACTTGGCCACGTCACCGCAGAGCAGCTTGGTGAGTGGGCAGAGCCTCAGGACATGCTGGACCCAGAGTGATTTCAATAAATTTATAATAAAAATAATTATGTTGTATGAAATAAAACATGAAACAGGCTCCTTACAATTCTGAAACAAAAATGGATAAATGTGAATAAAAAAACTGCTCTTAAACTTCACTACGTGTAGCAGAGCAGCTGGGTCAGTGCATAAAGCTCCAGGACGTGCCAGGTCCAAAGTGAATTAAAAAGTACAAAACAAAATAATTGAATTGTAAAAAATAATCGATCAATCAATCAATAAAAATTACTCTCTCTGCAATGTCCTTCTAGCCAAAGTGTCACAGGAGCTTTTCATCTGGGCTGCCCTGCTCGGGCAGGTGGCATTAAACCCTATGTGTTAGTTTTTCTTTTCATTAAAAGTTAAATCCATTGGTTCCTGGGGAGCAAAGGCTTACTCCACAGAGGCCGGAGTAACGTTAACCATTAACCGACCAAAAGGTATGTAGACGAGTCACCACGGTCAGAAAGAGGATGGAAATCAATGAAACCTACTAATGCTGAAGCAACAGATGAGAAAGAACTCTGTCTAAAATCCAGTTCATCTTAGGGTCTTATGGGCACACAGTTATTCCCACAAATATTCAGAATCTTTGACTTGACACACAAATGCTTTCCCATATAGGTAAATATATATTTTTAAAATGGAATTTACTTTGGGAGAGGAAGTACTATTTTCATTTCATGGTTATTAAAACATAGATAATACAGTATTGTTCGGACTATAAGACACTTTTTTTTCCCCTCCCCCAAATTTGGGAGGAATAACAGTCGTTAATGCTGCTGTTAAGTTCTGTTTACATTTACATTGGTGAAACACTATGTTAGTTGTGTTATTAAATATTTTGCCACACTTTTTGCTTCAAAATTCTTTTGCCTGTTTTCCTCCTCTAAAACCTAGATGTGTCTTACGGTCCAAAAATACGGTAAAAGTTTTGGCCTTAGAGTCACGGTGTTTGTTCCCATAAAGCAGCAGGATGTGTCAGTTGGTGGGACTGGTTTTTGAAAAGACAACAGAGTGAGCTGGTAGAAAACACGTGGAACGTAGATTTGCTTTTTTGCATGCAATAACGTGCTTCACAGATAACCACCGATGATGACTGCCTTTCCCAGATTGGTACACAAAGGTTTGCTCACGTCGTTGGACTTGACTTTTACCTTCTTGACTGCAAGTGGCTGGCCCACAAAGTGCTTTAAATTTCAACCTGCTGTTTCGGTGGTCAAGACACCGTAGCGCCCAGCAACTGAGATGGCTTCCCAGCTCTGTTGAATTACCATGTAAATTTGATACAAGTATCCTGGACTTCAGCTTTCCGCCCTGAAAAGGGTGGTAGTAAGAGCTCATTACTATTATTTTTTCCTTTTTATTGAATTTATTGGGTGATACTGGTTAGCAAAATTATACAGGTTTCAGGCACACAGTTCTACAACACATCATCTGTACACTGTATTCTGTGTTCACCACCCCAAGTCTCCTTCTGTCACTATTTATTCCCCCACCTTCTTCGACCCCTGCTCCCCTGCAACCACCACACTGCTGTCCGTGTCCATGAGTTTTTCTCTTTTTTCGTTTTTTGCTCAATCCCTCCACCTAGACCCACTCAACCTCCTTCCCCCAGAGCTGTCATCTGCTCTCCATCCATGAGTTCGTCTCTATTTTCCTTGCTCGTTCATTTTGTTCATGAGATTCCCCATGTGAGTGAAATCCTGTGGTACTTATCTTCCTCTGACTGCCTTATTTCACTTAGCATAATTATCATCACAGTTAAAGGATGTATACATTTGGGGCTATACTTTGTCCCATACTATTTAGAACTCATAAACCCTATTTTCCACTTTCAGTTTAGCTCTCCATGTGGTACACAGCTAATCACATGAATTATCAATGAAAATTTTTCCACGAAACTTCAATAATGCTTAAAGGAAAAGCAGTCCCCACGGTCCAAGCCAGTGCTCTGTAAGAGTTGTGTCTGACTCTATTTTATTAGGAAGTGAACTGGGAGGAGGGAACATCGTAAATAAGAAGTTGTGGCCAAGTTGGGTCATGCAGCAGGAGAAAGGCTCATGGTAACAGCCAACTTTAAGCCGATAAGACAAAGTCAAAACCAGAAAGGCAGGAGTTATGCCAGACATCAAATTAGAGATGTGGCTACGGATGAACGTGGGAATGACGGATGAAAGACACGAGACTTGGAGTAAGTCTAGCAGTAGGGTGATTGGAAGAGTACAGGCATCCCAAGTGATTGAGTCAGTCTGGGATTTGTGGTCTGGGATCCAGATAAGAACAGTCTAGAGCAGTGATGTTCAACCGTTTCATCTCATGGCACGCATAAACTAATCACTAAAATTCTATGCCACACCAAAAGATATTTTTTTTGCCAGTCTGACAAAACATAGGTATAATTTTGATTCATTCACACTGGACAGCTATTGTGTTGGCTGTTGGCATTATTTTATTTGACCATCTAAGGGAAAAGAGGTCAGTGCCCCTGACTAAACAGTCAGGTGTGGCACGTTTTAAAAGTTCTCGTGGCACACTGGTTGACAATCGCTGCTCTAGAGCAATTTCATCCAACGGCACTGGCGCCCTTTCTGAAGGTCTTTGTCCTCACAAAGAGTTCTGCCACCCTAGCCCCATAACCCAGTTTAGCATTTGTGTGCTGGTTTGCCATCTCTGCCCGTGAGCACAAAGGGCAGAGGCTTTTTTAAAAAAGACCCTGTACGTGACAGCATGGATGGAACTGGAGAGCATTATGCTAAGCGAAATAAGCCAGGAGGTGAAAGACAAATACCATATGCTCTCACCTTTAACAGGAACCTAATCAACAGAACAAACAAACAAGCATAATATAACCAAAGACATTGAAATTGAGAACAAGAGAGGAGAGGGGTAGGAATTTCAAGGGAAAAGGGGAAGGGTTTAGAGCAACAAGTATAAAAGACACATGGACAAAAGCTAGGGTGGCTGGAAATGGGAGGGAGCTGGGGAGGGCTGGGGCGGTGGGCTGGGATGGGAGTAGAAGACAGAAAACTGTACAAGAACAATGATTAAAATAAAATTAAAAAATAAAAATAAAAATAAAAAAAGACCCTGCACAGTCCAGCTTGCTACCTTCCGCCTACATCTTGAGGCTGTATGACAGATACCTCCACAACAGTTATATTTTTAAACCAGCAATTATCCTCATTCCTTCACACTGACAAACCATACAGTTAGTCTGGTTTAAGTCCAAGGCAAAAAAAAAAAAAAAAAAAAAAAAAAAAAAAAAAAAAAAAAAAAAAAAAAAAAAAAAAAAAAAAAAAAAAAAAAAAAAAAAAAAAAAAAAAGGAAAAAAAGCATGTTCTAGCTAAAATAAATTCACATGAACATAACTTGGATTTGCTCAAAATTACTCATGATTTTTAAGTAGTTCCAATCTGATTTACCGGTCAGGGTCAAAGTTGGTTCTACGCCAAGTATGAATCAATTACACAGACATTTCCAAAGCAACTATAAGAGTCAAAGGCCAAGATCTTAACTAAAATACAGTTTACTTTAGAGAACATAGAAGTTATCATTGGAAAATCCTGTCATGTTGAGACAAATAAAATAGCTTGGATTATATGCATAATCCAGACTGGAGGAGAAAGCTTTTTGACAAGGAGTTCAGGGAAGAATTTAGGAATTCTACATCCAACTTGATCCATCTACATTCAAATGCCAACATACACCTTGATTTTTCTATTTGTGCAATAAACAGGGATGCTTACCCTGGCCATGATAATAAGAGGAATTGAGTGAAAGCAAATAGCAGACCTACCGTAGTAGGCTGCTAAAGTGACAGGTAGACCTACGTAGCAGGCCTACCTGTCACTTTAACTGTAGTTAACTGGATCTAAATGCATATTTACAAGGCAAGGATAAGCATAATAAGTAAGCTGATTCCTTTTTCCTCCAGTGTCATCCATCTTCCTCAATCACCACTAAGGTTGACTCCTAAGCTACCAAGTACATCAAACAACGTTGCCTCAAGAACAACTTGGATCAAAGGTTCTCCTGCCACAAAGACAAATGTAATTTATAGTTTGCTTAAGTTTTTTCTTCTAAGTGCTGGCATTTATAATAGCAAAAATTGCTGCTCAGTTGAAAAAAAGTTTGAAAGACAACACTTCTGTTCGATTCTGAAAGAGTCACTGTTCCTCTGAAGCTATGAGAGAGTTTGCTCCTGAGTAAGTCACGATCACAGAAAAATCACTCACGTGGCAATGCTGCCTGTCCGCCTCTAAATATCGTTGGTCCACTTAGCTCTACTTAGCCTCACAGGATGATTTTCATTGATTCACTGATTCATTCATTCATTCAAGTATTCATTCATTCCAATTATCCTTCCAGAACCAATCCATTTGCTACCTAGAATAGTATTCAAGATCCCCCAAGAACCTAATCGAAAGTCAGGCTTCCTGCTGCAAGGGCTCTGATCTAAAGGCTGCGAGGGGACTCTGAGCCTGTGTCCTTTAATAAGGTTTTGCCTTACGCAACAACAGATGTGACTTCATGTCCCAACATCGGTCATCAGAGCCCAGTCTACATGGTCTCCGGCAGCCCTAGACCCAGACTTGGCCTTGCTCTCCAGGGTTCACAGGATGGTCCTTCCACCTGGGTTGGATATTGCTCTGGCTTCCTAAAAATCCCTGCCTTCTGCTAACCCTGCTACCTGCTGCCATGAAAATCAGCCCAACCTCCCATTCGACATTGACAAAGCTGGCTAGACTGATGCCACTTATGCATTTTCAGAATTAATGATATCCACACATCCTTCAATTTCACTAAATCCAAAGAACTTTTCTTAGGCTCACTTACATGTTTATGCTATCTTCTCTGTCTTGGTTTTCTTATCTGTAAAAGGGGAATAATGCTAGTATCCACCACAGGGAGCACCAGGAAGATTAAATGACATATAAGCATATAAAACAGATATTTTATAAATTTTATAAGCATATAAAACTTAGAAACTTACAACAGTGCCTGGCAGACAACACACACTCTGTAAGTGAAGACCCTATTAGCGGTCCTGTGACTGTTGACTTCCTCCCATAAGCTATAGGACCCCGAAGATGGAGCCTGTCTCTCCTTCTCGAAACCCCTCGGAGCTACAGGGTGATTTGTGTATCTCAGGCAGTAAGTAGTTATCAAATTAAATTGAGTTACTGAGCACTTTACAAAGACATCTGGAAATCTTACGTCTACCATATAACTATAGAAAGCAAGACCACAGAAATGGAGTTGCCTACTTAAAGTTTTAAAGTCACTAAAAGAGCCAGGGATGGAAGGCAGTCGTAATAAGCCTGTGAGCACCACCTTCATACCACACTGTTTTCCTGACATGAGAATCAATGCATTTACCTCGACCTTGTGTTTCATGTGTGTTCACTTAGGGCAGGGCATTGGGCAGCGTAGGCATGGTTCTCTCATTCATATAATTATTGAGTAGCCCTGTACCAGACTCTGTTTTAGGCCTAAAGAGACTACAGTAAACCAAACAGATGAAAAGCATGGCCTCGTGGAGCTTACTTTTAATTTCTTTTGTGGGGTGGAGTCCTAGACAATAAGTAAAACATTAGATTATGTTGTGA
This sequence comes from Anoura caudifer, assembly GCA_004027475.1. Classification (NCBI taxonomy): domain Eukaryota; kingdom Metazoa; phylum Chordata; class Mammalia; order Chiroptera; family Phyllostomidae; genus Anoura; species Anoura caudifer. The sequence continues at coordinate 116,550 of PVKU01002976.1, forward strand.
TATGCGAAGCATAATATTGAGAGGTTGCTCAATATTACATCACCTCCGATGACAATATAAGTTCCTATCCCATATATTCATATTGCTTAGAGAGCCACTGGACCAGTCTTCTCCATCACTTGATCGGTGAAGGGAAATGCTTTGTTGATGTGATGCTGGGAGGAGTGTGATACAGTTATTTTACTTCCAGTCCCCATGACAAAATATATACTTCACAGCCTGCCGTGGGAGGGATCCCACTGCTGGGTAAGGACGGAGACCTGAGTGGCCCTAGGAAGGTTCCGCAGCTCAAAGTGAGGCAGATGTCCCAGAAGGAAAAGGCATCGCTTCCGTTCAGCCACAGGTAGTGAAGGAAATGGCCCGAATCCTGCCCCAGGTTCCAACTCAAATACAACCGCAAGATAAACAGAGTTCACTTTGGTGGGGATAATTCTCTTTTTATAAATAGAAGGTATGTTATATTCAATTATGTACTCCAGGAGCCCAGGCATTATTTTAAAGAAAAATAAGATTTTTATAGACACCAATGTCATTTTAAGGTTTGGAGGCACCTTCAAGATTTTATGATCTTTCACCAAGGCAACAATCACAGATGGATATTGCCCTTTCAAGCACATTAACGTCAACCTAAGTATAAATGAGCCAGACCTATGAGTCCCCAAGCATTATGGCTCATTACACTGCTGAAACCAAATCTTTGTAGAACAGTTTTAATTCTCGGGCTCTGTGAATAAGTCTGTTGAAGAAATACTTTACTGAATGACATTAATTGTCTTGATACTGGGTTCATAGAGCAACTGAATGAAAAGAACTCACAAACCTAACAAGAAAGAAAACCACAGAAATCAATCAATACATTCTTTTCCCCAAAATTATTATATTAAATCTCAGTAAGGACCTGGCAAGCTATTGATCCACTCTTCATGATTCTCTGTTCATTCTAAATAACCAAACTCTTCAGAAAAATAACACCCTTCAATCACGATGTTTGCCAAAGACCTGTTAAAATCATCTATACCTCTGCTCTGCAGAAGCCTCTGTTAAAACTGATATATTGAATAGTTTAGATTCAAATCTCTGCCCTGATTTAAACCCTATGGAAATAATAACATTATAGTAAATATATTGAATGCTACCCACAACCCCATACATCAAAGACTGTCAAAGATGTTTAGTATTGAAAGCCTTTCCAATACTAAGCCCCGGGAGATTTACAAGAGGTCAGGTGATTAGAGCTGTGTAATTAGAATGTAAATTCATATATTGATTTATTGAATCAAACAGATCCATAAGTAGCTGCTGATTTTTGTAGCATGTTCATTTTCTATATCAGTAATGAATATCAATTAAACATTAATCAGAATCCCTGAACTTACTTGTTGCTTCAGGGTCCTGGGCTCAAGGTAAGCAGGACAAAGACATTTCATGTCACAATTTTATCCCATTCCGACTTGAGAGTTATGGAAACTGAATACCCCACACTAAAGCAAATAAAATTTGCACCAAAATGCCAACTCAGAGGCAAAATGTTATTCATTTGTATAAAAGTATATATCATGCATCTGTCCAGGCCAGCTCTGCAGACCCATGAAAATTTGAGTGATTTCTCCTTCATCCCAGAGGGGAGAAAGGTGGGGGAAGAGAAAATAGGGAGGGAGGGAGGGGGAGATAGGTGCTTAACTGTGCATGCCGCAGAGGGGTCTAGGGGTGTAACTGTTCCTGTGAAGACTGTGAACGACTCATTCAGAGCTTTGTCAGGCCCCGCCCAGTCCTGAGTCTTTCTGCACCACAAATGAGCTTTCCTCCTGCCACCTTCCCTCTCTGAAGCTTCTTTTCTTCTGTCTCCAGTCTGCTAAGACAGCATGAGTTCATGCAATTTCCAGCTTTCAAATTTTTGTTAACATCTTTCTTCTCTGTCATATCCTCCCCCCTTTTGTTCTTGAACACTTGGGCCTTCCTCATTGTTTTACTATCACAGGGAAGAGTTTTCAGAAGGAGCAGAGGTAAATCCTTGTGTTTCACCTGCCACGTTGAGCCAGCAGTCCCCACTGCACTACAGCACACCACTCTAGTCTAAATATAGTTCACCCAAAGTGGCTCATTTCTAAGGTGGGACAGGCTAACATACAATAAAGTGAATGCCATTCTTTTCTTCTTTCTTGTTTCCAGGGATCAGGATATATGCCAATAATAATCAGCAGTACTGCTATGAATAAATCATATTAGGGTGGGGCTTATCGATAAACCCCAAAGTTCTAATTTGAATTACTGGGTCAATTATTTATCATTTTAAGATATTGAAAATGGGCAATAACACTCAGGACAACAGAAACAATTGAGTCATCATGTCAGGGCATGACACATGCACCCTGCACTGATAGTATGGGCGTGTGTGGACAGAAAGAATGAGGCGGATAAAGATTCCATGATAAAAGAACACCACTTCCTTTTCTCTCCTTGACCTAGTCTGCTGTTGAACCCCTCTGTTCCATTCTTTCAGTTTAATTATTGTATTCTTCATCTCTTTGATTTCTGTTCAGGACTTTATGCTTTCTATTTGCTGCATTTCTCATTTTGTTTATGTATTGCCTTCCTGACCTTTATCACCATTTTTTGGAACTCTCTATTTCATAAATCACTGATCTCCGTTTCATTAAGCTTGGTTTCTGAATGTTTGTCATGTGCTTTTGTTTGGAACATATTCCCTTGTTCCTTCATTTTCCTTGACTCTTTGTTGGTTTCCGTGCATCACATCAAACAGCCACCTCTGCCAACCTTGACAGAATCGCCTTGTGTAGGAGGTGAACCTCATCAATCAGCCCAGCTTGAGCTCCCATTTGCCTCGCAAACCATTGTGATTGTTCAAGCCACCGCTTTGTTCTTAGTGGCTCCCAGGGGGTGAGCGTATGTCAGTGTCCCGAAGGGGAGCCTTACAGGCAGCACCTACATACAGGCTGATGAGAAGTCAGAGTCTCCCTGAGGCAGCAGGTGGAAAATTACACAGTGAAACCCCTCCAGGGAGAGACCAGGGAACCGGCATTTCTGCACTTGATGGTTGGAGGGAGCACCATGGGGAGCTGAAGGAAGGAAGTGCCCATCAGGTCTTTTGGGCTGCAGGGAAGATGTCCCTCACTACCTAGATGTGTGCTAATTAGAAGCAACAGCCTGGGGTAGCAGCCTGTGATGTGTGCAGTCAAAGCCCTCCCGGAGAGAGCCTGGGGATGGGTATTTCTATCTGTTCCCTCTGCACTGAGCCCTGGGGGAGAGGGGAGGGCCCTCCGCTCACAACCGCTTCTTTGTTTGCTCCAGTCCTGTGGGACTCAGCAGTGCTGGACCCTCTGACTTTCAGAGCCTGGTAGCAGCCTTGAAAGCTGGCATGCTAGAGGGGTGGTCTAAACCCTTCCCTTCTCAGAGAAAAGCTGAGATTTGAGTGGGGCGCTCCCCCTTGATTACATGGTGCTGTGCTGGTGGTGGGTTTCTGGTGAGGAAATCTCAGCCTTTACTACCCAATCCCATGCGGGTATCTTCTCAGTCATCTGGTGAGTGGGAGTGAGCCCGCTAGTTTCTGGATTTCTCTCAGAGGAAACTGCTCCATGTGTAGCTGTGTGTTCGCTGCATATTGAGAGGAGGAACTTCAGGAGCCTCCTATGTCGCCATCTTGGCCCTGGGGCCAAGTTGGATTTTTTTTCTTGGTGAAAGGTTCTTCATTCCTCAATGGAATCAACAGAAGTCATGCTGTTTCTATTAGCAATAATTATAATATTTAACTACTTAAATAATATTTGTTGAATATTTCTTTTATATCAGGCACTATGACAAGCATTGGATATATATTCACTCATTTAATCCACACACCCATACAAGATACGCATTATTAACACCCATCGCATAGGTGAGAAAACTAGAAGGAAGAGACGTTAAGAAATAATTTGCCAAAGTTACACAGCTAAGTGGTAGAGCTACAGTCTGAATTCTGCCAGCCTCCAATATTCACCTCTTGACCTCTTTATTGCACGACTGGAACGTGCCCATGAAACCCCGTGGCATGAAGAATGAAAAACAAGTCTGTGTTGATAATGTTTAACTTTTCTTTGAATTCCTTCTTGTGTGATATCCTTGGCTCCTCTTATACTTCAGATTATTTTAGGTAGACTCTAACTATCTTAGCAAAATGCTCTGGAAACACCATTGAAATTGATCTTTTAATATATAAAATCCCATTGCCCAGAGCAAGAATTCTCTCTGAAATTAGAGCCAGATTTTGCTTATAATGTAACAGTCTTTTTTTTTTTGCTATCATTTGCATAGTGATACAGCTTTAATAGAGTTTTCATACTGAATTTATATTCCAAAAATGTCAATCTGGAGGCTGTAACCCTACTAACTTGCCTTTAAGCTTATTTTGTTCTAACCATGTCTAAGTGTTTATTTTCTTTAAGCAGCCTATTTTCGAGGTGAAATGTATTCCAAAGGCTTTAATCTAAGCACAGGCTGTCATCAAACTTCCCTGGCACATCTTTCTCTTACAGTGAACCAAATCACATGGGGGCATTTGAAACAAAGGAGGAAATAACAAAGTGATTTGGGTGGACAAAATCTATGAACTGCATCCTGTTTATGGGACATTTTCACAATTGTATAGGCTGACAGCTATGCTTAGAGAAACAATTAAAGAAGCAAAATTATTCACGCAGTGGGTTAGAACAAAAGGGAAAAAAGGATATTAACCTTCAAGATAAAAGTGAGGCGTTAAGCCCTGGTAGGGTGGCTCAGTTGGTTGGAGCATCATCTGTGCACCAGAAGGTTGAGGGTTCGATTCTCAGTCAGGGTGCATATAGTAGGCAGCTGATCAACGTTTCTCTCTCGTATCTATGTTTCTGTTTCTTTCTCTCTCTCTCTCTCTCTCCTTCTTCTCTCTCCAAAATCAATTCTAAAAAGTGAGGATTTTAAAGAAGTAAGGAATCAAAAATGAGTTTTAGTAAAGAATTCATTACAAAGTCCTTGAAAGAATAAAAAAGATAACAATTTATGACTACTAAAAAAGTGGGCCCTCTGTTCCCAATCTGGAAGCCTCTGCCTTCCTTTCTGTGTCTCTCTCTCTATATATATAAAGCTGTTTCTGTCAGCTTGGGTGCATTTTCATCAAATCTGGGAAGCTACGACTAAACATAGACCAATGACATATGCTGAATTGACCTGGATGGGGAGGTGTTACTTGGTGCAGCTGACGCCGAAGCAGGGAGCTCCCTGCCATACTCATCAGGAGACTCTAAACACAGAACGCCTACAGAGAGCTTAACTGTGAACCCCAAATCAATAACTCCAGTGGCAGATGCTCTGAAGAGCCCTTCTGATTTTAGACTCAGCTGCTTCCCACCAGAGCCACACAGCATGATTCAGGCATGGTGACTGGATGTTACCATCATTTGGAGGACTGTCAAAGACTATGGCTGCCCGAATCCCAGCCAGACGAATTAAATTGGAATTTCCGGAGGCAGGGGACAGAGAGGTGGACAAGTGGCTCCAAGGCACCAGGTGACCTGACAACCACTGGCTCAGGATGAGGAGCAGCCAGAATTGATTCAACAATGGTCAATGATTCCCTTCTGAGTAACATGGGAGAGGTTAGCAGGTGTTACAGAATATCAACATGGCACTTCGCCTATAAATAATTTAAAATATTTTACATCAACCATCTATGTCTGTGTCTCACAATCTATTACAAGAAGCTTAGATGCTGAAAAGTTAGAAACCTGCAGGAGGTCAGAAGTGGGACACGGCCAAGTGAGGTCCACCCAAGTCCGGTGTTTACACCAAGACTATCTCTTACTAGCGTAAGAGCCCTGACCTCTGAAGGTGAACTTTTTCCTATTACACAGAGGGTCCCTTTACTATGTAGTCCAGTTTTAAGCCAACAGAAACCTGAGTTTTGAAATCTGAGTGTGACAGTTTCTCTCATCATGGCTAAAACAGTTTGCTTGGGGTGCTTTCAGCAGAGGAAGGAAATACAGAGTTTCCCCCACACAAGTAAAGGGGCTCATTTTAATTGCAGTAAAGCAGAGCGGAAGTTTCCTCTGAGCTGACAAGCATTTCCCATTCCTCCCACACAAACAGCTTTGGGTTCCAACCTCAGGAACAGAAGGGAGTCACCTGTTGCCTGAAGGCATATGACCAGCATGGATAAATCCCTGCCCTGCAGCATCCAGAGCTTTGATCAACAAATCAATGACAGCCACAGGCACCTGGTCTCTGTGTAGAGCCTTCTCACTACCCCCGACGGTCTAGCAGCTGCTCCTTCCTTTGGGGACCCATGTTCACAGGCAGGCAGAGTTCAGAAGGAGGATGCTGCTGTCTGTGGACTCAGATGCTTCTCCCATTCCTCAAGAAAATGGGCATGGCTCTGGGCTGGGGTGGCTCAGGTGGTTGCAGCATCGTCCTGTACAACCAAAGGTTGCAGGTTCAGTCCCCAGTCATGGCTCATACCTAGGTTGTGGGTTCAAACCCCGGTTGGGGCACATAGGGGAGGCAACCGATCGATATATCTCTTTCACATCAATGTTTCTCTCTCTCTCTAAAGTCAATAAACATATTGGGTGAGGATAAAAAAAAGAAATGAGCAGTGGCCCATACTCTGTTCTGCTACTGGAACCAACTAGAAAGTCCAAGCATCACACTTTCCCCAGGGGGAAAATGTTGGCACCTATGAAGATATGTTCCTATTGTTAAAATAATTTTAGGACCCAAAAGAATGAAGTTCAGACACAGGACCATCAGCAGGAAATGAGAAGAGTCTTAGACTCCTAAAACTACTTCATATGCCAATGGTATACGTTTTCAAGTAAAATTATTCAAGTTCTATTTGCCAAGTGAGCTGACATACACTCACCTAGCGCCACAATATTAAACAGGAGAGAGGAATGACCGAAACGGTGATGTGAGTGAGAATCATACCTTTTTGAAATGCAAAAAGAAGATGGAAGCTCAGTGGTCAATCGTCCCCAGCCAAACTACGAACCAAAGAGCTTTCGCAGCAGAGTAGAAAAAGCAACCCTAATTCAGACTTCAGTGTGAAATTCCCCTATAGGCAGCTCCATGAGCCATATTTACAGAAATGACCTGTAGCAAATTTATTCCATAGGCTTGAAGCAGCTCTCTTTGAACACACATTTCTGTGTGTGTGTGTGTGTGTGTGTGTGTGTGTGTGTGTAAGAGAGAGAAATTTATTCTCTCCAGGTGTCTACCAGGAGACTCTGTGTCCTTCCTTGTATCTTCTGGTTGCCACAAGGCTAAGACACCTTCAAAGGTGGGACCCCCTGATTTACAAATAGCTTTCAGAGCATAAAAAAGAAAAGATGCTGTATTTGACACCTATCTCTGCAGGGAGAATTACACCAATATCAAAAGTGATTCAGTTTTTTAAAACATAGCTATTAGAGTCGAATGTTTATGCTATAAATCACTAACACTGTTAGCCTTAGTACATTAACAGCATTCTTGTTGTTAAGGATAACGTAACGATGAATGTTGCCCCCCCATCACTTACTCCAGCAGCACCTTTCTCTGTGCGACATGTTCACTTTACACTCGCAGCACAACCTCTTTGAAGGAGAAGATTTGTGATGAAAAAACCTCCAGCAAAAACAATGGGCACAACCGATAAAATGTCACCCGACCTTCTGCGACTTCACGTCAGACGGGTTTATAAGGCAGAACTGTCTGGACTCTGTCTCATAATCTAAAAATTAATAGTAAACACACCCCAACATTTTCTCACTGGTAGTACAGGGGAGGACAAGTGATTTTTCCTTAGGTGCCATTCTCTTAAGAGCCACGGTGTGACCGGAACTCCCACTAAAAGTCACTTACAGGCCTTGGTGCTCTCGGGGTGACGGAGGACCGGACTTGCCGTCCACCCCCTGCAGGACGTCCGAGGGCAGAAGACAGGGTGGTCTAGCTCTACAAGAAATGAAGTCCTCAAGTACGGGATTCCCTTTCCAATAACACTAACACTTGATTTCAGGGGGTGGGGGAGGAGTGAGTAATTATGTCCAATTTCATCTTCTAAATGCAATAATAATACTGCATTTTAAACTAAAAATCTCATTTCTGGAACATACATCTAAGGATAAAAATGTCAAGTTAATGGATTTGTCTTATCACATAGCCTTTCCTTATGACAAAGGAAACACAAGTTCAAATGCCCTCTTTAATAAGAGCCAGGGGATAAAGGTCTTGCCTACACACGGGCCTATAAATTCTAAAATGTCAAGACATTGAAATGCTGGAGGGAAGGCAACCTGCTGGATAGAAGGGAATTTCACATACTAACACAAAACTCTTTTATTTAAAGGAAATCAATACTTCAAAAACACAGTTGGCTGACAGCCCCGGGCATTCTCTGTTTCCTTAACAAACCCGGTAAGTCATCTCAGCTCTGCCCCTTGCCCCAAGCCAGTACTTCCTCGGCCACAGACCTTCCCTCCTACCAATTTCAGGGTGCCCATTCTGCTCTGGATCTTCCTCTTCACACTGAAGCCGATACCCCTGAAAGGAGAACCTGCGAATCAGCTCTCAGGACAAATGAAAAGCCAGCAATGCCAAGGTCAGAGAAAGGTTCCAATGATAGGAGGGCACATTCAATCAATCATTCATTCATTCATTCATTCATTCATTCACAAGTCCCCACTCTGTGGCAGACCCAACGCTAGGCCCTAGAGACAGATAGAACAACAAATGTGACCTGGTCCCCTTGTCTCAAGGTGTTTAAAATCTTGTCGGAATGAATAAAAGAAATTAAAGTTAAGGCATATGTGCTAAGAACAGTATAAATAAAATGATAGGGTAGTTCCAAGAAGAAGGCACTGGGATTCTTTGTATTGAAGCTTCATTGCCTCTGGGGCCTCCTAGTGTATCAGGGCTTAACAGGCAACCAGTAGGGAAAAAGGACCATTCCAGCAGTAACAGCAGCTTCTGTAATGCTCATTTCAATGAGCCCGGATTGGTGGGAGGAGGGGCAGCAAGGCCTATTACCCATACTTCTCACTTTTTGATAGAGAAGAGAGGACTTCACCCTACTCCCTGCAGTGAACAGAGCGGAGAATACCTTCCATGTGATGTGGGCAGCAACCTCTGTCCAGCCTTCAATCGCTTCCCCATTCCCTACTCCCATGGCGACCATATGTTGCAAATCAAAAATTAGACACGGCCTGATTAAAACCTAGATATATTTGTATAAGGACTTCTAGAGACTGAAGACGGAATCTCATATGGCTAGATACTTGAAAAATAGTCTTTATTAACTTGGGAACGGCCCGAAACATTCATTGCCTTTGTTGGGACGGAGAGGAACAAGTTTTCCCACACTCAAATCATGCTGACGCTGGCACTACAAAAGCCAGTTAGAATTATTTCTGCCAATTGCTGACAGAAGCTTAAGTTTTCTTTCCTACAGATTTTAAAGCAAAGGCTTACGGAAAGGAAACTAATTATGCTCTAACAAACCACACCTATGGCACCCTGATTCTATTGCTTCCAAGAGAGAAGAGAAAAAAACTCTAGAAAGTGACAGCACCTCATTCATCCCAAACTTACAGGCATGAGAAACACACATTTGTGCCAGCACACAAACAGGACAAGAGTCCCCCGTAGGTTCAGGCACTAAACTTCATGAAAGTGATGGCAACAAGCAAGACATTTAGAGATTCGTGGACACTATTCACTCACACTTTGCACACAAGTGTAAAAACTTCGCTTCTTGGGTCTAACAGCTCACAGCAGATTAGGAACCAGGAATTAGAGATTAAGAGAAAAACGACTTTGCTATGCACATGAATAGTGCTGGTGCATAGTATATATACTGCAGATATTTATTCCCTGAATGAATGATTGAGAAAATGAGTCACATTGAATAGCCATGTAATACACAATGTACTAAAAGCTTATCAAAAGACATCCATGACCTAGGATGGGAGAAAGCACTTACGATCATATACCTGATCAGGGGTTAATATCCAGAATATATAGAGAACTCCTACAATTCAACAACGACAACAAAAGAAAACCCAAATAACTCAATTTGGAAATGAGCAAAAGATTTTGAATTTCTCCAAAGAAGTTATAGAAATGGCCAATAAACAGAGTAAAGGATGCTTAACATAAGAAAAATGGAAATCAAAACCGCAATGAGTTATTACCTATACCTATTAGGATGGCTACTATCAAAAAATAAAAACAAAAAAATAATAATACGTGTTGGTAAGGATGTGATCAAACTGTAACCCTTCTGGACTGTTGGGCTATTTGCACAACTATGCTCATAGCAGCATTATGCACAATAGCCAAGAATGGAAGCAACTCCAATGTCCACTGAAAATGGAAGAACAAGATGTGGTATATACTTACCATGGAGCGTTATTCAGCCTTAAGAAGGCCAACAGGTACATGAAAAGATGCTCAACATCACTAGTCGTTAGGAAAATGCAAAGTAAACCTACAATGAGACATCACCTACACCTGTCAGAGTGGCCATCGTCACAATGACAAGAGATTATAAAGGCTGGCAGGGATGTGGAGCGAAGGGGACCCTGTATGCTGCTGGTGGGATTGTAAACAGTATGGAGTTGCCTCAGAAAATTAAAAATGTAACTATAATACCATATGATCCAGCAATTCCATGTCTAAGAACACATTCAAAGGAAACAAACACACTAACTCGAAAGGTATCTGCACCCCCAAGATAACAGCAACATTATTTAGCATTATAGTCAAGACCTGGAAATGGCCTGGGTGCTCATCAATGAATGAACAGATGAGGAAGCTGTGGTACATGGATGCAATGGGACATTATTCAGCCATAAAAAATCAGGATGTCCTACCATTTGTGACAACATGGATGGATCTTGAAGGCAGTATGCCAAGTGAAATAAGTCAGAGAGAAAAAGACAAATGCTCTATGATCTAACTTACGTGTTGAATCTAAAATAATAATGGAAAAACACAAAGTCAGAGAAAAAGAGATCGGACTACTTATGGTTACCAGAGACAGAGGGTGGGGGAGGGGGACTGGAAGAAGGAGATCAAAAGATACAAACTTCTAGTTATAAGATGAATAAGGACCAGGGATGCCTATGCAACATGATGACTGCAGTTACCACTGCCACATAGTGTACAAGAAAGGTGTTAAGGGAGTAAATTCTAAGAGTTCTCATGGCAAGGAGAATTTTTTTCTTTTTTTTTCCTTCTTTCTCTTTATTGCATCTAGATGAGATGATGGATGTTAGCTAAACCTAGTGTGGTAATCATTTCACAATATATGTAAATCAAACCTTCATGCTGTGCTCCTTAAACTTATACAGTAATGAATGTCAATTAATCCTCAATAAAACAGGGTAGGGGGAAGGAGGGAGAGATCCTATCCCACGTTACAACATGGATGAACATTGAGGACATCATGCTAAGTGAAATAAGCAAGTCACAAAAAGACATATACTGTCTGAGCCTACTTATATGAGATATTTAAAGGATTTAAATTTGCCCTGGCCAGTGTGGCTCAGCTGGTTGGAGCATCATCCTGTAAACAAAAGATTGTGCGTTCGATCTCTGGTCCAGGAGGGTAGGATTCCTAGTCTGGCACTTATGGGAGGAAGCAGATCGATGTTTCTCTTTCACATTGATGTTTCTCTCCCTTCCCCTCTCCCTTCCCCTCTCCCTTCCCCTCTCTCTAACAGCAATGAAAAAAATGTCCTCACATGAGGATAATAAAATAAAATAAAGTACTCAAATTCATAGAGGGAGAAAGTAGGAATGGTGGTTGGCAAGGCCTGTCAGAGAGCCGAAAATGAGGAGTTGTTTAATGATTCCAAAGTTTGTTTTGCGGGGTAAAAAAGTTTCAGAGATCTGTCTCACCACAATGTGAATGTAATTAATGCCACTGAACTACATACTTAATGATGGTTAAAATGGTAAAATTTGTTACATGCTTTCTTCTATAATTAAAAATCTTTTTCAAAAGACATCCAGAACCATTTATTGCCATTATAAATTTTTACACACATTGGTTATGCTCACTACTATTTGCCAATATTAATGACACCAACTGTTAGGAAACTCAAATTTCATTCAGCATCTTATACTTCACATGGAACATGAAACAGTACTTTCAAGATTGTCCAACACAAAATAGTTTTTGCAAGTGGCATCTGCCACAGCAAATTTCAGTTGTTTGTAAAATTCATTAATATGGGGCACTCAATTCCCAGACAATGCAAGATCAAGTGTTTCTCTATTTCGCCAAAAAAAAACAAACCCCAAAACAAAAAAACCCTGCTTTATTTATAGAGGTGTTTTGCACTCAGTTAAAATAAATCCTTTTAAGATGAAGAGAAAGCTCTTTTTTGTCCTGAATCATCCACACTAGAGAACTATATTGATTGAGCCCTGCGGCTTATTACTCATCATACATTCCATATTGTGTAGATACAATCTAACACCTACTATAGGACTTGCAAACACTTCTGAAATTCTTGCAAGAATGTCATTTTGGAAGATGGATCCATTTTTTGATTCAACAGTGGTTATTAATCTAGTATCCCAGAAAAAATCAGTAGGCATTGAACACACTCAAAATTAGTCTGTAGAGGTCTAAGACATGTAGTTTCCAAAACTATTCACTAACTTTGGTAATCACAAATAGTGAACTTTGTGGCTTTGGTCTTGTTAAACATCTCAAAAAAGGGCTGGCCATTTAGATAAAATGAGGATCAACGGACCAAATGACTTAAAGCTAGAATCAAGTATAGTGGATATAATATTTACCCTTAGAACACTTTGTTTTTAATATGTTCTGCGCCATAATTACCTGCCTCTGTCTCATTAATGCCAAAACATTGAGAAAAGCTTACCATAAAGCTTTATAAAAAATCTACTTTGGGTCATCTTTATACATCATAATTAGCTGCAAACACAAATAAGTATTCCATAATTTCAAAAGTTTTGCTGAATGAATAATTGAGTGGCTTATTTTACAGGCCTCAGGGTCACAATGGCAAATGGGATCTCTCTAACCTTAGTCATGGTCACGTGCACTGTGGAGACAGCATCACTGCTCAGGCTCGGCCTTGACACCGCCAGCACCAGCCCCAAAGCATCTTTAGCTCCGTGTGGCATGCTCCACGTATCCCACGGAACAATCCAGCACATAATCCAGTCCTTTAGGAGAGTCCAAACAAACAAGCCCAAGCACTTGCCGAAGTTTTCATTTGAAATTATTACTCTAGCAGTCTGGGGAGAAAACTATTTAGGTGACTAAGCTACGTCTTATTTTTTCAAGACACGCACATAGAGTAAAGAAAGTAGCTAAAGCATGTACAGTCGTGCACCCACATACTGGTGGGGTGGGGCTGCATTCTGAGAAATGTGTCATTGGGCGACTATCATCATGTGAACATCATAGAGTGCATCACACAAACCTGGATGGCACAGCCTGCTACACATGTAGTATACGGTACATACCACCACCATCCATGTGGCGCATCACTGATGGAGACGATGTCATGTGGCACGTGACTGTACCCCAACACTAAGTTATGTGTCACTGACATGATTAGACAATGAGGTGGCAATTTCACGGAGTTCTCAAGGTTGATATCCACCAAGTTGACCGTTTGACAGGAGTTAAAAGGAAAACAAGTGTTAAAGGTAAACCCTTGCTTTGTTCTTAATATTTAGTGATATGACCTTTGATATTTAGTAGTATGATCACTAGATTGCCAGAATGCTAGTAACACAGAAGAGCCACTGACAAGTATCTGATATGAGACAGATATGAAGTCAATCTGAGAGTTGAGAAAAGCAAAAAAAGATTAAGGGGAAAGAATTGATGAGGGATGGAGAGCATCAATAAAGATTTTGAAGACCAGCTTCAGAACATGCAAGAACAGTGCTCATTCCGCTTGACTCACTGGGCCAGAAAATGGTAATTATCTCCTCTTGACCAAATAGACTAGTGCAATATAACAGAAACAGACTTAACTAACAGAAAAGAGAGAGGAGGTAAAGAGTTACCCAACATAGGTCAGTGCACAACGAAAAGGAGTCACCTAGAAAAATAAAAAAGATTGGCAACTCTCCAGGGCCAGGCCACTCAGGACCAGCTGAGAGTAATACAGAGCAGGCAGGTTCGCTGTCCCCAGCATGGGGGAAGGCTGCGTCACCTGTCATCACGCAGAGACGTGCAATACAGAAGCTGTGAAACTGGGAGATTGCCTGCAAACTGGAGGGCGTAAACGGGAAAAATGCAGACCGCTGGTGTCCGGCTCTGGCTGTACCTTTGAACCACCTGAGCAACTTTAAAAAATCCCAGGTCCCACCTGGAGAGACCAATTCCTTTGATTCAGGTTGGATCTGCATGTAGAAATTATTTTCAAGCTTCCAGGTGATTGTGATACATAGCCAGAACGGAGAACCACAATCCTCATTCTAACTGTTTGATAGAGAAGAAACCACAGCCCAAGAGAGACTGGAATTCACCTTCTCCAGCAATTTCCTGACGGTTTTCTCTTTACAGTATCTCTAGGCATCTGTTGATATTATAGGTCACGGAACAGGCAGCAAGCAGGAAAGCCAGAAGCCTTACTTCGAGTCCTCACTCTGCTACAGCCCCCCCGCCCCAAGCCTTACACGCTGTACAGGCAAAGTGAAGGGTCAGGCGGCCCCGTAAACCCTTCCGCAGAGCCCCGAGGCCATTTTCTTGTTAAAGTAGCTCCCTCCAAAGTGCTTCCTCATCTTCTTCCTTGTTGCGGTGTAAGTCTTTTCATGCATCAGCAGGCTCACGTCAGCGTCACCTCGGCCTCGCTCAGCGGGGCCCTGCTCATTCCTCTGCACCCAGTTTACTCATGGGTACGAAGGAGGCTCTTCCTTCTTCATTTCAGAAACTCGTATCCAAGCATTCATGAGAGGCCTTCCTCCAACATCTGGTTTTCATCAGAAAAATCACACTCTCAGATACGGGCCAGGGCACAACCTTTTCTAACCTCTCCAGGAATGTTTGCCTTTGAAAATAAGTCAAGGCATAAAACAAGGTACATGACCTTTTTAATATTAAGTCACTACTGAAACTCTACACGTGGGATCTACCTGATGGATCTGCTCTCTCAGAAAATTCTGATCTGTAGAAATATTTTCTGTTCCCAGATCTCTAGGCCCCCAACTGCATCAGCAAGGTTACGCAAGAGCGGAAGTCAGCAAACGAGGGCTCAGGTGGAATCCAGTGCGCTGGACTGTGTTTGAAAATTAAGTTTTATTTTAACACGGACACACTGACTCATTGGTATACCGCCCATGAATGCTTTCACACAACAGCAGAGTCCAGTAACTATAACAGAGACTGCCTGGCTCAGGAAGCCTAAGGTATGGGCTATCTGGCCCTCCAGAGAGAATGGATGCCGGCCCCAGCCGTAGAGGATGTGACTGAGGAATGTTGCCATCGGACACCTACACTGGCACCTCAGGGGACCCTGTCCCATTGTCCATCACACAGGTTTGCCCTCTGTCCTCAGATGAGCCTCTGGCTCTGAGGAGATTTCTCACTGATGTCACAACATGGGGCGGAACCAGGCAATAAGAAATGCTTGCAAGTCTGTTCCTTCCAAGCATCAGCCTTTAAGAAACAGAAAAATGGGGGGGGGAGGTTGGTGACTGACTGAGCTCATAAATATGTCCCACCATCCACCTAAAATCCTGGGAAATAATTAAAAATGTATTTTTAAGTGTGTAAAACATCCTGGCAAACCAAGAAAAGGTTCCAGGGTGTGACAGAGTTTGGGAAAAGATCATAAACAGACAGGATCAGCTTGACTCAATGCAAAACCAGAAAGAAACCATATCTCAAAGCACACAGAGGCAAAAACTGCTTATAAAGTAGGAACATCTGGGAAAGCCAAACTCAAGGTCAACTGAGGCAGGATAGAGGAGAAGCCCTGGGGTATTATGTATGAGGCTGGCTCACAAGGGAATGAGATTTGGAGTTCCTTGCCACTTCATTCCTCACCTCCCTCCCGCTTGGGACCGTGCCCACCGGCTAAAGCAGTGAGTCTGGGGCTGCAGTCAGACAGTCAGGGGCTTCCTAAACCCTAGGAAGCACAGCAGGTCCCTGATGCCCAGGACCCAAGTTACCGGCAAACAGCTCTCAGAGAAGGACCCCCTTCACATTAACTGGAGATGCAGAATGGTAGGCAAAACTGAGAGGAAAACATGAATTTCCAAACACAAAGATGAGCATGTAAACAAGAATCACCAAATAGTTTAGAAAACCCAACACCACACTCGACGGCACTAACACCGGAGGAAACAAGACAAAGAGAAGTTTAGAAGGACGACATTTACCATTTTCAAGAGATTGGATTTAGTAGTGTATCCACAAATAAGACAACTAGAGATCTCTTAAATTAAAATTTGGGGCATTGGATGAAAAACTGAATGGGGGCTAAAAAGTCAGTTGCATTCAATTGAACAGGAACTTGGGGAACTGAAAGAACAAGAAACTCTCTTGGAATGCAGAACAAAAATATGTAATTCCAAAATGCGAGAGAAACGTTAAGAGCCCTGGAAGAGAGAGTAGGGTATTTCCATAAATGTCTAATAGGTGTTCCAGAAGGGAAACAAAACAAAACAAAACAAAAAAACAGAGAGGAGGAAGGAAATGAAGGAATTTTAGAGAGAAACATCCCAGACCTAAAGACACAAGTCTCAAATTGAAAGGGCCCACCAAGTGTCAAACAGGATGAATTAAAGAACTGTATTCTGTACATTGTGGTGAAATTTCAGAACACCGAGGCTGGCAAGGAAAAGTAATACAAGCTTCAAAAGAAAAGGAACAGAATCCTTACAAAGGTACAAGTTGGCATCAGATTTCTCGTGGCAACCCTGAGTGCAAGGAGGGAAGGCAACCACTCTTTCTGAGCACATACAGACAGAACGTTATTTTGAATTGGCAACCCATTAGACCAGCATTAAAGTAGAAAGAAGAAGAAAAGGGATTTTTCAGACATTACAATATTCAAAGACTTTCTTCTCTCCACAGACCATCTCTTCAGGAACTCTCAGATTAACCCTGACCAGTATGGCTCCGTGGGTTGAGTGTAGCCCGGCAAACCGAGAGATCGCCGGATGGATTCCCGGTCAGGGCACCGCCTAGGTTGCAGGTTCGGTCCCCAGTTGGGGTGCATACAGGAGGGAACTGACGGATGTTTCTCTCTCACATCAATGTTTCTCTCCCTCTCCCATCCTTTCCCTCTCCCTAAAGATAAATAAATAAAAGGTTTAAAAAATAATTCTCAGATTAACAAAAATAATGAATCTAAGAAAGAGAAAGATGTGGACTATCACAAAGCAGAGGAAGAAAAAAGCCCAGAGAAGAGGTGTGAGTTTCTGCACGGAGGGAAGAAGGCGCCCTCGAGGCATGGCTGTGGCCCTGTGGGTGGGGAGCCCCGCTTTTCAAAGCAACGTCTTTGCTCTGCCAAAGTGCTTCTCCCAGAATGCACCAGGCAGACCGACCCTGCCTGGGAAGGATGTAGTTGCTCCTGGGGGCACATCTATGTAGGAGACTGATGCTGTGCTTGAGGGGAACTTAGACATAAGAAGTCAGCAAACCACTGTCCTTTCTTCCTGGTCTGTATATCTGTCCACTCCAGTCCTTGAGCCCCTCATCTGTGAAGGGGTGAAAAGTGTACCTCCCCTTTCTTAAAGAACTGATCCCTAGCCTCTTCAAGCAAGAGCTTTGTGAGCCAGCACCCTTTCCAGGGAAAGGGCTGTTAACCATGACTGGTAGGTTTCATCTCTGGGCAGCTCCAAGGTCGACAGACACGCACGGAGCTCCTGCTCTGCTCCCCGCTCTCTGCCTGGCCCGAGAGAAGCACAGCGGACTGACTTGGGCTCCCTGTCCACAAGGCACTCCTGGGACGGTGGCTAGCAACAACTTCTGGGGTTCTTTGGTTTCAGCGTAATCTCGGCCCGGGTGTCCCGTGCTCTCTGGGGTATCTCCTGCTGTTGGTCCAGCCCTAACCTGCAAGCAGCTGAGGTCCCTACTGTCTGTGTGAGTCCCGCATTTCCATGCTCGCTGGTGGATCACTGGACATTCTAGGTGGCTTGGCCTAAGATCACCATCACCCTTCTGTATCTGACCTGCGAGCTGAAATGTGGTTCTGAGCCTCAGTTTCAAATGATAAATGGGACCCAGTATATCCAAGGGCCCTGAAAGAAATGAGGCTTAAAGGAAGGTGAGAGGTCACTGGTCGTCACGGTCATCCTGGGCACCACAGGTTTATCAACTACCCCGTGTCGGGGACAGTACATCTCTATGTTCCATCACGACCACCTTCAGAGGGAAGTACCATTACCCCCACTTCACAGGGAACAAAATGGGGGCCAGAGCAGGGTGGGGTTATTTCCCCGAGATCCTCCTAGTAAGTAGCAGAGGCAGGACTTGAATGTCCATCTATCTCCCTTCAAATCTCTGGCCTTTCTGCTGGGCCAGGCTGCCTCCTTCCAGCCCTGCTGCCCGCCCTGCCCCAGGGAGGTGAAGCTGCCTGGGCTTTGCTGTCTCCTCCGAAATTCTCTCAGGGAAGTGCAGGCTTGTTGCCTGAGACAAAAGCAGATGCAGCAATGGGGAGAGCAGATGGGAGAGGCCTGCTCCGGGATTCCCCCGAGTGGTTTTCCAGTTCTCCTGTGCACAGTGGGGGTGTGGATGCATCCTCTCCGGACTGGGAGGAAATACGTGCAAAAGCTGGAAGTGGAGACAAAGGTTGGAGCTCTAAGGAACATGCAAACGGTCCCGTGCGGCTGGTCCTGAGAGCCCAAGGGGAGGGAGGGGAGGGTCCAGGCAGGAGAGACTGCAGGGCAAAGCATCTAGAGACCGCACAGAACCCGTGGAGTCGGACACTCTGAGACCCTCAGAAGAGGGACCATGACTCAGAGCTTCCCAGAAGGGCAACAAGGCCTGTGTCCGGGAACCTGCGCAGGATCAGGTCCCGTGTGCTCCCTCACTGGTCCTCATTTACTGAGCTCTGACTCCAGGAGGAGACTCAGGATGACAAGATGAATGAAACCCAGTCACTCTCTGGCACAGGTGAGCCCAGAATGTCCCCCTACCTGGGACTTCTTCCTCCAGCCCCACAGAGCCACCAACTCATTCCCCCACTTGCCCTCTCTCCAGGTCCCTTTGCCTTGGCCGTCCCACCTCTTATTAGAAGATACCGTGTATATACCTGCCACCTCACATGCCGTTAAGTTCAGGGTTAATCTCGAATAAGAAGTGAATTCCAGTCAAAGCCCCATTAATGCCCATGACAGATAATGAGCAAAATACCAGTCTTCTAAGTGGAAACAGGGATATTCAAAACACTAAATAGCCACATCCTCAGCTGTCCACCCAAACACAGAGCAGTATCCCAAGGCACAAGGCTACCAGAATATTCTATGGGGAACAGAGGGGATCTGCACTCTGGCTACTTTGAAGTTTGGGAAACTAGGTCCAACATGGCACTGTGAACACAGAGTATAAGACTAAGAACCAGCGATGACAGGCAAGCAAAGATGACAGCTGAGAGGGGCCTATCTACCGGGGGGACGCGAAGCCACTGACTCTGAGGAGCTGAGGGGTGGAGAAGACCTGCCCCCCAGCCCTGTCTCCATCCTAGAGTCAAGTCCATGACCTCTAGCACCAGCTCATCTTCCTGCAAAAGACATTGGTGCAAATTCCAACAGTACGGGACTCGCAGAGGCAGTGCTGGAGGATGACAGAAAAGATCTTTTAGCTGAAGCCACAGGAGGAATTTCTTTGGACAGCACAGAGGGGAAGCTATCTTTTCCTCTGTACCCACTCCTGTCACCCCAACGAGATCCCTTCCTCCCAGAATTGAATTAAAGGGTGCATTTGCTCCTGAGAGCTTTGACGGATCCAGGGAGGAGGTACAGAATGACATCTGCACTTTAATATGTAAACATCAAGGACTTGGGTACCCTCCCAGCACCCCCTTCTTGTCATCATTCTTAATCAAAGTCCTTCAGACATTTGTGGGGGGAAGCATTGGACTACAACCATCAGGGGATCTGAGTTCAAATTTTATCTCTACTGCTCTTTGGAGGCCTGGGCACATCCCTCACTGTCGTAGGTCAAGGAGCTTGTCCTCTGTAATCTTGTGATGATAAATGTGAGCTTCTCAGAGTCCATAGGCTGGTCAAGTAAGATGATGTATGGAAACTGCTCTGAAAACTCTTCTTCATCACTTAGTGGTATTTCAAGGGATTTTGTTTGATAGAATCATGTAATGAATACCATTGATGCTTAAAACATATAAAGCAAAGATGTACAAAACAAGGAATTAGATTTCCAGCAACACTGTGAAACAGATACCTACTCATGTGAATACAGAGAAGGAAGGGAGATTCCCTTCCAGGGTTTTCTTTGGACACATCCCTCTAGAGACAGCTGAACTCTTCCAAAGATCACAAGAAAGGACGGCCCTTTTTTCCCTTCAAGTGCAGCCCAAAGTCTCATCCCTAAGATCCCCACATGTGACCAGACCCTAGTTGATGAGTCTTGGATACCTCCTTTGAAAGCTCAGGGTGGGGAACATGAGCTGTATCAACTGCCATGTTTTACATCAATCGGAATCCTAACTCCTGCAGACTTTTCCAGGTCAGGATCAGTTTCCAGGTTGCTAGCTCCCAACATACTTCCTTAAACTAGCCTTTCATCAGAGCCCAGCTCCCTCCTACTGCCTGGAGTTGCCTCAAAAGAGAGTGCATTTGTGCCAACTTATGACTCTCAATAATTCATGAACCTGGCAGAACGATGTCAAAGCCATTTGAATTCCCAGAGGAAATACACCCTAGAAGTGGCCCAAACTGAAACTGATCTAAGGGGTACCAGGATGAACGCACGCTGCCCTTTGTCTCGCAGGTAATAAATGACATTGTGCCACCAGGAAGCGATGCAAAATATGAGACAGATGGGCGATAGCAACTCCTGATCATTCCTCTCGGAAGCCGCGCACTTGGAGAGGAGAGGGACGGTCGCTCTCTGGGGGCAGTGACAAGGAAGAGCAGTCTTGCCCGGATTAAATCTATTGTGATGGCCAGTTGCTATTCTTAGGTCACGTTCAATGTGGAAAGCAACACATCCTGTGCTCTCCCCATTTAAATTTCATGCAGTTGTGCTGACCCTCACATGTGATAATACAGATTTCTTCACTCACTCAGGGTGGTTTCCTGCTCATAAGGCTAAGTCTTGTTCTCATCACACACACACACACAAATGCTGTTTAAAAATGCTGTTTTTTGTTATTGTTGACACAGAAAAATTTCATACTTTTCATGTATACAATTGGGTGAGTTTAGACACATGCATAAACCTATGAAACGCCATTTCAATAAAACTGTTATAAAAAATAAAATTAAGGCATATGTATAAAAGCCAAAAACAATACCCTTTGGGCAATTATAGGAACAAGGTGTCAATAATGCTCAAGCATACACTTGGCCGTGACTGGTGGGGAATGAGTAACTGTAGCTATGGAAACAGGCCAAGACAAGGCCCTCATATAAAGGAAATTCCCGATGCCTGAAAGCATGCAGACCCTGACGCTAGGTGTGCAGCCTGGCTCGACCGGCCCTGAAAGAGACCTTGCCCTTCAGCAGTTCGCAAACCTTGGAGCTCCGGGTACAGGACGCATGTGAAAGAGCTATAAATGCAGGAGAAAACACTGACAGATTAGTTCCACATAAGGCAACCATTAAGAGCTGCATGCGGATGAGCTATCTCCCAGCACCAGAAGGATCCATGAAGCCTCTCCCAGGCAGGCTCGGAACTCGAGAGCTCACCTCTGCCCTACGGTCACTGCTCAACAGACATCGGAGATGAGGAGCGTCCAGGAAATTGTTTCCAAGGGAAGTCTCCTTCAACAAAAAGCTGCACTGATTACTGATTCTATATTTATATACTATGAATGAGATACCTAAAGAAAATGTATATATGCAGAGAAAAATATACATACAGATAAATCGGTATTTGTGTAAGTATAGACACATAAATATATTTACACAGATACAGATAAATCTATACACAAAGAGAGATTAATTGTAAGAAATTGGCTCATTCAATTGTAGACTTTGGCAAGGCCAGAATTTGCATGGTAGGGCAGCAGGCTGGGGAGCAGGGAGGAGTCAATACTGCAGCTCCAGGCCAAAGGCAGTCTGCTGGCAGAACCCCCTTTCCCTCAGGGAAGCCAGCGTTTTTTCCACTAAGGCCTTCAAAACTGGCTGGGTCAACTGATCAGACGAAGTACACCTGTGGTTGGTATGAAGGGTAATCTGCTTTACTCAAAGTCCACTGGTTTAAATCTTTAGTCTCATGGAAATAAATAATACTTTCACAAAAACATCCAGAATAATGTCTGACCAAATATCTGGGTTTCGGGGCCCAGCCAAGTTGACACACAAAATTAACCATCACATGTATTCATGTTATATTTGAATGAAAGCCATGATTTACCTCTGTTAAAAAAGAGAGAGAGAGAGAGAGAGAGAGAGGAAGGAAGGAAGGAAGGAAGGAAGGAAGGAAGGAAGGAAGGAAGGAAGGAAGGAAGGAAGGAAGGAAGGACTTTTAAGAACTGGCAGGGCTTTGAAGCCAAGTTAGCCGGGTCTTCTTCATTTCCAAAGGCATCGCGGCGCTGGTCCAAAGTCAGCTGGACCTTCACCATACTGGGTTCACCAACGGGAAAGCCCCCAGTCACCACCACTGCCGAGCAAAGCACCCCAAAGAGCTCAGTGTCACTGAGCTCTGCTTACTATCCTTCACGTACATAGGGTCACCAACAGTAAATATTCCATCATCCCGATCCTGAGTGAAGTAGCTTTCAGGAGTTTAATTCAGGATTCCCTCAAGGCCCCAACTGAACATCTATTGCAGTCAAGTCCTTGCAGCAGATCCACACGCGAAGGAAATTCCTCCAGGAGCTGCCAGTATAACCTCAGAGACAGGATACGTCGCCTCATTCGACACACGTCCTTCAGGGGGAGCCAAGTCCAGATATGAGGTGTATCTACCTGGAACGCTGCACTGTAGCTCTACCACCACCTAGAGAACTTGCGGGACGGTGTGGAAGTGATGGTGGTAAAACGTGATGGGTAATGTTGAGAGAGTCACCTCCATTTTCAGGGTCACAGCAGAGACTAAGAGGCTAAACCCAGTCGTAGCCAAATCCGCCACGAGGTCCCGTCCAGCCCCTGAAACACAGCTGGGCCTCAACCACGACTTCACTCTGGACCTTTTTAACCACCCAGCTCGTCAGGCAAGTACGTGACATCTCTTCACATGCCGACATAAAAACACATTCCGATTTCTCCAGAGATGCCAGTTTCAGGACTCATTTGCGAATTCCTCCCTCATGGAAACAATTATGTGCACTCTGGAGCTAACAGGAACTCGCTTATTTGGTAAACACAGATCGGTATCTTAGCTGATTGGCAACCAGGAAAAGGAGCTGTAAACGGTAAACGCTGCAGAGACACATTTGGCTTCTCTTCAATCAACAGCTTAGATGTTGGCTGAAGAAAAGATCATCTAAAGTTTAAAAACAATTATTTAAAGTGACAGTTGAATTTTGTTCTATTAATATCACTCAGAAATAATTCATTCCTTTCCATTCACTTAGCTCCAGATATGTCCTCCAATCCAATCTTCCGCTATCATAAGTGAGCAACACTCACCGATGAGGCCTAGAAGGTTCAAGAAGGTCCCACTGGAGTAGCCAAGTGGCTTCTCCCCAAGACTCCTGCCCCCTCCTCCACAGTGCACAGGTGTCACTGGGAGATGGGTCCCCAGCCAAGGGCTGCGTTTCCCAACCTTCTGGCCCCTAGAAGAGGCCATGGCACCAGTTCTTGAGTATAAGTGACGTGTGTCACTTCGGGACCAAGAACCTCAAGGAGCCACTGTCCCTTCTTCACCCTTTTTCCCCCTTCTCCAGTTGAATGCAAAGATTTCAAAGTCTGTGCCACAAAACAGAGAGTCTGGGTACCCAAATCACCAGCTGGAAGGCCAGCCACCCTCTCGACCGGGAACCCAAGAGCGAGAAGTCAGTTTCAGTAACACTAAGCCACTCGGAGTCGGGTGTTTGTCACGGCAGCTCCCGTTTACCCCAATTCATCCAGTTAGCTATTTGGGTGTTCTATACACCACTCTTCATTCCGATGTGTCTGTGAATGGACCTACTGCTCTACAATTAACAGTTGCATTCTCTGATCTACTGGCTCTTACGCACTGTGAAGATTGCCAAGAACTTGTCCCTCTGGCTTACAGAAATAGTTATCTATCTACTCTCTCCTCCATTTATCTGTAGCAGCTTGGAAGTACTTAGGATAGAGTTGTAGAGCAGTACATAGACGTAAGTGGGAATGTCAGTTCTGGGTAACCCTAGGTTTACTGTCAACTTTCACTGAGTCTTAGTTTCCTCCGTTGCAAAATGACAACAACACATTTTCCCTCGGCTTTGACGTTTCATTCTCTTATCTCAAAATGGGAAGAGAGAGCTTTTCAAACTCAGTCCCAAACAGTTCACACCTGTCATTCTGCACCCTCGGAATCTCTGTCCCAGCAGCCCATGCCGCAGCGCTGGTACTAAGGAGTCTTGTTTTACCTGACAGATTTTCTTACCTAACAGATAAGAAGAACATCTGGCAGCAGCCACAGCGTGATTGGATGCAGGGCAGTTCATCTTGACAAGCCTCTCTGCCCCCGGCTTGGATTACAGTGTGTGCAATTGGACGTGGCTGCTCGTTTGTCAGGTATGATTTATCGCACTGCTACTTACTGCGCCCATTTCATTAAATCCTTCCTGCTGAAACAGAACCCACGGATCCCCAGGGTCAGTGTTTCTTCTCCTCCTTATTCCAGCTGTTAAGGAAATAGGGCTGCAGTTTTACCGTCACGAGGCGAGCTATTCGCCCTCAAATCAAAACAAAATGCTAAGACCATCAGTTAAAAAGGAGCTAATCTAACAAAGTCAAAAAGCTTGGTCTTCAGTAGGCAATTTCCAGAAAGGGAGGTCAAAGTCACAAATACCCTAGTGCCCAAAATGGGGTGGGTCAGTGTGAAGTAATTGATTAAGTCTTAACATTGAAAAATCCCCCATTCCCCATAAACAGCTGCAAGACTCCAGACTGGACATTTAAGCTGTCGAAGTACATATTCGGGCACTTGAAGACTATCACCAGATGGTGTCCTGTCCATTTGTCTTACTTGAAAAGTAAAGAAATGGGACCCCAGAAAGTAAAGTGACTTTCTGTGGTCACTGAAGGGACGCACTCATGTACCACGTGACAGCCAAGCGGTTCCCGTGGCCTGGAGTCCGGTCACTCTGGTGCCAGAAGCTCACTGCAGAGGTCCCTTTCTGCCTTCACGGTCTTCCTCCGGAGGCAACACAGCCTGTGCTAGGACCTTTGAGGACACGCAGACCTGATTTGAGTTGAATGGCCTCAATCCCGTCGCTGTCCCTCTCTGAGGTTCAGTTCCCTTCGCAGTAAAATGGGGTTAGTAGCAGTGCCCACGCCGAGGGCTGTGGTGGGGAGCTGGCACTGGATGTGGCCTCCGGAGCATCCTTGAGGTCTGGGTGCCGAGCAAGAGGACAATAGGAAGTGACTCAGCATTTGGGAATGGGGCCACCACTGGCAAACCTCAATTGGTTTTCTGTAAGATCTAACCAAGAGAATACCCCCTTTTCCTAACAGGTCTGTCATTTTTTTCACATGGAAAACAGTGGCCACTAGGACAGTTTTCACGCAGCATGGCACACTCTGGGTGCTCCCTTCCAGCCAAAAAGCCTGTTTCACGTCATTACTGCTGGCGGAGGTGGGGCTGCGGACAGACCAGGCAGGAAACATCATCCGGTCAAAACCACCGAGCAGTGAACCGTGACCTGACACGCTTTATAATTTTGAACGAACTGCCATCCAAGTGCTATACGATTCCGAAGACTTACTGGGTTTTATTAAAAGCACAGTTTCCGATCTCACGTTTGGGCCACACGGAATGCTGAATGTGCCAGTGAGCCCTTGGCCTGCCACTCGCTGCAGAGTTCTCGACCTTGGATGGACAGCGGGGATGAGATTAAATGCCTTTTCAGATTTACAATGGTTTTAAAGCGAACGTTGTCCAATGTTCAAACATCTGCCCAGCAAATCGCCTTTCATTTGTGCTAGAGCCAAGAGAGCCAAGTGACACAGACGAGAAAGGCCTGACCTCGGTTTCCCCATTCAGGATCACGCGTGTTTCCAGGTCTTGTTCATTTACCCTAATAAGCCTCCAACCAACAGCTGCAACTGCTTCCTTTAAAAATTAGCTTTCGTGAACACGTGTTTCAGGCAGAGAGGTGCATCTGACATAGATGGCCAAAATATGGCGGAGGAACTGTCTGTAAACTGATTTTTTTTTCTGTTGGCAGATTGAGCAGTGTAAAAGTGCAAAAGAGAGTGCTCATTATTTATTGAAACTCTATGACTCATCCTTTTGCAAAGGTCCCTTTTACAATCTAAACACCCATTCCCGATTTATCTATTTCCTAACTGCCAAGCTTTGCGTGTCAAGCGTACCTGAAGAGTGCCTGCCGCAGCAGCTGGCCGAGAGTAGCCGTCCCATACATGTCCTCGCCCGTCTGATGGCCTTGCTGCGGTTTCAGGAACTCCACAAAATGTCTCACTCTCCATCCTAGACACACCCTATAAAACTGTGCGTACGTTTATGACCTTGGAATAATTTGGGCATTTCGTTCTCTCTCAGCTCTTAGATGATTCTATGGAATTTTGGAATTCTAGAAAATCCTTTGGGTGGGGTTGACTAGCACAGAGGGGTTCGCCTGGGAAATCAACTTCCCGATTTCTGTGAGCCGTTTGCCCCAGAGGTGACCTTCCTGCAGCCAAGGCTTCCTGACACTTCTTCCCATCGCTCCTTTCCCCACATAGAAACCTCAGCGGTGGCAAACGCAGACACAAGGCAGAATAGGGGTCCTCAACACCTAGTTGAATCAAGGCACCAGAACCACCTCCATCTGTTTTACTGAGATACATTGCTAGCTTTCTTATTTATATGCACTAATTATTCATAAAACATAATGCATCCAAATAGCTTTGATCATTTTTATACTACCAGTAATGTAAAGATGACTCAATCCAGAGGGGAAAAATGAACGCTTAGAGACTTATGGTCAAGGAAACTGAAAGTTAACACAGTTCACTTAATATTCGTATTGTTTTTTTTCAGGACACCAAGATCAAAAAGAGATGTTCAAACACAGATAATGTTCTCTTGGAGAAGTGGAATAAAAACAAGTTTCCAAACTGCTAAAGAAAAATTTCTTCCTGCTGTTTTTTAGAAGGTGATATTAGGTATCGAATCAAATCAAATGAAATAATTCTGTTGCAGGCACATTAAGGAGTGATGTAAGAGTTTCATTTTAAATTATCCATAATTGCAATATACCAAAATAACATAGTTTCCAACCTACTAGAATTAAAATAGTAGCTTTACAACAGACAAATCTGGAGGGCACCCTTGGCCACGTGATCAGGTTTTAATAGACCAACAGCGGGACAATAGTGCCCACGCCCCACCCCCGCCCCCGGGTGCATCACACCAATGTGAGAAGGACACAACCTCACTGCTGGGACATTCCTGCCGAAGACTCACAACCTGAGTCTAATCATGAAAAATTTCTGACAAATCCAAAGTGAGGTTTGTATTATTTCCACAAAATAACTAGTCTCAACTCTTCAAACGGTCCAGGTCATGGAGGCAAGGCAGACGGAGGAACTGTTTGGGATTCGTGCAACAGGCGGTCCTGGACTAGAGGAAAAGGCTACACGTGCAGACAAGCAGTAACGTTTGAGCACAAAACTGTAGGAGAGTAACATCTGATCAGTCTAACTTCTTGAGTTGATGATGGTACTGAGATTATGTTAGAATATGTCACTGTTCTTTGGAAATGCACACCGAGGTGTGTGAGGATAAGAGAGTGCCTAACTCCCCGGTGGTTCAGAGAAAAAACTTAGAGAGAAACAGAAAGCCAGACACACAGGTAGAAAGACAGATAATGAATGACGTAGCAACACTGGCAAATACTCCTAATATCAACAATTAATGAGTCTGATAAAGAGTATATGGGGATTCTTGGTACTACTCTTGCAATTCTCCTTCTGCCTGCAATGATTTCCAAGTAAAAAGTAAATAAAGGCTACACATCAAATGAAAACATGGAATGTCTACATAATTTTCCAAAATCTTATCAGGTGTATCAGTCAAAATGTTGCAAAATGCTGCAAATTCTGGATTGCTTCTTCCTTTCTCTCCCCCGAGTCCCTGTCAATCGTACAATTTCTACCCTCCTGAGCACCTCCTGCTCAGGCGTCCCGGTGACACGGTCTGCGTGCTCAATTTCACCATCTCCTTTCTCAGCTGCGTCTAACAAGTTGACACTGTCTGTCTTCTGCCTTAAGAAATAGTAAAGAAAGTGTTGCTTTCTAGTTGATAAGCATAAACTGCTTTGCTTGGAGAAGCAACGAATTAATTAACTTGAAAGATGAATGATCTATAATTAATCTACCTGATTTTACAGTGTTAGCATTTGCCAAAAATATCCTTCCGGTAGAAAACAAAATGTATCTAAAACTCTTCACTACCATTAAATCACTTTTATCTACAGACTATATATGAGATATTTCAACTACATTATATATTATACACAATGCATACACACTTGCCTATATAATTGAATTTAGATTATGTGTATAAAGTTACTCTGTATATATTGAATATTTGGTAAATTATATAAGAAATCATATTAAAACTTCTCTTTAAAAGGAATGAAGTGGCTCTAAATGAATATTTCGTATTTGTTTGATGCGTGGGCTCAGAGTATAAAAGACACACGTACTCCCTTGTCCCACTCTATTCTTCTGAGGAAAAATAGCAAATAATTCCATGCAACCAACAAGAACCCTGGGGAAAACTGGGACAAGGGACCTGTACTGCGTAAAACCACAGGTAGGGGAACTGGTCAGTTAAACTGAGAAATTAGCCCTCCCAGCTGCCCATCTATAGTTCTATGTGGGTCATGCTGGGAATTCCTGGAATTTCCCCTTGTATAGACATGTCTACATGCACATGCATGTTACATAATATTGCATATGTACATGAACATATGTACATGGCTATATTAAACACGTACATCACTTCCCCCGAACCCAGGCAAAAACCAACACCAATAAAATTCCAGAAACCATTTTCTCCCCTTCCACCCTTATCAACCTTGGTAATGAATATGTGATGAGAAGAAAGTATTTACAAAAACAAATCCTGCTTCCGATTGCTTCAGCCTAGACAGCTCAAATTTCAAGTCTCAGAAACACAGCCAGCAACCCCGGTACAATGTAGAGGAAATGCCTAAAGAAGAGTCTATCCGTCTACAATGCCCAGAGCGTCATAATCAGAAATCAAACTCTGGCTTCTAAATGTTCAAAGACCTTCCAGCACTTTTTCATCCAAATAGCACAAAATAAAGAAGTACTTTGTTCCTGCTGACCTCCTGGCCCTTTTCCTGAAAGCAAACCAGTTCTAACTAGAGGAGCCTAGATAACGTTTCAAAAGTGTTGCCACTCCTAAAATCTCCTTAGCTTGGAAGCACCTAGGTGCGTTCGGAGCAAGTTCACCTCAGCCGGCTCGTGCCACAGACCCCAAGAGTCGGCACAGAACAGTGAGTCCTCTGGGGCAATTTGCAACAGTTGAAAACCAAAGCGTTCCAGTTTGAAACAGTTCTGTCCCAAAATAAATTAAAAAATCCTGCAGTGCGCAGGCTGCACGGGGCACGTTTTCTACTCAACAAGAAGTGACTCGCTTCGGCTTCAACTGCTATTCCCAAAGGGCGAGAGAGGGGCTGGGCTGAGCGGGAGGGCGTCAGAGAAAGGTGGAGGCGCCAGGCAATTAGAACGAGAGCAGTGCCTCCTCCAAATCCTCTGGCCGGAGGACCTAGGGAAGGCTTCAGCACGAGACAGAAGAAAGGGCTGACACTGTGGTCTCCTTCCTCAGAAAGGGGAAGACGGCTGACAAAGTGAACTGGGCCTGGGGGGTCAGCGAGCTAACATGGGGGTTCCAGACGCCCAGTGGGTCTCCCTAGGATCCGTCTCAGCAGATGACTCAGCTCCCCCACATCTGAGTTTGACATCCAACCCCCTCCATTTTTACTCCAGTCACACCCACACATACAGGTCAGAAGCTGGCCAGGTAAGGGGTCCGCAGGAACAATCTGAGGACCAAGACAGGCCACAGGTTGAACATGAACACATCAAAGGTCCTCTGAAAAGGCAGGTCCACTTGCCCTGTGACCCGGGCCTATCACCAGGTCAACTCCCTCATGAAGGTTGGACCCTTTAAAGAGCATCTTGCTTAAGGTGTCTTTGGATTTACTCTTTTCCTTCTGATTAAAAGCAACGTTTGTTAACTGCTCACTATGAAAACAATGCTTTAACTTTTTAAAAAGATTTTATTTATTTATTTTTAGAGAGAGGGGAAGGGAGGGAGAAAGGAGGAGAGAAACATCAGTGTGTGGTTGCCTCTCACGCACTCCCCTACTGGGGACCTGGCCTGCAACCTGGGCATGTGCCCTGACTGGGAATCAAACCAGCGACCCTTTGGTTTGCAGGCCTGTGATCAAATCACTGAGCTACACCAGCCAGGGTTTAAAAGCAATGCTTTAAATAAATTAAAAACTACAGGCCCTGGCTGGCTTAGTTGGTTAGAGCATCCTTCAGATACACCAAGGCTTTGGATTTGATCCCCAGTCAGGGCACATGGAAGAAGCAACCAATGAGTGCAGACATAAGTGAAACAACAAATCTCTCCCTCTCTCTCTAAAATCAATAAATGAAAAAACAAAAATTAAAAATGCAAATAAAAAAAGCCAGATGCTCACCATTTTTAACCTCTAGATAAGGGTAATAATAAAAATAAAATAACCGTTTATACTTAATGACTAATAACTACATGTCAGACACCCTATTAAGCATTTTACAGATATTACCGTATTGAATATCACCGCCAAACTTAATTTTAAAAAAGTAAAAAAAAAAAGGTGTGACCCCATTTTAGGTTTAAGACCCAGGTCATGCAGTGTCACTAGGTTATATTGCTCAGCATATACTTGCTTGTTTGCTTCTTTGTTATATACGTAATGCATTTACTTAGTGATGAAATAGTTTCATCTTAAAATCCAAAGTCTTCCCATTCAGAAACAAGGAATATTTCCTCATTTATTCAGAGCCTCTCTCAATAAAGAACTATAGTTTGTGCTCATGCTTTGTCTAGTTGATTCTTCAGTTTCTATGCAATTATGACTAGTATCCTTTTCTCCCAATTATATTACTGCTTGTCTATTTATTCTGGATTCTCTGTAATTTTGAGAGTAACCTGTCACATTTGAGAAGACCAAAAGAGATTGTTTAATAAAAATTAAATGGGGGAGGGACGGGGGACAGAGGGAGGCAGGGGTAACAGAAAATTAATTTGAATTGGTTGCCTTGCAGAGACAGAAATTAATGCCGAATATAGTAAACATCAATCAGCACCTATTAATTGACTTGGTCTGGCATTGAGTTAGACACTAGAGGGTTATGAAAGAATTCTATAAGGATTCTGACACTGACCTTGACATGCAAGTGATTATAAAATGGCTGGAAGGCTGGAAGTTCACGTATGAAAATCTGTTAGCACCCACAGAGACAGTAAATACTAAATCATGCTAGGTGTTAAGAAAGGCAGTTTCTAGAGAACCATGCTGATGGGAAAAGGTCCCAGCAGAAAATAAACAAGCTTATATTATCATTGACTCAGGGGACAGTGGGCAGATGAGAAGCCAATATAAACACAGAGACTTTTTTAAACGTAAAACCGGAACAGCACCTTTGTGAGGAGCCTGCATTGCAGACCAGACTCTAACACTGCAGCTCCTCAAGCAATAAGAACAATCAACAATAATCTCACTGGAAAACCTTGGAAGAAGGAAGGAGACACAGACCTGGGAAATTGCTTCTCACCCCTGAAACATGCCGCTAAGGTGCAGGAAAAGTCAAAAGGCGTGGGGCTGTCTTCTTTCTTGAATCTTTATTTATTCCATCGTTTTGGAGACAAACCTCCTTCCTTTGATTAAGAATTTAGTGCAGTTTTACTTTTCCTCAGGAGTGAAAATTGCATCGTGGAATAAAAACCTGTAAAGCCATCTGTTTTGTTCCCCACACTAGATTTCTATTCACTCACTTCCCTCAACACATCACTAGATCTAAACTGACATCTAGGAGAGCCCTTGAAGGAACGAGGGGGAAAGACCATGTGAAGCCCTCCGCCCCCACTGGGGAGGCCAGCGTCCTGGCCACGTGGGGCTGCAGGCCACGGTATTCGATGGGGAGAGAGGGTGACTAAAGGGGGGGTCAGAAGGGCACAAGTCGTTGCTGAGCCAACGGCCTTCGGAACAGAGGGCTAGGGTCCAGCGACTCTGCTGCTTACTAGCGATGAGATCTTTTTTTTTTCCTGGAGCTTTTCCTGAGTTTGCTGTTTCTTTTCTTTCTACTGGGTTGACACTGCTTAATAAAATTGCATAGGTTTCAGGTCTATGATTCTATAACACATCACCTGTATATTGTATTATGTGTTCGCCACAAGCTGTGTGATCATGAGTGAGTTAATGAAGCTGAGGTTTAGTTTTCTCATCAATAAAATGGGAAGAAATTTTTTTTTTTGCTAGTTAACAGAAGAGCTGGCACTGGAACCCAGCTCCCCGTTCTGGAACCTGGGTGGACATGCCTCAGTTCTGCCCTGAGCCTCGGAGTCACTGTGAGGGTTATTTATAGAGCCCATTAGGAGGGTCCAGGCTCACTGAGGATCACATGTGCAGAGCTCTTAGCACAGGGCCTGGCCTATGGCGAGAGTGAAAGATGACTGTTGATTATGATGACCCAGGCGGGTCCCCTATTCACCTCCACCCCCGCTCCGAACAATCCTCCTGCCCTCTCTGCCCTGCTCGAGACCTGAGACATTCTGCTAAAGATGCATCACCAGAGCCGTCCCCCTCACTGCCCCCCGCTGCACTGGCAGCCGTCTGGTCAGATCAGGTCGATGGGAGCCAGTAACAACAAGTCAAAGGTCAGGAGGAGAGAAGTTGAGGTGCTCCCGCCCACTCTCTTCCTTCTCTGAGTTCTGTTTTCTGGCATCAACTGTGTCCCTCGGTGACTCTGGCTCCTGTGAGGACACCCATCATCTCCTCCTGCTCTCACTGGCTTCCTGTAAAGTGCATCCCACCCCCTCATGCCGTCAGAGCTAAGGGTGGTGATGACTCGGCCGGTGCTTATCAAGGCACCCACTTGCCAATGGTGACTCAAACTGGAGCAGCAGTTAGGACCCACCATTATTAAATAACCATTCTCAGATGGGACAGAAGCGTTGTTCAAATGTACCCGGCAGTTACCAAAAAACACGCTGGGGATTTATTGGGCAACATTGAAAATGTTCTCCATCTCACCCCAGAAGCCCCAGCCCAGGTGGACAGCTAGGTCCACCCGACCCTGCACATCATACCAGCTATGACCCAACTTGCTTTCTGAGAAAGGTTGACCTGTCTTTATTCTCAGAAAAAAGACCAAGACTCTTCATCAAATCTTGGAGAAAACTCCCCAAATCAGCCAGCACCATCTTTCTCAGTCCTCCTAAAAATGGCGTTATCACAAACTCAAACCCTGCAAACCACCATTATCAAAATACCACCAGAACCATTTTTACAAACCAACATTTTCAACCATGTTCAACTAGAACTTGACAGGAGCCACTTTACCAGGTCTTATTTTTCCCCCTAGCAATTTCATGTGCAATTGCCAACCAGTCCACCGGGCATGAATAAACCATGAATAAACGTGTAATTACTCAGTTAAAGAGTAACTACATGGGCATTCGCTTGTGCCCTCCAAGCTCAAGGGATATTGGATACAATTTCCAAGAGAGACGCACTGTATGTTTTCAAAGAGCCAAATTTGTTTGCTTCAGTGTTTCCTTTCTGCTGTTTCTGTGGATCTTTTTATAGCTTTTGTTTTGGTGCACAGTTTTGCTGTGGGACGCTTAGGCGCATTAGAGGAAACGTTCAAAGTAATGCACCACAGCGGTTCACATGACTGTAATCAGTTTTGATGATTTGAGGCAATTTTATCCGTGGCCCCACATTATTAGTGAATCATTGCAAATTTCCCATCTTGCAACAAAGCACTGAAACAGTGGTCTTAATTGCTGGGCATCGATCAGCTTCAAGCTGGCAAGGCCGGCACAGAGCAGGAGCTCCGCGAACCTGGCGGCTTGCCACTTCCAGTAATTATATTCTGCCCGTCTTAGTTCTCAGCTGCAATGTCAGCTGGATACAGAACTTCTACCCGCTTCCTGCCCCAGACACCACTCCACGCAGCCACACGGCTGCTGGGTTTTGCCCCACATGCTAGGGCATTCCACCGTGGATTAAGTGGGGGCTTACAAAAGTGCGTCCTGTTAGAGAGAAGGGCTGTAAGAATATTTTGGAGTCAAATGGGTCCAGGAGGAAAGAGGCATCCTCATCCACAGCTCCTTATCACCTGGGCCTTCCCCCACACACACTATTCATCCAGACCTAGTCCTCCTTTTTGTCGGGATGTCTCTGTATTTACATTCACCCTTTCAGCTGTCAATCCCTGTTTCTCCCTCGGGCTACTGCCTAGCACAGAGCAGGCAAAGATCAGTACCTGATAAATGGGTAGGTAAAGGGTGAAAGGATGAATGAATGAATGAATGAATGAATGAATAATGAGTCCACCCGGATGTCCCAAAACATAGCTCTCCCTCAATGTTCCACGTCAAAGGTTCTGAGCATCCTGCACCCACCAGAGCCTACCTAGTTTGCGGCTGCTCAGCAAACTCAGCCTGCGGCTCCACCTGGCACCCATGCTGCCTTGACCGAGCAACGAGCTTGGCCCCTGCCTTGTCCCTTCTCCAGCTGCTGTGTCAATTTTCTATTGAGTCATCTAAAAAGGCACACCATGGGATGCTCCCCCATCCTCACAGAGCTCCCCACCCATGCCAGACCCACTGCAATGAGCCATATAAGAGGGACTATACCTGACATATAATAATTGCTCAATAAATGCCCTATATTGTCAATATGAACAATTTAGTAAATGCCGCACTGTCATCTAAGTGCTGCATTAGTGACTTAAAATGCACCTGTCAACTTTCACCAACATCTTTTTCATAGAAATCACTGACATTCTGGAAGGAGCAGCCAATAAATTTAAGCCACAGCACCATGCCAAACCTCAGGGAGGAAAACAGCAGATGTGGCAGGGCCGTGCCAACAAAATCAAGCAATTGTGTCCCTTTGGAAGGAACACAGAGGGCATGGCGTTCAGTCTGCCCCTTCCTTTCTAAAGCTACATGGTCCCACAGGAGTGACACTCCCAAGCAAAATCACAGCACGATTTAACAGCACAGTCCCGGCCCCGCATTCCAGCTCCCTGGACTGGGAAAGAGGGTGGCGGAGGAAGGACGGGTGATGAGCAAGACCAAAGTGAAGTTTGGTTGAATCGCCTCATGGCAAAAGGGGGAAAAGAGAAAGTACTGGGACTCTGAAACTGATGTTCCCTCCTATTACTTCCCACGGCTGATCAGCCCCTCACTGATGAGTGTGCGGTGGCCAGCAGTTCAAAGTTTGTCCAAGGGAACATGATACCCTTCTGTCATGGGCTCAATTAGATCCCCCTAAAATTCACAGGCTAAAGTCCCAACCCCCAGGATCTCAGAATGGGACTGTATTTGAAGATAAGGTCTTTAAGGAGGTGATCAAGTTAAAACGAGGCAGGTAGGACGGGCCATCCCATCTGACTGGTGTCCATACAAGAAGAGATAAGTCACAGAGAGACACCAGGGCACCATGCACAGAGGTGTGACAAGGAGAAGCAGCTGCGAGAGGGCGGCTGTCTACAAGCCAAGGAGAGAGGCCTCTGGGGCTACTAACCCTGCTGACACCTTGATCTTGAACTTCCAGCCTCAAGAACTATAAGAAAATAATTTTCTATTGTGTCAGCCACCCAGTCTGCATAGTATTTTGTTATGATGGCCTGGCTCAACTAACCCACCCTCAGACCCTCCACTTCAAAAGGTTTCACTACTGCGGAACTACAGAGACGAAGAGGGGGACACTCCAAATAAGCCCACTTACCCAAGACCCAGGTTGCACCCAACGCCCTAACTCCTCCAGCTCCGGCCCTGCTACCCCTCCCGTAGGCAGCGTAACTGAACAAAACTCCTTTCCATTCCCTGGATCTACGTTTCATCCTGTGTTACATGGGGGAGGGGCAGCACCAGAGACAGTGCCAGCCTTTGCTACCTCACAGACCCGCTTCGGGGACCAAAAGAAATATGATGCCCAGAAAGCTCTACAGAACAAACACGTCAGGTATTAGAGTGGTTCTGACTGCTATCGCCGTGAGCAGGAGAAGTCCGCCTGTGATCCCAAGGTCTCAGTCCCGGGGTGTTTGGGAAGAGTAACGGGGTTGCCTAGTTTTAGACAAGACGGCATAGACTCCAGTGCCTTCTCCTGCCTGCTAAGTAAGACTGGAAACCCTATCAGTAACACAACAAACCATCATAAAAAGAACTCCAAAAAGTGGAAAAACGAAGGCAGCCGGCTAGAACCTCAAAACATAAGGAACAGCACCACTGCCATTATCTCCGGAACCCAGGCCCAGAGGCAACACACAGCCGAGGCAGGTGCTCTCCTGGTGTGCAGGCAGCACCAGCAAAGGCTGAACGGGAGCCAGCCAGCCTGCACAGCCAGACACCACCGGTGCCATCTCTCCACTCCCCAATGCAGCAGAGCCGGGAAGACCCAGGGAAGCACCTTCCGCCCTCAGGGGCAGCACTAGCAAGGACCGCAGGAGACCTCTGCCAGCACTGGGCAGCCCAAGCTTAAGAAAAAGGTTTCTGTTCCTGCAGGTCCGGCATTCCCCAGCCCCTACCAGGTGGTCCCCAAGTGGGCCCCAGGAAGTGTCTCCTGCCTCCTTAGGTGACAGCAGCAGGAATTGATAGAAGCCCAGCAGCATCAGGCTGACAAGGCTAACCAGAAGAGCATTGCAGAAGCTCTGAGAACTAAATCACTGAGACCACAGTCCCCAACAGGAGGCTAGAACCTATGTGTAAGCCTAAGCGGCACTGCTGCCTGCTGAAATAGAAGATGAGATAGGACCCAGGGTCTCCCATCTCACTGTCCGAGGGCCCAGGACGCCACTCTAACCTCACAGGTCATCCCAAGAAGCAGGAAAATCACAACTTGAATGAGAAGAGACAATCAACAGAGGCCAATGGTGCAATGAATCCAATGTTAGAATTACATAACAAGGACTTTAAAGTAGTCATTGCAGAAACGTGCTCTTTGTTTTTCATTTTTAATATAGGAATTACAGATGCCTTCGAAATAATGAAACACAGGAAATCTCAGAAAATAAAAGGTGTGAAAAAGAATGAAATGGGCATTACAGAACTTAACACTGCAATGACTACAGTTAAAAACCCACTGGAAGCGTTCGTTCATTGGCAGGATGAAAAAGATAGAGGAAAAAAAAAAAAGTGATCTTGAAGACAGAACACTAGGAAGAGACACCTGTGAGACAAGAACCGAAGCTCCAGCAGTCATTTCACGGCACTCCGGGTGGAGAACAGAGAGGGCCTGAGGGCACACTCAAAGAAGTAATTACCGAAAACGTCCCCAACTTGGTGAGCGAATGACAAACTTACAGACTCAAGAAGCTGAGAGAACCCCAAAGAGAAAAAACTAAAGGAAATCCACACTAAGACTCCTCATAAGGAAACTTCTGAAAACTAGTGACAAAACCAGGCATAGGGTTAATATAAGAAAAGCCGAGGTTTGATGATATTACGCACTGGGAAGGCTTTGCCTCCTAAAAATGCAAATAGATTTCTGCCGAACGGATATATAAATACAGACACAGACACAAATATAATACAATAATATACTGTTTACAGCGTTCAGGGACTTAGGGGCACTCTGACAAATACTGACTCATTCAATTCTCAAAACCGTCCTACTAGGTACGTATCATGACCGTCACTAACTTGCCCAGGGCCACATGGCCAGCGAGCAGCACAGCCCAGGACTCGCACCCAAGCAGTCTGGCTCTCGAGTTTGGGCTCGTAACCGCTGTGCCTGTGAGCATATCATCATCAACAGCCAAACAGGACAAGGTCCTTGTCAACTAGGCAATGAGACAGTGGGATAGCGTAGGGCAGGTTTTCTTTAAAATACGTTCAGGTTGGACATGATGGCTTACGTAGGCCTGAATGTCAATGACTTTCATTGTTCAGAGCTGATTCTAAACTGAAGTCATACTTGGCGAGAACAATATGCTTTTCCACCAGAATCATATAGTAAAATATATCTGGGATTTGTTCATTTAAAGTTGCAATTAAGCCGTAGTCCTCTTGGCTTAATGCTTTCATTGAACATCAAAGCTCATGTCTTTTCCCACATACCCTCATCCCATTTAGGATTAAGATGGATGTACTTTCTAATATGAAAAGCAGATCCCTTCACTATTCTGTTCATTTAAATGGGAATATGAAAGCAAACAAGGGGGAAGACATCTGACAGCTAAAAAATACAGGCACAGAGAACAATGAGGATCTATGGTCAAATGTGAGAAACGCCCCGGTCTGAGGGTGAAAGTTTCCTCTTTAGGGTTGCCCAGTCAATATTGTCTTTCCATTCTAATATGTAACAACGTCCAGAAATGTGGTTTCCTGTCAACTGAGAGGAAAGTGAAGTGTTTTGTCACACTAAACTACACCAATGCTCACTGCGGATGACAGCACTGTTTATAAGTGACATTTACTCTGAGACTGGAGGAAGCCACTTGGGATGCACTAGGACATACAAAGGACTCAATAAATACAAGCTTGATGGATTTGAGAGAGAAAGGGAGGGAGGGAGACCTAGACTCGGGGCTTATCTCCCTCCACTCACCCCATCACTCCCAGAGTCCTTGAATAAAATGTAAAAGTAATGCCTTGGAAAATCTGCAGAGTGGGAATTAACTGCAAATGGAAAGATCTCTGTGGCGTGATGGAAATTTCCTAAAACTGTTGGGGTGATGGTTGCACAACTCAGTACATTTACTAAAAATTACCAAATTGTTCACTTAGGCAAGTTTTATGATATGGAAATTACACCTCGATAAAGCTGTTTTTAAAAAATCTCCCCCTTGCGTCATAAAGCCCAAGTTCACGAAAGCATGTAAGATCCTTGATGATAAGGCTCCTGCTTAACTCATACCTTATCTCGTTTATCACCTGCGTTCCCCAATCCTCTGACCCACCACTCCACCTGCCTTCCGTTTACCGAACCACCTGCAGTTTGCAGAAACTCAGAGGTGGTTTTACACCCTGCTCCTTCACCTTCCGCCTCCCAGTGTGCCTCCCTGTGGCTGCCTGACAAACACCCATGGGGTAGAGGACACAGCTCAACCTATTCCCTATTCTAGGGAGCTTTTGTGACCCCCTGGGAAGAACTGGCCATTTCTTCTTGTGTACCCTTCCAGGGTTCACTGTCTACACTTTCTCCTTAAAGGTGACAAGGACATCTGCCCTGGCCAGGTTGCTCAGTTGGTTAGATCATCGTCCTATAAACCAAAAGGTCAGAGGTTCAATTCCTAGTCAGGGCATATGCCTACGTTTCAGGTTCCAGGGCACATAGGGAGGTAACTGACCAATGTTTCTCTCTCATATTGATGTCTGTCTGTCTGTCTCTCTCTCTCTCCCCCCATTCCTCCCTAGCTAAAATCAATAAAGATATCCTCAGATAAGAATTTTTTTAAAAAAAGATGACAAGGACATCTGCAATGCCACCAAAATGCCCATGTAGTACCAATCCTGTCCTCCTATAAAAATAACGTGCAAGACATACTGAAGGTGACCCACTGTGGAAGGCAAGCCCCCCAAATAAAGGGTCTATTCTGCCTGCAGCACACAAGTCCAAGAACTATGTTAACAGCAACAAAAAGAGTAAGTTTAAAACATAAAAGCAGCCATATACAGTAGAAAAATATGTTTTGGTGTCAGAGAGCAAAATTTAAACCCTCAGCTTAACCCCCAAAAAACCCTTCACAGCTGAGATTGATTCAGTCTCAGGTCCCAGAGCATCTCCATCTGCTGACAAAATCATGCATCAGGGGGTGTTCATAGTCAGGCCACAAGCCATCAAGAAAATATTGAATGCTTAGAACACTGTGTAAGAAGGCAGGGAAATATGCACATGGAGTATAAGCAGGTTTTTCTCCAAAGGAAAAATGAACATTTTACATGTAATGAATTAACATGCCATCTGGGAAACTAAATAATATGTAATTGCATGCTCCCATGGTGGAAGAATTCTTGTGGAGGGACTCTGTTTGCAGTCCAATATAGGGAGGAGAAGTTTATTCACTCGACAACCATTCAAGCATTTGTTGAACAAATGATGAATGAAAAGATGCAAGAACAAGTCGAGAAGGTGGCCCGCCACCTGCGATCTGTAGGTGAAACGCATGTTACAAAGGAGCCTAGAAGGGTCACTGTTGGCCCTGAATTTCAGAATGGTGACAAAGATTCGGGACCAGTGATGATTAAATTCATAACAAGTTACGTGAAAGACTGACCAGTTCCAAGGTGAGAGAAGATGAACGTCTCTTAGCAGATACAGCGTTTCCATTAAATGTCTGTTATCCATTAAACCTTCCTTGACTACAGCCTTCACCTAGCCTATCCAAACTATCAGCAAGCATGAAAGGTCTACTCACAAAATGCCTGTTGAATCTGTGCACCCCCGGTCACCAAACTGGCCCATGCCACTCTGGTCCCTCA
Organism: Anoura caudifer; assembly: GCA_004027475.1. NCBI lineage: Eukaryota > Metazoa > Chordata > Mammalia > Chiroptera > Phyllostomidae > Anoura > Anoura caudifer. The sequence goes on from PVKU01002976.1 coordinate 157,561, forward strand.
TGTGGACAATTCTAGTGGCCTCGTAACTACCGGTCTCTGCACAGCAGTAAGAGTGAGCCTTTGAAAACATATATCAAATGATATCAAGCCCCAGATTAACACTGATCAAAGGCTTCCCACTGTCCTTGGAATGAAGAAGCAAATCTTTTCTCACAGATCCCATGACTGTCCCACCCCAGGCCCCGCCTGTCGCTTTAACCTCCTCATCTGCCACTTGTCAGCTCACTACGCCCAAGCCAGTGGTTCTCAGAGTGTGGTCCGAAGACCAGCAACATCAGCGTTACCTGAGACCTTCCTTAGAAACGCAGATTTTCAGACCCCATCTCAGACCTGCCGAATCGGAGACTCAGGACTGGAGGCCCAGCGAGCTAAGGCTTAACAGGCTCTGCTATGACTCAGAAACGCCCAGGAAATAAGAGCCACCATTCTGGCTGTATTAGCCTTCTATGGCTAGAACGTGCCGACTCTTCCCCACCTCAGAGCCTGCGTGTTTGCTGCAGCTCTGCCTGGAATGTGCCCACCTGGCCCCACTGCCTGGGTTCCTCTTCTCCGCCAACACTGTGACGACTGCATCTGACCTCAGTGACTCTCCAACCCTCAACAGCTCCATCTGATTTCCTCTTGTTTACCAGCTGTGTGTGTTGATTTCCTGCCTGTGCCTTCAAACATGAGCTCCTTAAAAGCAAGGATCTTGTCTGTCTTATTATCCACAGGGGCCCCAGGGAGTTGCTCACAGTAGTTGCTCAACAACTACTAAATAAATGATTGAATTAACCCAGTATAAACCCAGTGAACACAAGGTTAGAATGATAACAGCAATAAAGATGCAATACTGATTTATAACAAGTATCCAAATTGCCTGCTTCTTATGAGCCAGTCCCTGGGTGAAGTCTTTCCTGGGGTTTTCTCCTTTAATTCTCCCCAGAGCTCAGTGAGGTGGAGGTATCCTTATCCCCACTTCAGAGGTGGAGACACTGAGAGGCAAAGACATCAAATACATTGCCTGAGACCAAAGCCAGTAATTACAGAACCAGGGTTCAGACCCAGGCTGCCCAACTCCGAAGTCCACACTCTCCACCACGGCCTTTCCAGCCTCCACTGGGAAAGGCATTGCCCAGATGCTTGCAACATGGATCTAGGAGTCTCCCCTGCAGGGAGGCCCCGGGGAACAGTCTGCCCGAGCCAGGTCTGCCAACATCAGAGGCTGGACAGAGAGGGAGCTGATTCTGTCGCCCGAGCCTCATGAAAATAATGTTCACCGATGAGTACTTAGAGAATGCACCTTTCAGAAGACTCAAATTGAGTACAGATGTTGAGATTAGTGTCAAATGAGGAAGCATTAAACAGGCATTAAGGCAAACCAAAGAGGTCTTTTTGGGAAGCAGGTCTGGACAGGAAGAGTGTGTGCTTGCTAAGCAGGCCAGGTTGCTCAGAGGTGGTCCTCTCATTCTGCAGTCAATGGGGGGCCCAGCTTTGCCGGAGGACAAGACAGAGCAAGGAGCCTGAACCCTGGGGCTGAAGGAGTGAGAAACAGGTGGAAGGAGGGCAGATTCTCCTGCCAAGGCTTCTCAGCAGCTTGCAGATTCAGCACTGAAATTCAGGACAACAGAGTGTTTTCTTTTTTGTTGTGTTAAGAAAACACACACACACACAAGACGAGAGATTTACCCTCTTTACAAATTTTCCAAACGCACAGTGCATTACTGTTAACTGTGAGCGCAATGTCTCATGGGACATCTCTAGAACTTTTTCATCGGGCATGACTGAAATTGGGAACCTTGCTTATTGTTGGTGGGAAGTAGAATGGTGTCACCGCTATAAAACGCAGTATAGGTGTCCCCAAAAAATTAAAAATAGAACTACCGTGTGATCCAGCAATTCCACGTCTGGGTATTCATCCAAAAGAAGTGAAATCGGGATCTTGAAGATCCCGATTCTGCACCCAAGCACTCCTGTGTTCGCAGCAGGATCAGTCCCAACAGCCAGGACGGCACAGAGCCACCTGAACGTCCATCCGTGGGCGCATGGACAAAGCAAACACACTCTACACGTGCGATGGAATCTTAGTCAGCCTTTAAGAAGAACCTGGAATGCTGTCTTAACCATTAGTCGGATGCTGGGGAGGTCGAGGCTGCCCTGGAACTCTGCTTCTCCACAGACACCACTGTGAGAAAGGAAGGAGACCCTTGCTGGGGGTTTTGAACCATGCTGTGCTTTTATTTTCATTCAGCGGTTTCATTCTGTTCAGAAAGATTGGGTCTAGTTCCTCATTATAAAATCTCATTCTCCAAGTGCCTTTTGGAATGTAGGTGTTGGTCTCTAAATGATGCCACATGCCCAACCACACAGACTTAGAAGAAAGGCTCGGTGAGAATAATACTCTCACAAGTGATGAGCATCCACCTTCCAACTCCAGGACTCACAGCAGAATCAGCAGGAAGTCACAGCCTTCGAATCCTCCTGAATCCATCGGTCAGCACTGACCCTCGGAAACAACCGAAGTGGGGACCGGTGGTTGAGAGCTCCACTGTGGAGTCCGCAGACATGGGTTCCCATCTCGGCTTTTTCACTCACCCATTGTGCGCCACCATTGCCATCTCTGAAGTGAAATTAAACCGGTCCCTAACGCATCGTAGGAGGGTTATCGAGATTAAATAATTCAAGTCAATATACATCCCTATTTTATTAGTAAAGTACTAAGCACCACTCTAAGTATCATTCACATATTAACTCATCTAATCCTCAAATAACCCTATGAGATGGAAAGTATCTTTATCCCCTTTTAAGGAAATAGGCACACAGAGAGATAAATTGAGTCGCTCAAGGTCAGACACTCAGGAAATGTGGTGACCATTCAGTCACGCTGCCCCAGTCAAGGGTCACACTGAGGTCCCTGCCTTGTGGTGACCTAATGGTGCTCTCTCTCAACAAGCACATCAGTATGAATTCCAAAGAATAAACAAGAGTTTCATATGACATGCATCTGATTGGTTTGCGTGGGAGCGGCTATGGTAAGTTACAAACCAGGAATTTAATGTCAAAACCCTGTGTTCAGTGAAGCATCATAGTCAACTCTCAGTAGCTTATTTTAAAAAATGAGAGGGTAGAGATAAATAAAATTCACAGAAAACAGGAGTACTTCATTGGAACCAATAGGTGTAACACTTCCCTAATATTGAAGATACTTTTATGGAAGTCCCTACATTTTCTTTTATTCTTGCACATAGGGAAAAGTCAGTCCGAAGCTTAATTAATTAAGTGCCTCTTAATGCCTTCCACTAAACGCGAGTTAACGTACATCCTGAGAGGTGCCCCGGCTGATCACTCCAGCACCTTAGTTATTTTGTGTGTATAACCAACTGAGAAAAAGGGCCACCTCCGTTTTCCTGAACTACGGCAGAGGTGCGAAAAACTTCTCTGAGCTAGTACGGGTGACAAAATTCACCCTCCACACACCTCACACCCTGCTCCTCCTCTCCCGCCCCCGCCTCAGGCGCACCACCTTCTCTGCTGGCTGCTTCAACACCCCCCCACACACACACCCCACACCCTCAGCCCTGTTCCAGCGCTTCTTCCTCACTTTCATCTTTTCATTTTGCCTGCTCCTTTTCGGCAACCTTCAGACCCCAGCACGGAGCCATTCCGGCTGGCTGTAGTCAGCTCTAACAAAATAACACTGGCAAGAACTTCTGACTCAACCGCACAGAAGCATGTTTCAGAAATTAGTGACCAAACAATACAGAAGGGGCAACCAAACTATATGGACCGCTGTAAAGCAAAAACGGGGTGAGGCCTGCCTATCTGTGTGAACAAACCTTCCAAAAGCACACGAATCATCGTTAGCGGCTAACCCCACCAAGGTTCCTTGAAGAGGGTATTTGGTGCCCATGCAGGCTCTAAAAACTAAGTTACCTGAAGCCCTCTGTAAAAACATTTACTGAGGGTTGCCAGCTTCAGAACCGCAGTACAATCAGAAAGACCAGCCGACAGATCTGGGCCACCACCCAGCTGGAAAAGCTTTCTGAGCTTTGTTGTTTTATCTGTAGCGAGGAGAAAACACCTGTCCGATGGGGGAAGAGGAAATGTGAGGGTGTGCATACAAGGGCCCGTAGTATGCTTTTAGCAAAGAAGAAAATAGTGCGCAGGTAAGTTATTGAATGCCAGGCACTGCGGAAAGCGTCTTGCCAGTGTTATCTCACGCAGCCCTTCCAAGCAGGTAACGAGAGGAAGCCACAGCCTGCTCCTCTGCGGGGAGATGAGTCATCGTCCACAGCAGTGGTTCCCAACTTTCACTTGACGTTTCTATCTCCTGGGGAGTCTTACAAAATCCTGAGGCCTGCGATTCTTATTGAAGAGTTCCGGGATGTGGCCTGGGCACTGGGATTCTGAAAAGCTCCCCAAGTGATTCCGGCGTGTCACCAAGGTTGAGAATCACTGTTCTAGGAGCACCTTTGCCCTCTGTACCTTTCACCTTGCGGGATGCCTTGGGCGACGCTTCCATTCACAACAGGCAAATGCAATTCTTGTGCACAGTTTGACTGTTTCCCTCCCTCATCCTGCTGGCCCTTATCAGTTGATCAATCAAACATTCATTCATTGACTGGGAGTTTGGAGAGAAATAAGACACAGACTGCTACAGGACAAAACTCACAGTTGAGAGTGTAAACATGCGAGTAAACCCACGATAATAACTTGGAGTGCTCAACCACACATCAAACAGATTCTTACTTGAATGCCTACTGTGTACCCAGCACAGTGCTAGACACTGGAGAGAGAGCGCAATGAAAAGGGTGGACGTGGCCTGACCTGAAGGGGCTTGCAGTGCGTGGATAAGGACTATACCCAAGGTCCGTCCTGGTTGCTATGGGAAAGTGGAATGATGTCCCTGCAGAGTCTGTTTTCCAGAACTGTCCTCCCAAGCTGGAGAAGCCCCGAGCCTTCCAGCAGACAAGTGCTCAGGACACCACACAATGTGAGGGCAGGAGGGAGGAGAAGAGGTCTGGCTAAGAACAGGCACAAATGAAGGTTGAGGTGCACAGACTGAATTATCTGCCGTGCCTTGAAAGCATCTCGCTCTCCCACACGCAAGCCTGGGAACTCAGGCAAGGTCTCATGAGGAGGGGCGCTCTGCCCTGACTCTGAAGGAAGAGATAGTGGCACTCCGGCCAGGAAGTGGGAGGAGGATCCCAGGGAAAGAGGAAACGTGGGCAATGACGTTGAGGCAACATGGGGACAAGCTGCATCCAGAAGATCCAGCCCCTTTCCTCTCCTTCTCTCCCACACTAGCCTTCCATGTCCCTTCCTTTGACTTCTCTTTTGACTGTCTCCCCCCACCCCTTTATTTTCCTGCCTTTTGGGGGGTGGGGGAGCCTTATTCTTTGCTTCTTCTTTCTAGACAGCCTTCAGCATCTGTGACCTACCCTAACCCACCTGTACCCTCCACTCTATCATTCTATCCTCGGTCATCTCATTGTCCCAAAGCAGGGCCAGGTTCATTGGCACATGCTCAGAAGGTCCCGTCACTTGACTGAATGCTCTGATGTTACCATCACACAATTCTTAATAATTTTTGAGCCAAGGGAGCCAAGTTGTCCTTTTGCACTGGGTCCCACAAAAGATGTAGCTGGTCCTGCCTGGAAGATTTAGGGATTCGCCAGCCTAGATGGAGAGTTCTGGAAAATAATTCGTAAAGAAGATCACCTCTGTGCAATGACCTTTTATAAATTGATTCAGTCTGCGCAGCCTCTATAACCTTGGTTTATAAAAACATTGACTGTTAAATGTTGACCTAAGTGGGTCTTGCCATAGGGGAGTATAAACTCTTCGTCTCTCTGAGAAATTCCAGTAAATGGACAAATTGCAATATGGAAGCCTCAGACAGGAAGCCTAGGAAAGTATCAAGACTGTCCTCCTTCAGAGCAGCCGTTCATTACACTTCCTTCCCCAGATCCCTCCGTCAGCTCCCTGAGAGAAAGAGGACACTTACATCAAAACCCCACAGGGAAATGTAGGGAAGTGGTCAAAAGACAAGGTGTAAAGAAAAAAAAAAAAAGTGGGAGACTGCTGCTGAGACACCGTGAAACCCTGAACTCGGAATTTCTCTGCTGAGGAAAGGTGAACCCGCCCAGGCCCGGGGCAGAGGGCAAACTGAGCAATCAGCAGCAGGAGAAGAGTAATACCTCACCCCATGGGGGGGAGGTGAGTGTTCAAGGCTCTCCTCCGCTCCACCAGTGCACAGTGGGGTCTTAGGTCACATTTTTAAAACAGCAGGGCTGTTATGTCACTGGATAAATTAAATTTATGACTGACCCCAAAGAAATGGTTTCTCGGAAACTTTCAGAATTCTTCTTGCCTCCAAGAAAATAGACTTCTGAACTTCAATTTACGAAATGAAACAAAATGCACCCGTCCCACCCCTGCTCTGCACCTCTCCTGAGCATCGCAGGTAGAGCAGCGCTGGGCAGCTCCTCGCCGGGAGTCTGCCTTCAGGGCCCAATGAGAAGCTCATATATGTAAAAGTGCTTTTGAGGCTGCGTGAAGTAACCACTAACGTAAAGTGCTGCTACTACACGGGACGGCGCCCTGTCTGCACCTTAACTCAAGACATCCTAAGGCTCCGTCAGTCTGCCCACCCCTGCCCCGCACATCCACAGAGGCGGCCCAGTGCACCTATGCTAATCTTGGACTTTGCATAGGGAGGGTGTGACCCCAGCCAACCCTGACCTGTCTTCTGTCAGTTGCTCTCTCTGAACCCCTACAATTCCAAAAGAGAAAGAGAATGAATGAGAGAGAGCATGAGAGCAGGCATTGGGGGAGAGAGGAGAGAAGGGAGGAAGGGAGAAAGGGAGAAAGGAAGGAAGGGAGGAACAGCAAGCAAGCGAGGTAGGAAGAAAGAAAGAGCAAGAAAGCAAGAAAGAGAAAGGAAGGAAGGAAGGAGGAAAAAAACTAGATAGGAAGAAAGGCATCTGTTTCAAGACAAAGTCTAAACTTATTTAATATCACTACTGATTACATCAAAGGATTATAAGAGTCAGAACAATTTAAAATTTATTGAATCTGCACACTAAGCAGCTGTATAGAGGAAAACAGTCTTGGATAGACAGGGATTAAGCTACTAAATATTTCCTTTATTTATTTGTGCATTTATTTTCTCATTTATTCATGTATTTATTTATTTAGTGGAGTGTTTTCAAAAGAGGAAACTTGAAATTGTTTATCAGGAAATCCCTGCTAAAGAAGCAACCAGGTCTTGATCAGCCAAGGATTCTCAGGAGATCAAGAAAAATAAACAGACAGATGCAAATGAGATGCACAACTGGAAGCATTTATTCCCAGGGGCATTCAGGAACTAGGACAGGGTGGGCCCCGGCAGCTGGGCTCATCTTGCCTGCACCTCACTCTCCCAGAGTGTCTCCAAATGCAGTCTTTCTTCTGCCCCTTCTCAGGAGCAGGGTGAGACACTAGTACAGAGATCTGGAACTTCTAAAACTGCCTAAAGAGAAAAACCACACCTGAGCCTAAAGGGGAAAAAAGGAGCTTTGAAACTAAGAAGATGTCTCTAGCCACAATCTCCCCACAGAGCCCCAACTCTGCAAAGTACCTAGATGAAATGAGGAAGCAGGGCCTTGGGTAATAAAACATCCCCTTTCCTAGTAACACTAACTTATTGTAGCATCATCACATTTTTTCCCTACAGAACCATGTTATGGCTTCATTAGCATACAAGGTAGACTTTAAAAGGGCATTCCGATACCTTCAGTAATAAAACCCCCTTCGAATGATATCCTGTATGGTGCTATCTTCAGCTGAATTCTTCTCAGGTATGAACAGGACTATAATGAGCTTTCAGCACGCAGCAGGCATCACTAGAAAAACCTATGTATCTGTGCTGGTGGTCCTCTGTCAACTCGGATCCATGCTCCACCCTTCTCTGTGCCCGAGGTGACACCCATGGGCTGCACACCTCTCTGGCCCTCAGAGACTGGCAGGAGAAGGAAGTCGGGGTAGAGAGGGGACTCACGACATGACCCATGCCGAGATCACTGCTGTTCTGACAGGGACAGGTGGGGCAGCTCCTTCCATGCAGCTCTGAGATGTCTCCAGCCCCCCGTTACTCTGCCCCTGCCCTGCCCCATCTGGCCCAGGCAATGACAGCTTCCTGCTACTGCCATTCCTTTTGGTTCTGTGAACTCTGCCAGCCTGTGATGAGCAACTTCACCGAATGCCCTAAGTTAAACCTTTGGGTCTACCATTGGTTTCCAGCTGGAACCATGACGGATAAGTAATAATGCCAACATCTGTAAGTCAATTTCAAATAGGTCCATGTAACTCATATATGTAATCAGCACAACTTGTAAGATGACTTCACCTTGCCTACCTTCCCTCCATTCCACGTTCACCAGTTGAAATTCTGCCCATCCTTTAAGAATGACCTTTAACATATTTTCTAACTACTTACAGTAGTTACAGTTTCTTCCATACTTGGGCTCCTCTATGTATATATTTTAATTTTTTAATATGTTTATTGATGTGAGAGAGAGAAGGAGCAAGAGAGAGAGAAAAGGAAATATCAATGTGAGAGAGAAACATCAATTGGTTGCCTCCCATCCATGCCCTGACTGGGAATCAAACCTCCAGACTTTGGGTGAATGGGATGATGCTCCAACCAACTGAGCCACACCAGCCAGGGCAGCCTCTATATATTTTTTTAATTTTTATTATTTTGTACTTTACTTGTGGTATTTTTCTCACTCTGTTTTGTGTTTGGGTCATATCCTCCTTTGGTGGCAATCACTCCTTAAGATCAATGGTGGAATGGCACTAACTTTCTATTTCTTTCCCACCCAGTAGCTACTTCAGTGACAGTACCCGTAATACACTTGCGCCGCTGCGGTAAGCTTAGCCAAGGGGGTGTTTTCAATTATGTCCCCACCCTAAAACCAAGAACATTGTCCTAAGCATGCATATCAGGTTTTTATATATTATATACACATACATATCTATACACATACCCTACACTGAAATTTTCTTGATAAACCAATTTTTCTCTTCCATTTTTGTATTGATAGACAGACACAGAAATAGCTAAATACAGAGAGAGATAAATACAGATACAGATACAGGTACAGGTACAGATGCAAAAGTAAAATGAGTTTTCACCTTTGGTCCAGTTAGTTTTCCAAACACTTCATACATTCTTACACTTCAGTGTCTGTGCTAACCAGAGGAAATTCACTTCCTCCCTTGCTCCATTTTCCCTCCAATGAGACCCCATGATGTCATTCACAACAGCCACAGCTGGCCCCCAACGGGCGGACTGTCTGCAGCTCTCCCTGGCTGTGACAACTCCAGAGACCAGCTGGGTCTCTGTTGTCCGCCTTCCTCCAGGCAGACGCTTTCTCCCATCTGCAGCATCTCTGATCGCTTATCACTACATTCCACGATCTATCCTGTCTGAGCTTCACTTCTCTCAACTGGGGAAAATGAGAATAATCTGGTCATTCATTGATTCGATAATTCAGTTACCACTTATGGAGGATTAGGCACTGTGCTAGGCACAGGGAGGGGTCCGTCTGAAGCAGCTGCTCCCACAGGAAGCTTGGAGCCTGGGGGGGGAGAGGCACAGAAGACGAGAAAGGCGACTACGGTGCCGTGCGCGTGGTGTGGGAAGATGATGGGTGTCGGTGCAGGGCCTTGCGGGAGCCCGGCAGGGTGCCTATTCCAACTGGTTGGTGGGAAAGGAAGAGGGCAGACTTCCCATTAGAAGGAAACACTAAGCCACGCCCCCAGTTCTAAGTTGGAGTGAGACAGATGAAGAAACACCTTCGATTTCTGCCTGATTTTGAGAATTATGGGAATAATATCCATCCCAGTGGCACCAGCAGAAAGATGCTTTCACAACTGAAATCAGTATCAATTTACTTGCATCCTACTGTGTGTAAAGAAGCATCACCTGCTCTGGTGAGTCTGACTACTGAACATAATTCAGCTTTAAAATTAAATTATTCCTCTGCTGGAGATTCACTTAGAGCAGCAAGAGAGAGGCAAGAAAAAAATAATTTAAGTTAAAATTACACTTCAACATTCAATACATCATTGTGATCTTACTATGAAATTCATGTCATGTTTAAACCACTACGATTTTTCTCCTTGTATCAGGAGCCCCTTGCAAGGTTTTTTCCAGCAGCTCTGAGCTGCCTCCAGCTCTCACGTGGGCTCCCGGTCCTCTCACGGGACCAGAGAAGAAGGATGTGGACCCTGGTGAAAGATTTCCATTCTTTAATAAATTTAACTCTCTTGATGCTACGAAGGCCCAACTTACACGCTTTCAAAGGCTGTGTATTTGAGTACGTACACATAGTCAAAGTGTGTTTGTCAGCCGTTTCACTGGAACGGGACAAGCATTTTCCTACCGAAATGATACTGAACAGGGCTTAGCTTCCCAGGCTAACCCCCAAACGTCTGACACTGTGGCCTCTGGTCACCACACCAGACAACATCTCCGTGGAGAAAACGGGGGCAGTGGGCAAATTCAGAGGCCTTCAGTCCCGATCCCGATGAAGTAAACACGGGTAGGGCCTCTGAGGCAAAGGCTGGAAGTGGGGTGGTGGGTCTGGAGTGAAGTGGGGTCTCTGGGGCTCTCGTGTGGTACAAAGGGAAGAGCTGAGGCTTCGAACTCAAATAGACCAGGGTCGGCATCTCAGCTTCACCCCAACTTTGTGTCCATGAACGCATTCTGGTACATACGGGTTCCCACTAAATGTTGAAAACCAGGGTTGGCCAGGAGTTACCTACTGGGTCAAACATGCATGATGATCAGGAACGACCACGTGGTCACAGCTGTTCTCTGTCTCAGGCGTAGCTGAGACGCAGTCACAGCGCTGTTTGCATTATCTCGGTGTGAACCCACTGAAATACTCACCACCACGGATCGGCAAGTGTTGGAAGACAACAGAAGAAAAGCCCCTGTAAGGATGTTCCCAAAGCAATTGACACTCAGTAAACACTGACTGGTTCCCTTCCATACCTCCCTTTGCTGTCGGAACCTGTTACCTGTCCTGCCCTCTGGAGAAAACACCCTCCCCTATAAGGCTGGAAAAAAGAATGGAATGAAATGCATGCATTTGTGTGTATGCATGTGTACATATATGTATGTGTGTGTGGTATGTGTATATGCATGCATGTGTATAAAATCAGTAAATACTAAATACGCAGTTCAGTAAATAGTAAAAACTCAATGCGTAATGGTCTCTTTCCACCAGCTCCAAGCACTCTACCGACCAGCCTGCTTCCTTGTCCTGGACACAGCCTGTAAATTCTTGATCACTATCCTGTCCCTGGGCCATGGAAGTGACAGCCCCAAAGCTTTCTCCCCATGGCTGGTGATACGTTACAGGGTTTCCAGTTGGTTCCAGACCTCTGAGTTAGTCTGGAAAGGGGGCTGAGAGGAAGCCTGGGGACATCTATTTCCATGAGTTGATCTGCATGGCTGGAAAAAGACCCTGGGGTCAGGGGTAAGTGTAAAGGGAATGACCTGAAGGAGCGTCTGTCCCCAAAGTGGGACACCAGGCCCGGGGAGAGGAGGGCTGGGGTCAGAGGCAGAGGAGCACTTCGCAGCGTGTGAGCAAACAGAAAAGAGAAGCCCCTCTGGTATACGCACAGAGCACAGGTGGCCGCAGCTCAGTGACACGGCAGGACCACAAAGCCACGGGCCTGCGGCAGAGCGTGAGCTTTTGGGCAGGCCGGAACCTCCAGATGTCCAGGGGCGCCACTTTCCTGAAGGGAACCCCAGCCACAGGAGCGAGGACAGAGGAGACACTCACCCTGTCTCCCAAGCCCTTGGGCATCAGGATGGAAGGGTTCAGACAGGACAACCACAAGCAAACTGTCTTGTAACCACACAAGGCACCCCAGGACCTCCCAAACAACTGGGGGAGACTCTGTCGGGAGGCGGGGAGGTGGTGCTGAGACTTTGGTGTCGATGCAAGTCGGGGAAATTTTAATTCCTTTGATGTGATTCATTCTGCAGCCATAGTCCGGGGAGGCCTGAGGAGAGGTGCACAGAGTGAGGGACAAGGAGTCACCCCAGCACCCTTAAGTCAGGTGTGCCCGCAGTTCTTGGGGGGGGCTAAGTGTCAATGGTGTGATAGCAGAACATAATAACTGATTGCATCATAGCAGCATAAATACCATAGTTTCTAAATATCACAGAACCAGCGTCCATAAGCTGACTCTTTTATAAGCGAACATATGCCGAACCCCACTGTTCATGGCCACACAGAGGTGACAGATAACGATGGCTTGCTGGCACTTGTCAGGATCTTGGGAGAGAGACACTGTCCAACTATCAGTTGTAAGTCGTTGAGGTCTTCTTGTTTTCCATCTCCCATGTCACTTTATGCGTGATGAAGTCTTAATCTCTAATCCTCACACCAGACAATCAGCCCCTATTTAGTGTATTGTCCATAATAATTAAACTCGGATTAGTTTATGTCCGTGCTCTAGGAACACCTTCCTATGAGTTTTTCTCATCTAATAATTAACACCTTTGGCGTCTTCCAACATCTGACAATCTGCGGAGGTTAATACTTAGGTGGTTTCACACTAAGATAACGTAAGGCAGCGTTGTGGCTATGTTGCAGCCACATCTGAGAGAGGGAATAGCCGTGACCTCACTGTGTTTGGACTATAACACGATCGTTGCTGATCACTCAACATGAAGGGTTTTTTTTAAAGACTTTATTTATTTATTTATTTTTAGAGAGAGGGGAAGGGAGGGAGAAAGAGAGGAAGAAAAACATCAATGTGTGGTTATCTCTCGTACACCCTTTACTGGGGACCTGGCCCAGAACCCTGGCATGTGCCCTGGCTGGGAATCGAACTGGTGACCCTTTGGTTCACTGGCTGGCGCTCAGTCCACTGAACCACATCAGCCAGGGCTCAACATGAATGCTTAACCCGATAGATAATTGCTGTTTTCTGGGCTAATACCTGAGTTGGCTGATTGAAGGGTATTTGGGGGTATCAAAGCATTCTGGGATATGCAAAGAAGCACTGTCTGAGCTTCATTGCGGGGGGGGGGGGCATCATAAAAGATGTAACAGAGTAAAAGGTAAACAGAAAATGAGAGTCCTGAGTTCTGGTCCCGCAGCTCACACTAACTTACTTCATGACCTTGGCAAATCTTTGTATCTCTCTCAGTGTGTTTGGTCCTAAGTAACAGAAAATGATGGACCAAAGTGATTGCTTATAAAAAAAATAACTTATAACTGGCTAGATGCAACTGTCCTGAGCGTTCTCTTTTTGAACAATACTTTCACTGAAAAGCACACAACCCACTTATCAGCGTGTCTCTGGATCACTCTGTGGAATACAGATTAGAGCACTAACCCCAAGGAAGAGGCACGGGCAAGGGGACATTCTGGGATGGTGCGGGACCACTGCTGTTGTCTGAGAGCCAAGGCCCACTTCCTGTACTTCTTCAGTGTCGTAAGCAGTAGCAAGCGCTCTGAGCCAGAGGAAGCTGGATACAAAGGCAGGCAAGGATAACAATGCCTGGTAGAAAGGGCCCTAAACCTTTGGATGCTCTGCTTCTAATCTTCTTTCATGTCCTTAAGTAAGCCCCCTAATTTCCTTATGCCTCAGTTTTGTCATCTGAATAGGTAATTACTATTATCTAAATTATCTTTGTCATGTAAAGAACAAAAATTTTTAAAATAGTCAAATGAGATGATCACGCAAATGCGTGGCATTCCTTTAACTGTAGAGTGGGTTCCTGGTAGCCTTGTCACACTCAGGAGTCACCGTGACCATTTTCCCACTCGCCCTCAGCTCTTAGGTTTCACAGGTCCGGCCTCTGTGAATCAAGGGCCCCTGGGATCCCTAGAACACGCAAGAACATCTACAGAGGACGTGAATTCGACCTAAGGTTCATCGCTTTATGCAAATCCAGGAAGAGTAACTCGTAATTACTGGAACCTGTTTCGTCCTCATTCTTAACTGGTTTTGCAAAACAATAGCAGGGGAATAGCATATGTTTGCAGTCCCCACTTCAAATGTAGCAAGAGCCAGCCTGGGATGATTGGTATCTTCACCCATAAAACGAAACCCACGTCATCAGGAGCACCGGGCCCGTGATAACGCTTTCTAGAAATGTTTTCCGTCCTAAATCCCTAACAACACCATCCTGGGGAGAAGCCCAAATAACCCCAGATGACCTTTGCTCATTTCATGGGTATGCTTGTTTCTAGATTCTGTTTTGGATATTTTTTCTTATTCAGAAAGGCAGTTTAGTTCTTTCCCTGAGTAACCCATGCATTGTCTTTAATTACAGAAATAGCTACAGCCCAGGGACTCCTAAAATTGTAGTGAGAAGGGAAGGGAAATAAAAAGAGCCAGAGAGGCCCCTCTTGGTAAACAGTCTAGTTTGTAAACTCCTTACTGGACAAGGCAGTCCATTCTGCAATTTGAGGGCCACCGGAAATGCACACGGACACACCCACCCGCAACGCCTCACTCCCCACCACACCCCCAGTGCCCGGGAGCCCCGTTCTGCAGTACCATGTGTTTCTCCAACTTTTTCCCAGTTTTCCAGCTTTGCACCTAAATCTATTTACTAGTAAGCCATTTTTAAAATGTTTAAAATTATAACATATTTATCATATTATAGTCCTAATTTTTTTTTGAACTCTCATCTCCTGTGAATTCTGGCATTGCAAAAATTGATTGGATTGTCAGTCTCTTATAAGCAGGAATAGAGTTTCTACTCAACTTTGAAATCCCCAAAGAACCTCATGGAGGTTGATACCTATCTATACAGGGTTAGAGCTGCTTATAGCTGATGGGCCAACTGATCTCCTTGCAAAAGGCGTCAAATCTTAGGACCAAAGCAAGCAAAGAAACACCATCAATTCTCAACTGCCACCAGCATCTAGGCCAAACAAATGCCTTTGTATCTGCTCATGGTTTCTAGCTGGCCCACGTTCCTTGTCTACTTGAGGTGCAAGCTGCCTGTTGAGAGGGTGGAAGGACCCTTGGCAGTGGGTGCAGGTGCCAGAAAACATAGGTTTATCGGGCAGTAAGCTTTACCCTGAGAGGGGCATCTGTTCTGCAGGAAGTCCCCGCTGGATGCCAGCCTTCAGAGCCATCTGCCTCTTTGTGCTTCGGGACATGCACACACATGCACGCACGCGTTGACTGGCTGTGACACCCAAGCGGCAGAGAGAAGCTGGCCAGCTGAACTGCCCACCTCACAGCAGAGGCTGAAGGACCACGCACACAGTGAAGAACCCTCGTGACTGCTCCATGCACTTGACCCTGTCTGTCTAGGAGGAGAATGGCTTCCCACGCTGCCCAGGCCCCACTTCAGTCCCATCCCTCATTCTAGAAGAGGAATTTATAGGCTGAAAGGCTTAACAAAGATCATCCAAGGTGATGTCCAAAACTAAATCACGAGGCAGTAGACCTATTGGAAAGTCTTCAAACTCTCATGAAATACCTCTTAGAACAGCTCTCAACTGGGAGGGTTCGAGGAGTGAGAGGGGAAGTGTCCTTTGGACAGAGCACCTTTAATGGCACTCTGTGATTAGAGAATAGGGTCAGTGAGGCTAATGTCCCACGAGACCGACAGACACAGGCCACACGGGGGAGAGTCACAGGCATTTCCTGCTAACACCTGTGTGTGCATGCTCAGGCCAACACTTGTATACATGCTGCATGTATGGGGAAGAGCAAGACATAAAGCCACTGCTTCACTGGGCCCAGTATCTCCCTCCTGCCACATCTTGCTAAGCAGATGTCCAAGGTGAGAAAAGCTGTTTAACTGCTTTAAAAAATGTTGTGATGCTTTTACTACCTAAACCTTACTTAAACAACTTGGAAGCTGAAGAGGTGGTTAAAGTAAGAGAAAAGGGAGTGGCGAATGCTAGGTAGAAAGGGGGAGAGAACAGCACCAAAAACCGGAGATGGAAATTACTGCGACCAAGCATCCAGTCTGGCTCTCTGGTCAGGCAAAGAGCAAACTGCGAGAAGCGAGATAACCCTCACAACGTGATAAAAGGGAGCGTTACCTGCTTGCAGAAAGATAGGTCTTCCAGGCGCTGAATCTAAAAGAAATTTACTGCATGAGAACGCACAGAGATAGAGTGACACTTCCACACATACTAACAAAATGTTAAACAGCAACAGACAGTTCTGCAGGAGTCACGTCAGCGCTGAAATGCTGAGTGTGAGATTTGCCATAGACAGTCCTGGGTTCACATTAGTGACGAGGACATTGGCCAAGCTCTCCATAAGCTCAAGCAGCTTCTTATTCCTCATCTCTAAAGTGGAGGCGATGTTACCTCCCTCTTAAGGCTGTTAGGATTAGACGAGATAACACAGTAGAGGACCTGGCACAGTACCTAGCTAGTAGGCGCACAGGAAATGTTGGTTCTGTCTCGCATCCCACGCCCCCACTCACAATGGTTGGATGCAGGTCTTCATGTGGATGGAACAAAAGTCAGAGCCTTAGTGCCCTCAAAGGCATTTCCACTGGGCGTATAGACATCACCATGGTCTGAATAAATAGCTAGCCAGATACAAGAGAGCTCGGGAAGCCAAAGGATGGCGGCTGGCCCGGCGTTCAGAATGCCAACGGTCTCGACCACAATCAGGGAATTGCACAAACACAGGGAGGGGCCCCAGGAGGTTTGCAGTTGTTCGTGTGGGAAATAATACAATGATTAATAAATAATAATACAAGAATAAACTCTGTGTTTTATGTACTCACAACTGTACACCTACTTTGGACCCATCCTGTATTGGCTATTGTTGGCAGGGGAACTTGATACTCTCATTGCCAAGTGGTGGGATGAACATCTTTCTGACTGCCTCCCACGGGAATGATTATAAAGCCAGTTCTCTGTCTCAAAGAAAACATACACTGCGAACCTCTGCCGTGCTTAAACAGGAATGAACTGGGACTCCAGAACTCTGTGTCAGAGAGCTCTGGAGCAACAATTTGAACTTGGAATATATGAGAATAAATGTCACTTACTTAATAAAGACCAAAACATGAAATACCTCTATACAGTTGCTAAAAAAAATCTTTGTTTTAATAGCAGTATCACCAGATGGGAAAACGGATGTTTGCATATTGGACGGATGACTAAATGCTTAGCAATCCTTTTACCATATGTCTGACTCTGTGCTAGGCCTTTGCACACATATTATTTCAATTAATTCCAGCAGCAGGAAACAAAGGCAACACATTGGATTACCATCCTCAGTTATGCTTGTACACATCCAGGTACAACTATAAATTTAGACTAGTGATTCATTAAAGGACTGTTAAACGAAAGAAAGCTACATGATTATGCATTGTATACGGTTCATAATACAATTAAAGGGACTGAAGCAGAAAATGACCCTTAGCAGCAAGATTATGGTAATTTAGTCATCATATACATTGCTTTGAGCATAATTAACAATTTGGCTAACACACGCAAATTCTGATACTAGAAGTTCTTTAGCTAAAGGCAGGATTAACCAAAATTCATTTCCATGGCCCAATTCTGGCCCCTGGCAAATTTTCTAATGTCTGCACATTTTCCCCAATGATGAGAACGGGTCAAGTCAAAGAGCACCAAGCCAAAGCAGGAGTTTAATTCCAGCAACTCTCTGTGCAAAAGCCACTGCCACCAAGAAGGGCACAGCCAAGGTTACTGTGCCACCTCCTCAGGGCCATGCTGTCAGAAACACCACCAGTCATTTGCGAGAACTACAACATGAAGGAAACGTCGGGTTCCAGTATCCGAGGAGCCGATACCCTTGGAGCATTTTCAGACTCTCTTTCCCACCCAGAAGCTTTCTCACCTCCCTGAAGACACACCATTCATTCTCTCAACATTCAGGGCTAGCTCGCTGTGTGCCAGGCACTGTGCCAGAAACTGGGGATGGGGTGGGGGAGGGGTGGGGCAACAGAATGACATCGGACACTGCCGGAACTCACAGACACTCGCAGACCTAAGCAGAACCTTCAGGGCACCCCAGGTGGGTCAAGCTGACACAGACAATTAACCATCACACTAGTGAAGTCACCTCAGAGGCACACACACGAGCATGGAAGAGAACAACCCGTAGAAAATGACCCCGAGACCCGCAGGGAGCCCTTCCAGGACAGCCCTGCCACCAGCCAGAAGCAGGGAGCCCCGAGGGGCTGGGCAGCCACAGCTGACAAGTCACCTCACTGAATACAGGCTTGGCCACATGACTTGGGGCAAGTTACTGCTATTCTGTGAGCCTGTTTCCTCATTTATAAAATGAGGAAGATCCAGGTACCCATCCCATAGGGTAACTACAAGGACCAAATAAAATGATAAATATAAAGTAATCATGACAGCGCCTGACATAGAAAGGTTTGTTTAATTTCCATTGTTATTAGAGATAAAAAGCCATAGCCAGAATGAACACCACACACATGCTCACACGCAACACCACAAGAAGAATTACTTTCACCTCCTAAGGTATTTTTTTATTTATTGATTTTAGACAGGGAGAAACACTGATGTGTTGTTCCACTTATTTATACATTCATTGGTTGATTCTTTCATGTGCCCTGTCTGGGGATCGAACCCACAACCTTGGCATATCAGGACAATGCACTAACCAATTGAGCTATCCAGCAGGGCCACCTCCTAAGCTATTGTGCACAGACTTCTACTGTACTACTTATCATAGATACTAATTATTTGGGGGCAGATTTGTACTCTTCCTTCTAGACTGGATGTTTTCTGAAATCCAAACAGCTTTTGTCTTTCTCAATTTTATATCCTCAATGCTCAGTACTTGGAAAGTGCCCATATATTTTTGTTAAAAATGTCAAAATGGAATGAAAATTTTTGAATCATTTAGATTCACGGAGTGATAACTGCAAGCAATAGTCTGAAAATTGAAAGTCAGTTTCTTTTCATTTTGTTGATGTCTTTTTAGATAGTTCGCCATAAAAGTAATATCCATAAATAAAGCTAACTTGTACTCTGAAGCCCACTAATGGGCTAAACCACCAGCCCTGAAGCTTCCCTTGATGTTCATTCAACTTCACTTCTGCAAAATGTAAGGCAACACATTTGACCAAATGAATCCAATTCGTCAAGGAGGCCAGCCTGCCACAGATCTACAGAGAGAAACCCGGTCACCAGGTTGTCCCAGGAACGAGAACGGGGAATTCAGGCCACCTTTCACAAGTGCTGTCCATGCAGTCAGCTGTCTCTCTCACAGCTCGGAGCTGGGGGGGGGAAGCAGGGAGGCGAGAGGCTTGTGTCCAGGAATTGACATCATTGACGGCGGAAGCTCTGAGTCACTTCTAGACACTACGGTAAGAGTCTGAATGGGGTAACTTCTTCGATCTCTCTGCCCAGCGCACTGGGAGACTGTGAACTCCAAGGGGGTGTTCGTAACAAGCGCTACGCCCTTTCCATGTTGCACAGTCACGTCGTCCTCAGATGTAAATGAGGTGAAACACTATCATGCAATGCTTATTGTCCGGAAGTGTAAGCCCCAGCAATCACTCCTTGCCCACCGCGAGTAATGTGCCTTTCAGATAAATGCAAACTTTGGGATGGATAACTTCATTACCCTATGTGGTCTGTCCACTGTAGCAACATGGCTACGCTGCATCCGGCCACTGCAGTTACTCAAGCCGACCTCATCCACGAAGGACAGTCTGTGCCTCGAGAGGCAGCAGAAGCACAGTCCCAGGAACGCTTCATTCATGCCCTAGTGGCTGCTGAGGGCCCACGGTGTGCGCACACTGTTCCGCCTGCTGTGGCTGCTGCAGATAACAGGACAGAGAAAAGAAACCGCTCCTACGGAGTTTTATGCTAAGGAGGGAAGAGTGGCAGAAACAGTCAAGGAAACCTAATTTCAGATAATGATGCATTGTTAAAAAGAATCAGCAAGGCCTTTCTAGTGAGGTGAAATGTGGATGATGATAAAGAGGCAGCCAGGGAAAGATCGGACTCAGCAGAGAATGTAACATGGCTGTCCTGGGACTTTGTGGATGGACCGTATTGCTCAGTTTGCCAGAAAGCCACAGCTAAGATAGACGACGAGAACTTGAACTCAACTCCATGCACCCAAATCTCAAGCTCCCCAGATCCCCAGAGAGATCTTGACAGACCCGCACGGGCAGCTTAGGCATTTGGAAAAAAGCCTTGCTTCTTTCACTGCCTGTGAACACAAAATAGCCCAGGACACCCGACAATAGATGGGAGCCCTCTAACAAAATAGGCTCTTTAGAATTTTCATGAACTCAGTAAGAACATTATCCTTCTCTAAACTTTGCCTGAGGAGGAGTGAGTGACAGAGGCCTGAAGAAGACACCCAAGGGGCACACAGAGGGAGGAGACACTCACTGTCTCTCGGCCACACGGAGCCCTTGTCTTTTGTCAGCGGCACCCTCGTTCCATCCCCCGTTCTCTGGCGACCTGCTTTGAGAGGGCCCTACTTCCAGTGCCACCAGGGATAACGGAGGGCGAGCCGGGCCTAGAAGCTTCACTGGAACACCTGGATCAAGTCGCACCTAAGTCCAAAACACTCCCAGATCCTCAAACGCATCAGTTAACTGAGTACCTTTTTCCCCTTACGCTAGTGTATACGGGCTTTCTAACACACACCCGGAAAAAGTCCAACCACACACCACAGCGAACTCTCCCAACCCCAGATTACTGAGAATAAAATGTACTTCTCAATACAAAGAGCCATTTGTAGAGAATTCTAAATTGTTATCACAGAAAAATGAGGTCTCTTCTGATTTTCATTAATCAATAATTCCTTATTCGGCACCTATTATGTGGTCATACTGGTGTCAGCTCCGATGGAGGGTGAAAATATATAAAATACGGCTTCTCTGGCTTCAAAGTCCACATGCTACAATCTATCACCATTACTAATGCTTCACTCATCCACGGAGCTTTCTAGGTTGTAAAGCACTTTTGAAACACGGCTCGGACACACAGAATCAGACTGGATGCATCTAAATCCTTGGTTTATGAACTCCCCGAGTTGCCCAGTACGTGGCCCTCTAGTCTCTAGCGCTCACCGCATCCCACCGGGCCTTCACAGACAGACCAGGACACTGAGGTTCCGGTAAATTACCCAAATCTTACAATGAGTGAGCACCAGACCCAGAATTGTACCTCTGTTGTCCCCATGCCCCTTCAGTGGCCTGTTCATAAAACTATAGATGAAGGAGTTCTTCCAGTCACACCCGCGAGGAGCCACAGGGAGCTGGCTGGTGTGTTTGAAAGTGTGACCCAGCACAGGCACTTCACCGCTAAGCACAGAGCCAGCGTCTGGGGGACCGCTCCGAGTCGTTGCCGATTTGGCACCTTTGAATGTGGTCGATTTAAAGAGATTTCACACAAATTCTTCTCCATATCGTTCCAATTTTAGTATACGTGCTGCCAAAGCGAGTACAGATTTTGCACAAATTCAATTGGTACCTACAGGCACACTGATGTATTCAAGCCAGACTTAAATCATTTTTTCAATGCAACAGTAGGAGATAGCTTAACACATCCATGAAAAAAAATTGAAGTCACTTCTTCAGAATGTCATTACTGCTTTTCTCTGGTGACATTTTTCTTTTTGCAGAATCACTGGTGAGTCAGTTGTCCCTTTCTTGGTCCCATTGGTTCTGACCGAAGCAAATCAGGTTTAAAAAAAAAGTGGGGGGCACAGGAGTTTCATTCATTTAGTCTAGAAACAAAATCACCTACAAAAAACTTTTTTTAATTTTTACAGGTAATTGATTTGTACTTCTTTGCCTGAAATAACTTCCCTCTTATTCTCCTGACATGTTAAATGGGTGAAGGAGTGTCATTTTGTAGGAGCAACGCTCTCAAAAGAATTAACGTTTTCTGCACTGGCTGATCAATTTAGAAAAAAATTGTCTTATTCACCTTAAAATACAACATTCTCTCCCACACTAAACAATGCAAGGAGGTGGAGGACATAAGAGTAAAAGAAAAGAAATCTGTGTACCCTGGTGGGTGTGAACAGGGGCACACTCTCTGGCTGAGGTCCTGGACCCCTCAGCCTCCCCCGGTAGATGCAGGTGCTGGATCGGAAGCCCAGTGTTCAAGGAGGGACCCCCCGCCAGGCCCACCACTGACAGCTGCTGCTGGTACAAGACAGATAGGTGCCATTTTTCCATGGCAGGACGACAGCTCAATGTTGAAATGCCTTCCTTCTGCTCACAGGCTCAGCAGGAAGCGACAACATGATAACCTTCCACAAGCGGGTAAATTGGGTGTGGAAGAGAAACGTGGCTGACAGTGGCAGCGTGGTGCACGTATGGCCAGCGGGCATGAGAAAGAGGAAGACGCGGTGGCCCGTAGAGCCACAGAGCAGTCAGACCCAAGGGCTGCTGTCATCCGAAGTGCTCCATCTACGTCATTGGCCAGGGCAGGTCTAAACCCCAGCTCTGCCCCTCCAGCTTCGCTGCCATAGAGCAAGACACAAACAATACAGAGTCCCAGCACCTGGCACAGTGGTGGCTCTGGCCTCCCTTCCTCCCCTCCCCACTCACTTTCCCTGACGGTCCTTGGCGTGATTGGAGCCCCCTGCCTTCCAAGGTTTACCTTATTTTTGATGACATTCAACGGCATGCACCAAGACTAAAATAGTGAGCACAGAATTTGGAATCCCACAAGCAGCCTATTTTTCATTCAATTGGCCTAATTAACTAAATTAAGACCCAGAGAGGTCTTAAAAATAGAACTTACCTAACCGTGTCAGTATTAATTGTATACTGTTGTCTGTTCAATACACCTGCCTGTACAGAGGTTTTCTGTCCTAAGAAACAAGATTTACCTCCACAAATTCCCCAATTAACTCATTTCCCCAAAAGAGCCACCTCAACACATTTATCCTACTGACCTCCAAATCCTACTGAGTTGCTAACACAGCCTCAGCCCCCCAGCTTTTAGGATATTTTAAATCCGGTCAGTCACGTTACCAATGCCCTTGGGCTGGGCTCAGAAATACGAGTAAAGGAGGCCACTGGAAGGAACTGAGCCTGCAAAGTGCGTCTAATTGACATTTTTTATAGATCACAGAGGTTCACCAGAAGAGAATCAAAATAGCTGATTATTTAAATAACAATCACCCACTTCCGCTCTCCGCCTTTTCTCTGCTCATTGTTTTTGCTTGTGCACCAACACCACCGACATCACAAACACCACCATCACCGCCCGGCTCAACTGGCTTTACTCCCACCCAGAGAATGGGTGGGTCCCTGTACTCTATTTATTCACCGTCTTTAAAGTAAATCAGCAATTTGCTTCTTTTACACTTAATACCTAAAACAGTACCGACACGGAGCATATTCTCAAAGCTATGTATTGAATGAACGGTCGAGGTGACCGCCAGAGGGAAAGGGAGTGGGGGGTGGAAGAGGGCAAATGGGGGCAGCGAGAGGCTTGACTTTGGGCGCTGGGCGTATGATGCGGTGCGCAAATGATGTTTTGTTGAGTTGTATGCTTGAAACCTGTACTATTTTGTTATCTACCGTAACTCCAATAAACTCAATAAATCAATGAGTACATAATAAAAAGAATGTCATGAAAAACAGAAGCTAATATAATATAAAAATATGAAATTACGGGTTTCAGAGAAACTTCCAAGACAAATGGTAGAAACCTTCTTTATAAACAAAATCTTCTGATAGCAATTCAAGGATATTTTTTCCCAGTGTTTCCCAAACAACTAGTCTTGCTCCCCAATGTTTCTTCAATAGATGTTTACTATATTAAAAAAACAAACCTTTTCAGATGTCCACTACAACTCCGGGGCTACTCAGGCCACGAACAACCTGTCGGACACGCAGAAAACGGCAGCTGTGGATATTCTAGTGCCCTTGGGATTAACGGCCCAACTCCACTCGCTTAGCTGCCAACTGGCGGCTACAGATCCCTCCAAGCTCAATAATTCTGAACAGACACTTCGCAAAGACGTGGTACAACGTAAAGCTATAGGAACAAATCTGGAGAAAGACACCTTTGACGGAGCTGAGGTGCCAGTGACCAGATTCACCCTCCCACAGGAAACCACCTCAAAACCGGCCAAATACAGAAAACAACGGTTTCCAAGACACTGACCATCGAGGGAACAGAGTGGACATGGACGGGCACAGCTGAGAGGCGGCATGAGAATGAGGGGGGCTCCGCAAGGCATGTGACTCCCTTCCTGGAGGAACTGATGGGTGACTCAGGTGCGCCCCATGGACTCCCCGAGTGAGAACGTTCCAGAGAGAACAAGGCAGCTGGAATTGGCAGGACAGGCTCCCTGAGAGAGCAGAACCGCACAGAGAGGGAACACCAGACAGAGATCTGCAGAGAGCCCACCTGAGAGCGTGGCTGAGCAGTATCAGTGCATGGGCGTGGGCCAGCTCTGGCTGCTTCAGCACCGCAGCACAGAATCAAGCAGTTATGGCAGAGACCACGCGGCTCTCAAAGCCCAGACGGGGTCTCTACAGAAAGAGATGGCCAGCTTCTGGCTGACGTCAGACTTGATGGTGAAAGACAGAATGTCTTCCTCCTAAGACCAGGAAGCAGGCAAGGGTGTGCCCCTCTCATACCGCTATTCGACATTATTCTGGAGGTCGTATCCAGTGCATGAAGGCAAGAGAAAGAAGCAAAAGGCATTCAAATTGGAAGGGAAGAAGTAAAACTCTTTATCTACAGACAAGATGATCTTTTATGTAGAAAACTCAGTGGAATCTACCAAAAGCTGCTCGCAGGCTGCAAAATCACTATACAGGCCTGGGGAGCCCCCTCAGAATATGGGAGGGCGGGGCGGAGCAGGACTGAGAATGCAGCCTTCATCACCACAATAATTAGCAGAAAGGCAAGACACCAAGTGCTTTGCTCTGACTTCGGAAAATGAAATAAGGAAAATTCACATGCAAGAGGCATGAAATGTCAAGTCAGTAAGAAGACAGTGCGAACACCTTTGAAACCTATACAGTCAACCAAACCGAAAACGTCCCGTGTCGTCTGACGCAAGAGATCACACCTTCACGATGATTGTAATGGCTGCAGACCGGGTTTGTTTACAGGAGCAAACACCTCCAAGAACTGTTATTTGCTGCATCTTAAAAAAAACAAACATTAAAGTCTGTTTATAACTGCGAGATTATAAAACACTCATTTAGTCTGAGCCCATGTTTTCCAAGTCCATAGAAAGCAACAAAGCCTGCAGGTCTGCATAGAAATTTTGTGTGTGCAGCTGAAACCTGAGTTTTCTGGGTGTGTACGTTTAAAACTTTCAGAGACCAAACAGACATCACTGAACAAACGAACGAAAACTGACGAGCCAAATGCTTAGTTGACAACGTCGACGGTGGCCCTCCAGTTTTGGGGTCTTTACAAATGCAGTCACACTTACAACAATAATGGTCTCCTAGAGGACACTGTTCTGCGTGGAATGGGCCCAGCTCCCACTCAGAGATGCGCAGGACCCAGACCCACGGATAGGTTCTCCTGTGGGGAATCAGGCCTACATTGGACCTAGGCCGCTTCGAGACTTGCTTTTGCTAAAACTCCTTCACCCTGAATTGAGGCAGCAAGTGCTCACTGTAGCTTCCTAAAGTCGGTGCTAAACCTCCCCAGTAGGGAGTGGAACAGGTTCGACCACTTTTCCCTTTTCACTTGGAAATATCCTTCTTCTGTGATGTGATTAGTGGCATTGTCTCCTTGGTTTTCCGTAAAAGGTAACCCCCTAAAGTGAACCTGTGCAAAGTAAAGGAGGACCATCACGTACTGTGCCGAGAAAAGCAATGCAGGCTGTCACAGCGAGAGCCGAGGTCTTTTCTCCTCTTGAGAGAGAAGCCATGCCGTCCCTTGTCCTCCTCAGCACTCGGTAGTCCATGTGAACTTTTCGTGCCTCATCCACACTGTGGCGGACCCCATGGGCCGAGGTCCGCATCAGTCTCCAGCACGCACAGGCACCAGGCCCTGGGTGTAAGGTTTCAACTGCACTAAAGTCAATGAAGCTATCTATTTCCTCAACGGCTTGCACAGCCTGAGACCTGGGTTTGAACACATCCAGCTATTCATTACATCTTAGATCTTGGGCAATTCACTTAAACTCACTCAGTCTCAGTTTCCTCTTATACAAAACAGGAATAAAAAGGTCGCATTTGATTGTGAGGATTAAATGGAATAAAGCGCATGAAGTGTTCAGCACGGTATTTTTCAAAAGAAAGTACTTAGTATTAGCTTATAATTAAGGCAGGCATATTTCAAGTCCTCTGTCTAAACCCTTAGACAGAGAATAAATATGAAAAGGAGCTGGAGCCAAAATTAAAAATGTATTTCATACATATAGGAAAAACCAGATTAAAATGAAAAAAAAATCTATTTTCTCAATCCACAGGGTGAAATCAGTCTGGCTGCCACCGTGGTGTTAACCCCAAATCAGATTAGGAGGTCAGAAAATTGTTCCTCTGCTTGAGAAACAACCAGGGTACGCAGGCAGAAAAGCCCGCATCTCTGAAGTTCATGATTGGATAGTGTGTGAGTTTTCCAACCAATGTTTCTCCAAAATTCTATACTGTCTCTTACGAATTAAGTCACTTGCATCCTGAGTACAAAACATGGGGAAGAAAATACTGCTGAAAATCACCCGACATCCAGGAGACCCCTGCTCCAAAGCCCGGCTCCTCTTGCTGCATACATTTTCAATGCCAATGATTACATTGTCGCTTTATTTCTCTGTGAGCTAAAGAAATACAGATAACCAGGGCTTAAGATCAAACAAGCTGCAGAAGCAGAAAGAAAAATTACCAGGATTCCTCATACCTTCCTCCCAGCACTGGAGGCCAGGGGCAGCCAGGCAACAGAAATAGTAATTTCGACCTTTTATTTTAGAATGCAAGATGTTAAGCATATTCCAAGTGGGCTTACTAAAGAAGGTGCTAGAGAGTCCCAAGTGAGGATGTCCAGCTGGGCACTTGGGTCTGAAGATCAGGGAAGAGAGCTGGCGGAGGAGAGTGGACTTGGGAATCAGAGACTGGTGGGCGCACGGGGAGCGGTGGAGCTGTCAGGGAAGAGAAGGAAGAGGGCAGACCCCAGGGAGCACTGAACTGGGCCACAAGCGCCCCCATCCGGGCCCCCTCGACCTCCCAGGAGTCTCCCTTCTGCCCTCAGTGACAGCTCAGTCGGCCTGGGTCACTTCGGGCCTAACCACTGAAGACCTTGATCTTCCTTCCTTAACCCCAGACGCCCTGGCCCTCCATGCCCCTCCAGTGAGCATTTATCCAGGGGTATTACGGGAAGGCTAAGTGCCGAGAGCTAACCTGCGCGTTAGGGAACAAAGAAGCCAACAAAGCCCCTGCCTTGAAAAGCCTGGTTGGGCAGAGACACGGGATCCTGACCTCAGGATCCTGTGGTAAGTGGCTCTAGCAGGGGCCCCACCCTCAGGAAGGGCGCACTTCTACTCAGGAAGCACCAGGCGCCAGCAGAGAGCACTCCCAGGGTGGGGCTTCACAGGAGGGGGAGAAACCAAGCACACGGATGCGAACTGTGCCCAGGAACGTGGGGTGGGGAGGGGGCAGGTATTTCTGTAGGTCCGTAGCTCAAAGTGCAAATGAGGAAACGCTTTTATCTCAAAAGAGGAGGAATCGCTGAAGGACTTCGAGCTGGAAAATGCTTTAATGAGGTTTGTGTTTTGAAAAGCAAGCAGCAGAAAGAAAATTCTAAGCCACGACCCAGATCCCAGATCCTACGCACCAGGGTACCTTTCAAAAGTAAAAGACAGGTGTTGGTTTATAACAACATGCTAAGACAGCCATAGCAAATACTAATAACTGAGGAGCAGCTGCACTGGCCAAAGGGACCCACATCTGTCTCCCATGTAGTTTGTACTCTGATGTACTTATGATTTCTGAATCTCTTTATTATGGCTGAAAATTAAACAACAATAAACATACAGAAATTCTCTGTATTTTTCCCCTTTTTTTTTTTGGTGGACAGCATATAAAGGAAGACGATTAATTCTATAAATTCTAAATTTCTTCTTCTGAAATAGGAAGCACATAAAATAATACAAAGACTTGCAAAATACCAGGATGTCATTAGGTCTGTTTCTCAACATTGGGCACGTCAGCCAAATTCCATAGATTTGAAGCACAGAAATGTATAGGCACTTCAGAATCAGGACATAGAAATATACACAAATTCTCGGTTTTGCAGAGTAAAAACATTCAGTGCAAAACTGCAGTTCTGTTTTCCAGAAGGAACACTAGACCCTCGGATCCAGGCAGTTAGTACAGGGATAAACGTATTCAAACAAGGCCCCAAAGAGTTTGGTCTGTGTCCGCCAAATTTCACACAGCTCCCAAGTTTCCTCTGGAGGGCAAATCAAGAACATCCTGACAAGGCCCAGATCCTCTGTTTGTTTTCATCGCGATAGCCAGGAACAGAAAATGTGAAACCATGTTTTGCATTGCGGTAATTTCTAGACCCTTCATCTGGGAAAACTCTCTGACAAGCAGCAAGGCTGGGGCTGCCAAAGGCTTTGTTCCAGGCAGCAACGAGCGCCATGCAGGAGAGAAACTGCACAGAACCAACGTCTGGGGATACATGTGAGTGTCAGGGAAGAGCTCCTCAGTTCATCCCTCTATTACCTTTCCCTGATTTGGGCTGCCGTCCAGTTTCACAGGTGCCAACACCGTGGAGTTTATCCAAGACAAAGCCAGTGCTCAAGGCTGCCCTGCCTCTGTGCTTTCTCGGCTCACCTTCTAAACATCCCCACATTCAGAGTTCACAGGCCTCCCTCACGTTTCATAAGAAGAAATATTTCCCGGAGATTTTGCGGTTTGGAAATGGACTCCTCGGTGTCTTTACATTGTTTTCTTAAAAATCCAGGGCGCTGAATTCCTGACGGCTTTGCAGACCCGTCCCTACGGACCCCTCCCCTTCACTGACTTCTCTTTAAACAAATCATGTTCCGTGGAAGCTCCCAGTGCTGAGTATGTTCTTTCCACTGTGACTTTTCTTGAGAAGGGAGAAAGGCAGACGAGAGTTAGAGGCTGGCGTGGCAAAGACACAGCCTGCTTTTCGCAGACACAAGTCCTGTTTTCCACGTATCAAGCACCTCGCTCATTGGACAAGACACAAAATTAGATACCGTACAAGTAAGGGATAGGCAAACCAAAACTTTATTTTCTACTTCTGCTTACTGTTTTTATATGTTCAGAGCTTCCAGAATGCTTGGCTGAAACAGTCTGTGTACCAGTAAGTTATTTTGACACATAATTTGAATTCCAATCATGTCTTATTTGACATTTGCAGTTTATTGCATCAGCTCACATTCAGCTGATGTCTGTCACCAAAACAAAACTTATGGACACAATAATT
Organism: Anoura caudifer; assembly: GCA_004027475.1. Lineage (NCBI taxonomy): Eukaryota > Metazoa > Chordata > Mammalia > Chiroptera > Phyllostomidae > Anoura > Anoura caudifer. The sequence continues at coordinate 186,963 of PVKU01002976.1, forward strand.
TTTCTTAAATTCACAGAATCCTGAGTCTGGGAAGGAAATCAGTCCCATTCAGCCTTCGGGCATTAAGGAAGACTTCATTTATACACCCTTGTCTCCAGAAAAAAGCAGTTTACCTTCCTTTAAATTTTCTGAATAGATGAGTATTTGATACTCTGTTGTGCTAAGGATGTCCCTGGGGTCTCACTCTAACAATGAGAGAAGTTTTGGGTTTTTTTAAATTCCTAATATTTAACTTAAATAATCAAGTTACTCCAGGAGCCTAATATGTGTTTTAATGCTCTCTACCCAAAGCTCCTATTACAGTGCCTGGCACATAGTAGGTGATCAGCAAATATTTAATGAATACACACAAGAGAGAAAAATAAAGATTGTAGGGAAAGAGGGAAGAAAAGAGAGGGAGACAAGGAAAAGGGTGAGAGAGAAAGGAAAGAGATGGAGAGGACAAATAGATACTAAGAAAAGTCAAACATGAATTCAAAACTTGAGAAATTAATCATAGAGTAGCAAAGATATGAAACATAATATAAAGTAGATACAAAGAAAAATATTAAAGAGCCACAGATAAAATGTTGGAAAAACTCAGATGAAAGTTATGTAACTTCTAGGTAGGAGAGATCAGGAGCATGGGGTAACAGGAAATCAAGTCATTTAAGGGGAGAATTGACTAAGGGATGGGGACCCCTTAGTATCCAGGCTTGTATAATGATACAGCAGAAGTATTACTAATGATTTAGGAGAGTATTTAAATGAGTAAGTGCCTAAAGGAATGAACAAGCAAATAAACAAACAAATGAATTAGCTTAGACCTGGCATTTTCAAGATGAACAAAGAATATGACTATGGTTTCTATAATCCATCTGCTGGTGTCAACTGCAAATTACATACCCCTCCCACCCACCCTCTCTGACTATGAAGGATGTTATGAGAAATCCTTCCCCCACCAAATTAGATCTACTTGAATAAAAAATGAATGACAAAATTTAAATTATTTCACAGTGTTTGCATGCCATTTTATTTTAATCCCAGGGATATGGATATAAATATGAGATAACTTGCTATTTTTCCTATTACCAGCAAAACAATCCAGGATGTTTGTCTTTCTTGCCTTTCTTTTTATTCCCAATATTTTTTAACATTTAAAAGCCTATTTGCTTAACACACGTACACATTAAAGACTGGCCGACTGATCTGTCAATGAGGCACTCTCCCGCTGGCTTTTATGGCTGAGTTATTCCTGTTAGAGAACCAAGAAATAGGACACACAGCTGCACCGCTGGTGCTGGCAGGAATGTTAACTCTGGAATAAGATGGACAGAACAAAATCGGAACGAAAGCCAGTGGGATTATGAAAGTGTTAGCATATGGCTGGCGATGGTGGAAATCTCTTCTGACCCATGAGTTTATTGAAAGTTGTATTTGCTAGAAAACCTCACCACTGTCATTAAGTTCTAACTGAGGCTTTACTCAATGTTTGTCAAACTTCGTATACCACATAATAACTTTTCTCGTACTGAAGTTCAAATGATTTTCAAAATACTTCGGAGAAACTTAATCTCTCTCATGCAAGAACTTGCTCACAAATACGCATGACAGCTTTATTTGTAACAGCCCGGAACTGGGAACTACCCAAATATCCTTCGGCGAGTCAATGTTTAAACACTGTGGACCATCCATACCGTGAACGGCTACTAAGGAAAAGTCAATCTTAAAGGGATACACACTATATGATTCCGTTTATGTAACATCTACAAAATAACAACATGATAAAGACGTAGAACAAGTTACTACAACAGTTGCTGGGGATCAGGGATGGAGGAGGGGGGATGGGAAGGGCTGTAGAGCGATAACACGAAGAAGGCTCGTGGTAATGGTACAGTAGAGTCTTCTTATCGGGGGGGTCATGACACAAGATACACCTGTGACAGAATCACACAGAGCTACACACAAGCGGATGAGCATGTGCATAACTGGTAAACTCTGCACAAGCGTTACGTATCACACCAATGTTAACTGCTTGGTTTTGATATCAGACGGTAGTCATGTAAGACGGTTATTTACACCAAGGGAGGCTGCGGGGTCGGGGCACAGAACTTCCCCGCACACTTCTCCCTAACCTCCCAATAAACATTGTTTGAAAATAAAAAGTTTTAAAAATATGTGGTTCATTTGTATCAGGATGTGCCACGAGATTTATCTCTACTAAGTCAAAGAGTGTTCAGTCCTGAGTGCAGAATAGGGTAGAAAATAAATGCTTTTTTTTTTTTTTTTTTTTAAGAAAAGAAGAGCGGGATGGAAAAGGAAGGTGTACAATCATCCCTAGTAGATCTAAAATTGATAAGAAACCCGATTTAGGGAAAAAAGTTGTCTTAAGTTTTGATATACCATTACACAATGGGTACATTGTAAAGTAGTTGTGCAAATTAAAGAAATGTATATGGCATTTAGTAAGAGGCTCAAGAAATGGTCTTTTCCAATAATTAAAAAGAAAAAGAAAATGCTCAATCATTTTCTTCTCCTTTCCTTACTCCCTTTTTGCATGACCTTACTTCTTGATAAAATAATCAGCCCCCCTTCACAGCCATCAGAGACAGCAAGAAGGAACATACAATCAGAGCTCATCTCTGTGGGCACATCTGTTGTCAGCAGGCCTCAGTTTACTCCCTGAATCCCTGAGTCACCGTGCTCCAAGCTCCCAGGAGCACAGGGTCCCATACACAGCTCAGGGCTCAGCCACAGGGCTGAAATGTTGCAGTGCGTTCCTAAGAGCCATGCTTTGGACATTTAACTCCTGAACTCTCTATCTCTGTCTCCTTCCCAAAGTAATTGCAATTTCACTTCTCTCAGTGAATATAATCCCCCCCATTTTTTCCTTGCAGTGAATTGTAATGACCTGGACAGATGGCACACAGAACACTAGCAAAGTGATGTCTTCAAGTACCAGCCCAAGGAGGGAATCCATCCAGGAGGCTTAACATGGAATACTCACGCAGCTCAAGGACCAGCAAAGCAGAAAGTGGTCCCAGAATCAGCCGACAGAGAGGCAAACATCCCAGAATGCAATGGGTCCTTGCTGACCTCAAGAGTCAAAGCAGACAGGGCAGCATGCTAAGAGTCACCTTCATAGCCCCAACCAGCATGGCTCAGTGGGTTGGGCATCGTCCCGCAAAGTGAAAAGTCGCCGGTTCGATTCCAGTCAGGGCACATGCCTGGGTTGTGGGCCAGGTCTCTGGTTGGGGACATGCAAGAGGCAGCTGATTGGATGTTTCTCTTGCACACTGTTTCTCTCCTTCTCTTTCTCCCCCCTTTCCCCTCACTCCAAAAAATAAAATAAAATCTTTTTCTAAAAAAAAGTCATCTTCAGAATGAGTTACCATCTTTTGAGAGAACACTTTCCCATCTCTAAAAGCACCTACTCATTTACATTAATTTGTATGCCAGACATCAAAAAGCTAGTATAAGAGAGAGGTCAGGCACAAGGTCAGCCCAAAACCCAAGGTCAGGGTCCAGGTGGGGGTGGAGCAGAAGGGACGGTGGGGGACAACGGGAGCTGGGGAGAGTCAGCAGGACCCAATGGGCAGTGGGGCATGAAGGCGGTAATTAGGAGCCTGTATATACTCAGCGCCTAACACATCCCTGGAACAGCTGCCCACTCTACTCAGAACAGGTGGGGCTAAGGCTAGCAAGGCTGGCTGAGGCTTCCAAAGCAGGACAGACGACCAGAGGAGCCTGGCAGAAGCGCTCGGTGCCAGGGAGAGCCGATTCCAACAGTGTCAGGAAGGAGGCAGAGCCACGCCGCCATAGGCTCACCATGGGGAGGATCCCACTACAGTGCAAAGAGGCTGGCTCAGGACAGTCATTGGCTGACTCAGACAAGCTCGCCCCCAATTACTTATTCAGCACCCACTTTACAGATGTGCTTCCCAGCCCGTCCCTTTACAGCCAGAGGTCACCCAGTCAGGACGCAGGCCCCCACGCCCCGGCTCTGCTCACAGGGACCAATTCTCTTTCAGATCGTAAGGCGGAGAACCAGCACACCTGCCTAGCTGCGTCTTTCCAGGCCAGCCAAGTTCTGGCAGCTTCTGTTTCCTTACTTTCCCAGGAATTTGCTGTGCTAATGAGGACCCATCCGACAGCTGGTTACACAAGCTGCTCTCGGAAAACAAAATCTGCATGTTGAGGAAACCAGTACAACACACACACACACTCTTCCTCACTCTTCCCAGTGCAATTCAGAAACCACGATGAGAATGAATCCAGCCCCAAGCAGAACCAAGCTTAGACTCAGCATTCCACTTTTTCCTTTGCCAAATGCACAGCCTACACTTCCGTTCACCCACAGAGCGGAGCTGGCCACAGCCTGCAGCTTTACTGAAATGCTGGTGCCCCATCGTCTGGTCTGCTATCTTCCCGTATCCCTTGCGTAGCCACCACAGAAGGGACTTGCTGTCATCTCAGACAATCAAGGACAGACCTCAGTCCTCTAAGAATGGCATTCTGCTGGTCCAAGAGAATTCCAGCCGAACCACTCACTGGTCTGGTTGGATTAAAGCGATCATCACCACTGTGTACGTATTAGTAAGAACGGCCGACATCCAGAACGCTGATAACACCCAATGCTGGTGAGGACGTGGAGAGACAGGAACTCTCCTCCCTGGCTGGAGGAATGCAAAAAGGCGCAAGCCACCTTGGAAGATAGTTTGAAGGTTTCTTACAAAATGAAACAGACCCTTACCTTGTGACCCAGCAATCACAATCCTTGGTATTTACCCACATGGACTGAGAACTTATGTCCATGTGAACCTGCACACAGATGCTGACGGCACCTTTATTCATGATAGCCAAACTCAGAAGCAACCAACATGGTGATGGATAAATAAATGGCGGTCCATCTAGAGAATGAAATACTACTCAGTGCTAAAAAGCAATGCGCTATCAAGCCATAAAAAAGGCGTGGAGGAAACTTAAACGTATATCTCCAAGTGAAAGATGCCTACTGGAAAAGACTGCCCATACTGAATAATTCCAACTACAGGCCATGCTGGAGAAGAGAGCGCTGTAGAGATGATGATGATAAAATCAGGAGCTGCCAGAGGCTAAGGGAGGAAGGGATGAGGAGAAGAGGCACAGGGGGTTTCACACAGAGCGGTGAAATTATTCTATGTGACCGATGGGTACATGCCACTATGCATTTGTCCAAACCCAAGAGTGAACTCCAGTGTTAACTGTGACTTTGGATGATGACGATGTGTCATGGTAGGTTCACTGACGTAACCAAAGTACTTCTCGGGTTTAAGAGGTTGGCAGTGGGGGTGACTGTGTGGTGGAGCCGAACGATGTCGGGACTCCACTCAATTGTGCTGCGAACTTAGAACTGCTCTAGAAAATAAAACTCATTGATTTGAACAAAGAAATGCCCCGAGGCTGACAAAAGCCAAACCAGAAATATTGACATGCAACACCAGTGGTGGATTGTGTGTGTGTGTGTGTGTGCGCGCCGAAATAGACACCAAGTCACGGCAACGCAGAAGAATGCTGTCTTCACCAGCACGGGAAACAGGACTCCAATACGGCAAGTGGAGATGCCGGCCTGGAAAGGCAAAGAAACCCATCAAAAATGGTAAAAAGGCCAGAGGAGGGAATTTTTAGACATCAAGAATCACAGCTCTGATCCTCCGTCTAGATGAGCCCTGGGCTGCATTATGAGTGTTCCAGAAAAACTTTTAAAAAAAGAGAGAGAAATGTTTTTTAATCTGTTAGGCTAACGTAGTGATTATCATTTCCTCAAATTCTTTACTTCGTGTTTCCAGAGCAGCAAAATTCTAATAGAATACATCTTACATTGAAACCATATTAAATATTCAAAAACCAATCGGAAAAAAAAAAAAACACCATTAGGCAAGTCTTCTTGGATCAGACTGAGTCACCTTCAGGGACTAAAGGTGGGATCAGAACTGAAGGGTGTCCTTAACCCAGAGGGGGCTTCGGGAGCAGCCCCAGGGTAGAGCCTGCCTGCCTCACGGTTCCCAGACAGACCAGTGCTGGCCGATAGAAAGATGCTGCACTCAAAATTTTTGAGTAGCGACATTTTAAACAATAGTCAGATGACATTCAATGATCCGTTTATTTAACTCAATGTATCCAAATGTTTACCGTTGAACAACAGCACAGATCTAAACTTTTGGCGCACATCTAAAAGGTTCCAGGCTCTCACCTCTCAAACATTTATCCCTTTGAATAAATTCTGTATTAAATCTCTTCATACATATCATTATTCTTACTACAAGTTCACCCGAGTAAGCAGGACCAGCACTTGAGTGACCATTTCAATCTATTCAAACCATAAATAAAGACCTATGCTAATGTGACAACCAGCTCAACTCCAGTTTATTGTTTTTATTATTATTTTACTTCCAGTTTTTATCTTCCCCATATTGTTTGGAAAAGCAAAGAATTTCCCATCTCGAGTTTACCTTTGTGATTCAAAGTGATGCTGTACATGGTTCTATTATAACAGTAACCTACAGATTGGAAAGAAACAAACAAACAAAAAAAACGAAGCCAGGAGATAGCATGTGCCGTGCTGCTGGGCCTGCAAAACAACGTGGGGTAAGCGTAGCGAGGGGTGCAGGGGAGGAGAACAGGGGTGGGGGCGGGTATCACATAATGTCATAGAAATAAACGGAAGGAACCGAGACTTGAAGAGCAGAATTTTTGTACTTAATGACTTTCCCCCAAACAAGTAATGCAACCCAGGTTTAAAAAAATCGAGTGAATGTTACAGAAGGGATATTCAAAGCAATGAATATCAATTGCATGCACCGATACTCCTGAAGAGCAAGGCTTTGCAGAGTACCGCGATGGCATTTGTGCATTTTAAACACTGTCCTCAGTAGACACAGTAATGGGCCTTCCTACTTTCATTGACGTATAACTTAAAACATAACACAAAGTAAATAATAAAATATTCTTTAAAAAAACAAATGCAAACTGTCGTAGATGCTATTAACACTTCCTAATGTGGACTCTCTCTCCCCCAATGAGAGGACTACACTCCTCCCTCCCACTGATGTTGGACTTGGTCAGGAGATTCCTTCAACCCAAAGGAAGGTGAGTCCTAATATATGCTTCAACCAAGCAAAAGCTTTAAAGGTGACCAGAGGTTTATTTTTCTCTTGCTTCTGTCCTCTTCACAGGAGGCCAACCTAGTTAGCCTCTGAGCCATTTACAGCTATGCAAATTGTGGGTAACTGATACCACGCAATAACCCCTTTCCATAGACACGCAAATCAATCGTCTGGTGCAGAGTCCCACTGACTTGTGTCCCAACGTGGGAAACCCCCCACCACAGACTCCTCATCTGTAAACGCGTCTATCATCATCCACTGAAACCGGCTGCAACATCTTGCCAGTTCCCTCATTAAAAAGAAGTTAAACACAATCTTTAACACATATTCAGGTTATATCTGAATGAGTAATGACTTAACCTTCTTTTGAAAATCACCCTAACAGTGCTTAATATGTGTTAGATAATTTTACTATATATTTAATCCTCCTAACGACCTTATCTTTCACTAAGGAGAAAATGGAGGCCCAGAGAGATTAAACAATTTGTTTCAAGCCCCAAACTGATGCACAGCGGAGCTGGAAATGGAAACCCCTTCGTGTTGACACCCACAGCATCTCTGGGCAACTGCTCTGAGAGGGGGGCATCAGTGTGGAGTTGGAATATCATGCAATGATAGAAATATCAAGGCAGGTTCCTTTGTCAAATGAGGGAACTGAGGCACAAAGGTATGAAGATCTTGCCCACACAGTGTAGCTTATTTGGGGGGGACTAGAACTCAGGGCCCCTGACATCCAGCTTAGTGATCTTGAGTTCAAGGAAGAAGCTGAATCTAACCAAGGTTTTGGTGAATGAGTAGAGTCAACAGAGGTGGCAAGATGCAGGAAACAGGCAAGAACAGTATGGACAAATGGTGTGAAGAATTGGAGGAGGTCCCCAAACCACAGGGTCCAAGGGCACGCACACAGGAAGGGGTGTGGCAATGGGAGGAGACAGGGCAAAGAAACTGTAATGAGACATGCTCAGAGGGCACCGGGGAGTGGAAGCCATAGGCTTGCATCCCAGGAGCATCCCTGCTTGGTGGGGAAATACCAAGAGGTGGTGAAATGAGTTCCCTACTCTCCTGGAAGTAAGAACAGTTGCAAGGCTGTCTGACCTGGGGCATCACCCTTCACTGTGAGCTTGTTGCTTCACCTGAGGCTGAACAGACGACAGCTGAGGTTCCTTCCAGGGCCAAAGCTCAGTCAAAAGAGCAGATACACTTCCGCTTAAACTGGTTGCGGCGGTGCATCAAGTTATAATCACACGTTTACAGAAATCCAGGATGCTGCAACTGCTTAGAAAAGCCATGTGCTGTCCTGGAGAGAAGGGGCTACCACTGGGTGGGTGTTTTTGTTTGTTTGTTGCTGCCATTGTTGTTGTTGTTATTTTATTTTTTTGGAAGAGGAACGGAGACCCCATGGAATAAAAGAAAACAAAGCCACTTGCTGTCACTTGACTGTCAGGCTGTGTCCCAGATCATCAGGGACTTCACAGCAAGCCCAGAATGCTTTTGTTTGGTTAGAAGTGTCACTATCAAGAATTTCTCACCCCCTGCAAGTTTTCCCATCTCTCTGCCACCTGGGCATACCCCGCTCCTCACAACTCCAAGGCAAGAGTCAAGTTCACTGTGAATCCATTCACGGTTGAGGGTGTGGGAGACAGCAGCTGACAACACAACAGGACCTCCAATCCCCAAAGGCACGTGAAAAATACAAGGCATGCGTAACAAAGACAAGTGATGGGGACAGGAGGGTACAGATAACTCTGGAAGGGATGACGAGTCTTTATTCTGTTGTTGTGGATTAAAATCCACCATCACTAGTCACATTATAAAAATGAGAAACAGACAGACAGTGCCTCTCAGCCACCTGCACACCAACCTGTAGAGCTTCACTATTCAAAGAAGGGTCACGGATGGGGCAGGGGGCGGGCATCAGCACCTCCCATCAGAAAGCAAGAAGAAGAAGGAATCAAGGGTCTGTGGCCTGACAGAGGGAACTGGAGCTTCTGAGTCGTCCCCTCCCCCCTTCCCCTCTTTCCCGATGATGGCTCAATCAGATGCCACATCTCGTGGTAAACCTCACAAGCAGGAAGAAAAGCTGATTTGTGCCAAGGCACAGATTGGCGCCTTGCACAGAGATGCCTGCCTGGTGTGTAGACCCCCACCCCCACCACCCCACAGCTGGGAAAGAGGAGGCTAAGCAATTCGATCCTTTTCCTGGGCACAGTTTCCACTAAAGTCTTCATTCTCTACAAAGATTATCTTCCTTTTCTCCCTCAGGCATGTATGTTTGCAGTAGCTCCTGGTCATGCTCAGCTTCAAGCGCACAGGAGAATGAAACTACAGAGGCGTTACCAGATGTCCAAGTCATCCAGAGAGAATGACTACAATCAGTACTGAGGGTGAATGTAATGCAGACACCAAGCCATAACCCACTCCAACCACCAGATCCCAAGGTCCCCAGAGTCAAACAGAGAGGCAGGAGAACATGGAAGTTAAGAGCTAGGGGTCAAGAGCCAAAGTGACCTCAACTGATGCCAAGCCCTACTATTTCTCACCCATAAAATTAGGATAATCATAGCACCTACCTCAGAGGGTGTAGTAAAATTAAAAGAGATAAATGTGGAAAGCACTTATATCCAAGTGCCAGGAATATAGTAACTATCATGTATTGTTTGCTATTATTGTTTTTATTATCAGTTATTATTATTTCAAAGCAAAGTTTAATTTCTCCTCGGCCTAGCTTGTTGGTTCATTTATTTCTTTTAAGATCTGTACCACTGGTATAGATTTAAAAGCAGGAGAATAGAGAAGTAATATTTTATTATAAATGTTTATTATAAGAGATTTATATAATGGTGAGCCCCCAAACTAAATTCCCCAGGGAAGTTCCCATTTTCCCTGGAGGAATAAATATCACAATTCTTCTCCCTTTAGATGAGTTATCAAAAGCAAAAAATTCCATACATTTGAGTTTTCATTGCTAAAGACCCAGAAGTTGGACATTCCAACAGGAAGAAACTGCATGAAATACATGAACACAGGTAGTTCTTGCCTCTGACAGCAACAGGCACCAGTGGCTGGTGAGGAAACGGGAACAGCAACCCCTGCATTTCAGCTACAATGCACCCAGTCTCTTGTGAAATCTGTCTTAAAGAGAGAGATACTTCAACCAGACCCCCTTCAGCAATGAGCTCCAAGGACAGCCTGGCCCCCTGAAGAGGCCCCTGGGTCGGGGCGGTGGTGGGGGGGGGCGCGGAGGGGCAGCTCAGAGAAAATTCAACAGATTTAGGCAGTGGACTCATGTTCTGTGAGCCCAGGCCAGCCTCACTGCTGCCACTGATCACAGCTTTTCAAAACAAGGACTTCTCCACTCCCGTACATTTCTTCAGAAATGACTTTTCTTCTTATAAATGGTGTTCCTTTGTCTGAGAACCACATATGCAAGAAATAAGAGCCAAGAGGGAGGCATCTAAGCCACTAGTCAGCCCCATTTACTCATCCATCTGCTCCAACATACTGTTCCTATGGATTTACTTGGGAAACAAAAATGAGTAAGTGGAACTTTCCTATGAAGTTGCTTATGGGATGGTTGAGAGACAAACAAATAAGGGCCGTGCGTGGTAAGTGTAACACTATAGGTGTGCATGAGCCACCAGGGAGGTACGGAGGAGGCGAAGTACTTAGAGGAAAGTATGTCGCTTAGATGGTTCTATTAGAAAAGATGAAAGCTGTAAAATCAATCTCTAAGTTTCATCTTAACAAGTGACAAACTGAGCTGGCCGGTGGCTCAGTAGGTTGGAAGCACCATCCCATGCACCAGAAGGTTGTGGGTTCAATTCCAGGTCAGGGCCCGTACCTGGGTTGCAGGTCCCATCCCCAGTAGAGGCACCTGCAGGAGGCAACCCATCAATGTTTCTCTTTCACTACAATGTTTTTCTCCCCCTTCTTCTCTAAAAATCAATAATAATAAAAAAATCTTCAAGTGGGATTGAAAACATTTTTTTAAAAAAGAAGTTAGAGACTTAAACCCAAAGAAGCAGAAGAAAGAATAAACAGAAAGCAATAAAATATAAAACAATCAATACAAAAAGTTAACAAAGACAAACGTTAGGTTTTTTTAAACATTAATAAAATTGATAAACAAGGAGCAAGACTGGTCAATAATGAGAGAAACCACAAATTACCAACATCAGGAATAGAAGAAGGGATATCACTGCAGATCTTGCAGACCTTAAAAATGTGGTAGCATTACACCAATGAATATCACAACACCAATGAAATGAACAGATTTCTGGATAAACACATATTACCAAGAATGACACAGGAAGAAAGAGAAAGTCAGAATAGTCCCATACCTACATAAGGTAGTAGCGATCCAAGCGCCAGCAGCACCTGGGAACTTATGAAATGTAAAGCATCCCAGACCCAGAGAATCAGAATTGGGAGGAAGGGCAGAGCCTCAGCAAGTTATACACTTGACCCTTGAACAACATGGATTTTGAACTGCATGGATCCACTTATATAAAGATTTTTTTTCGGGCTTCTGGCCAAGATGGAGGCATAGGCAGACGCACTGTGTCTCTTCTCACAACCAAATTAAGGACAACAAAGATTTAGAAACAAGAAAACAACCAGATCTCAGAAAATCAAACTGTTTGGAAGTCCAACAACGATTCATCCAGACCGGTAAGAGGGGCGGAGTCGCGGCAGGAAAAAGCGGAGGTTGGGACGGGCACGCAGGCAGCAGCGGCTGGCAGCCCCCAGGTGCACAGGCGGTGGCTAGCAGACCCCGGACACGGGGCAGCAACTGTGCAGAACCAGTGAGGCCGCACAAGGCAGCTGGCTGACCAGGTGGTCCCACATTCACGTGCGGATAATCCAGGCAAAGGGGAAGCGGTGAAAGGAACTGGAATCTGAGAGAGAGTAAAGCAACCGCCATTATCTCCTCTCAGACCCCGCCCCCACATACAGCGTCACTACCCAGCCACCGGGCTGTCCCGCCCTGGGGAACACCTGAGGCTCCACCCCTCACTACGTAACAGCCGCGAC
>PVKU01002977.1:0-199005 GCA_004027475.1 Anoura caudifer
ATGGTCAGAAATGACTGGTTGTTGCCTCCTCATAAATCCTTCTCTTAGGAACTAAAATGTACACTTTAAATATCAAGTTTTGAAGACCTTAGAGTCATCCTCATTTACATATTAGAATAAAAGCAAGAAACTTATGTTTGAAAAAGTCATTTCATGCTTGTTCTATAGTCCAAAAACTCCCTAAAATCCCCAGCTTTTAAAAAATGTCAGAATTGCCTTATATTATGCACATACATGTTAGGAATACAGACTAGATTTATTTGGGAAGATTTCTATTAATTTATATAATTCTATTCACAGTTTGCTGCTTCACAGTCATCAGGTGCTTTCACTGTTTCCAACACCCTTGGGAGAGGAGAGGAGGAAACAGGTATTACTACACCGGTTTTAAAGATAAAGAAATAGAAATTCTATAACAGCCCCTGAGAAAGCACAGCAGATAAGGAATGATGTTAAAAATATATTTATATTTGATACAATTAAAAATGTGGAGAACTAAGGTTAATGTAACTTATTCCATAAATTTCTTTTTTAGAATAACATATGACTTCCCACTGAGAAAGAAATATGCATTCAATGCATGTTACTTAATCACAAAAAAAATCCAAATAAACATAATCTTGGTTAAGCAACTTTACCACTTCTTCAAAGAAAAGGCGTCTTTGGCTAAAAAGACAGAAGGAAAATCAGACCAGAATTAGATCACAAACACCCCTTTCAGTTCCAACATTCCAAGCATCTACGAAGCCTATAATTCTCACTGAATAAAGTAACCATCTTGCACTTCCTCCCGAACAAGGCCCGTGCGCACAGGGCTACACGCCAGCGCCCTTTCTCCGACATGAGAGGGAGGAGGCCGCAGGGAAAGGCCTGCATGCGGAAGGAGGTTCTCTAGAACGACAGCAGTGAGGGGGCAGGTCACGCGGCTCTGCAGGAAGAGGGGCTGAGCCCGTCTGCGTGAGGGAATCAGCCAAACAGTGATCTCCTCCCCATTAAATTCCACCCAGGGCCCACAGATGAGAAGAAATCGGTCTGTCCCTTCTATCCTGACTGAGCCCTGTGCTTTCTCACTCACAAAAATGACCGCGCGTACTTTCCTTCGTATCTGTCAGGTCACAAGCAACAACTAGCTGCCTCCTCCGCGGTGTCACCCTATTGCTCGTTGGAGGCACTGTTCACCGGCCTTCTGCATCTACGCCCATGACCCGAGCTGTTGGGGGTAACAGGCGCCTTGCGATGTTCTGGGGTCTAAACTGTCAGAGACGATGGAATTGACGGGTCCTCAAACTCGCAGAGGGCACAGGGGAGAGAGTGTGAGGCCCTCTTCACGTTGCCTTATCCCATGTCCATCTATGCCCAGGAGCAGGTAGCTCGCAGGGGGTTCCTGTAACAGACATCCCTCGGAAAGCGTCAACTTTCTGACTACTTGGTTAATCAGTAATGGGAACGGTCGTCCATTTGTATCTTTGTACATAATCTTTACATTTTGCTGCACAGTCTGTCTTTTTACAGTAAGTATATACCTTTTGTAGTTATCTGCTTTGACCCCCAGTTCACGATGGGCAGGGACCCCTACATTAGAGCAATTAACAGCACAACTCTGTCCCTAGTGGCCACTCCCAGAACTGCAGGGAAGGACCACATATTTCCGCCTTCCAGGCTGTTCCCTTTCCTCCCCAACTTGTAACAACGTGTCTCATTGGTGCATTACAGGGGGCTCTCATGTTCCTCTCCTCTACCTTTTTCTTACTACCTCTTTCTTTTTGCTCTCATTCCTGTTTCTCTTTCCGGTATCCTTGGGTCCTATGTTATTATCTATTCTGCTCAGCCTGCCTTCTCTTTTTGTCTTCGATTTTGCCTGCCATGAATTTCACTGTGTGCACAGAGGAGTAATTATCAACAACAAGGAACACGGGTCCTACCAGGAGACTGCAGTGACTGCTCACTCAGGTCACTCATCATCTCCGAAGAGAGGCGATTTGCCACCCACCCCACCCCGGAAGAGGTGGGTGCTGCAAGGTAACTTGTTGAGATAAAAGGGAGCCACCGCCCCAAACCTGCCTGTGTGCTCTCTACACAGGAGCGCAGAAAGCACAGCGGGTAAGAGAAAAAAAATCCTTCTGGAAAACAAACAAAAATCTAAGAACAAAAACCATGCATATGGGTATTGAATAAATGGAGAGATTATAAGAAAAATAACATATTTAGGAGCAGAATTTTAAAAGCAGAAGATGTATGTTAACGAAGAAGAAAACATAACTCAGTGAAAAATAGTCTCGCTCTTTTCAGGAACTAAATCACAGACCAGAGGAGGAAACGGAAAGGCACTTCATAAATTTCTGAGCCCCTGGTCTCGGGATTGCCAGGTGAACAACACCGTGATGGATTGCGGGAAGAACGCACCTGTCCGAGGCCATCGGTGTGCACGGGGACAGTTGTCAGCTGGGCATGGACTAGCAGGCACACATTTTTCATCAAAAATTTGCCTTTCAAAAAATAGAAGCAACCGCCTGGAATAATTTAAGGGAAACAGTGAGAAGTACAAAGAAAATCCAACAAATATGGAAAACTGTACTCCCTGTTCCCAAAGAGTTAGATCAGAGCTGTTGCTTTGGTCCCGTCACTCTTGTTACTCTTCCCAAATCACCTTTCCCCCTCCCCCTGTTGTCACCATGCCCGGACTCATGTGATGCCTCTTCATCCCAGGGAAACTGGACAAGTTTGTCCTATTAATTTTACTATTGCATGCTTATTCCTCTCAGAACACAGCTCATTGCTAGAACTCTGAATTAGTAAGAAAATGCCCCAGCCTCTAACTCAACACATTAGAACATTCAAAATTTGGGTAAGAAGTTTACCTCCTTCACTCAAGATCAACCATAGGACCCCAGGATCTGTTTTCCTTCTTGATGCTGCAGAAAGCTGATAGAGATTTCAATACACAAGAGTTGGACAGCTTGTAACAATGTCCATGCTAATGCTCCGAGGCAATATTTAATGGTGTAAATAAGATGAAAAATACTGACTCTATTTAAATATGAAAGCAGATTTTTTTTCTTCATCGGGCATAGTAATAGCATGCACAAAGAGACCCTGCAGAACAATTTGCTTTCTTTCCTTGTTTTCTCCCTGGTACTAGTAAACGTGATGTAAATGTGTGATGTGCTTAAAACAGTGGTTACTAAATCATTTCTATTACAGGTTTATTTATAGAGCCTACGAAACCCCCGCTCTCCTTCTCCTGAGCCTTCTGAAAGGAAAGGCTGCGCTTCGGACATAAAGATGCTGCTTGGGTCACCTGATCATTCGATCCCCAAACACTGGTAAGGGCGTGGTCTGGGAAGGAGGAGGGATACAAGGGGGTGTGCGGAATTTTTGTTTTTACTTAAAGAATGAGTTCCGAGCCTTTATAAAAATCTAGAATTTCAATACTTACAGGTTCGTCACTTCTCTAATTCTCAAAGTAGAGTGCAATAAAAGTGCTGTACGTACTGAAGGTCTAGATTTCATTAAATGCTCGGAACTCATTCTTCAAGGAAAAATGGAAACAAATTCTGCACACTGCCTCTTCTTAAAAACACTATTTTCTGCTTCTTTCTGAACGTATCCAAGTTTTTGAAGTAGTACCATTTCTAAAGCAACGGTTTCTTAACTTTATTTCTGGAAATGACTGTTGCATCAAAAAGTATGTCCTCCAGCCCTGACGGGTGGGGGGCTCAGTTGATTGGGTGTCACCCCACAAAGCGAAAGGTTGCTTGATTTCCGAGGCACATGCCCGGGGTGCAGGTTCGGTCCCCGGTCAGGGTGCGTATGGAGGCAACAGATCGATGTTTCTCTCTCACATCGATGCTTCTCTTCCTTTCTTTCTCCTTCTCTTCCCTTTGCTCTAAAAATAAATGTTCCTTTTTTTTTTTTAAAGCATATAAACCATTGATGTTTTACTTATAATTTCGGAAAGGAACAGTTACAAAAAGGCCACAGCCACCCGCAGCACAGCTCTCCCTTAGCCTGGCCACTTGAAAACGGTTTGTCACTTCCCTCCATCACTTCCTGCTTTTCTCTGATAAATCACAGTAATTCTTCTCCTTGCTGCCACTCCCCAATTTGAGGATAACTTACCTCTCTGCCCTCAAGCATTTCAAAATTATCTTCTAAGACTCTAAGGGCAGGCTTTTATGTAACCATGGCACAATGATCGATTTTAGAAAATTAAGATTTAACTGGGGATATCCTTGAATTTAATAACTTACGAATGGTATTGCTATAAAACTTCAGTCAATGGTAAAATCATTTTTCCTTCCTTATAAGGACTTTTCTGACTCCTCACGCCAAGGAATTAAACAGAGTAAAGACTTCTGGAGGGGAAAGATTGGCCCCTCCTCATTGCCAGGGGCCCAGGGGCCCCCAGGAGAACCTCGAACCTACCACACCCAGAGAGAGAGTCCGCTGGTTTCAAATGTTACTTATCCATAAAGTATCTTGTGAGTCTAGAACAATACAGGGTGGGGCACAAGTAGGTTTACAGTTGTTGGAAAACAACACAATAATTAATAAACAAGAATACAAGAAAGAACTGTTGCACTTACAACTGTAAACCTACCTTTGCCACACCTGCATACAAAGTGACTCTCAGCTATGTTTACTGTCACTAAGGCTGATATGACCCATGTAATTGGGAGCACATTTTCTAAAACATGACACTACACTTCCCCCGCCCCCTACACACACAGAGAAACCTGAAACACTACCCCTAACGCGGTTTATTTTGAAGAACGCTCGAAATTTGTGCCATCGATTTGGATTTTAAACATCCATCGCTAACACCCAGGGACATGTCAGCTTGGTCACGGGACCCCTGAATCACGTCATCCTTTCATCCCCCCCCAGCCCTGTGCCCAATGAAAACATTCTTCAAAAGGAAAGCAAGGCTCTCCAAATTGACTTCTATTAAAATAAATTTTTTAATAACTGCTTGGTTTTATCACTACTTCCCCAAATTCTAATTAATTCTAACTCTAAACTATGTAATTATAATACTTCTGCTGAAATAGAAATTATCTGGGGCCCCAGGGTAAACAAGGAGAATGCAGCTCCTGCTCCATTCAGCTATTTCCGAGACCATGGAAACCTCGCCGGGGCCCCCGGGGGCTCCCCTCCCCCAACACAGGCTGTTCTTGTTTCTTCCTCTTTAGCAAGAAGACAGGACCAGAGCTGACAGCTGGCATCCAGGCGGGTTAGTGCCTCTCGCCACGGGGCTGGGAGAGGCGGTGGCATGCCAAGTTATTTTTGGCCAGGCACCGCCACACACACAGAGCCTTCAGGAGCCTTCATTTAGTCAGTGGCCTAAGTGGCAGCTGATGTACCTGCAGAATGTGAATTAACGTTGCCGTGGAAACAGAGCAACTCTCCCTGGCCCTGTCAGAATCCATCTCTCTGGGCGACTAGGCAGGGGTCAGAAAGGAAGGAAAGGCCAGCTCCCGGGAGAAAACCAGCGAAGGGAGCAGCCCTGCTGTGCCCAGCTGGGGTGGAGCAATCCTGTTGCCTTTTTCTGGATCCGCACACATTATTGCCTTTATTTATTATGTTTTGATAACAATAAAATAATTGGGCTAGGCCTCAGAGATACTAGTCGATATCCACATGTGGATTCCAAGGAAACATGAGAACCGAAACAAGAGAAACAAAAGAATTCCACTTTAGGAGCCACGTCGGTATCTGTGAATCGGTTACCCGTAAATGCTCAGCCTTCAGGGGTCCCTTCAGGGGTCCCAGCGGACACACAGGGATGGGACCTGGGGCTGAGATCACCAAGCTTCCAATGGCCAAAGGCCCAAGCGCTTAGGGGGACAGTACGACACAGCCATTTGCTTTCTGCTTGAGTAGAGGGAACTGTCGAGACTGAGTGTGATCAGCAGGTTGGCAACCTCCTCTTCTGTGGTCATCGTTGTTTCCGATCTTGTTTTTTAGGGACCAGAAGCTTCTCCGGTTTCACATGTGATTTTTTTTTTGTCTGGATGGGAAATAATTCTATTTAGGTGTCCACTCCGGGGGCCCTTTTTAAAAATCTCAGTATGATTCCTCAGTATTCCCAAATGTTGGAGATAGAAAGGGCTTAAATAAAGTCCTCGTTTGCCGACGTTCTCGTTTAGAAGCAAACAACAACAAAACCCTGAAAACCCGAGAGGCTGGGAGGCGTCGAGCTCACAGAATTAGCGAGACGGTCAAGGCTGGACTCCAGGGCTCCGATCTGCTGGGGTGGTCGCTCAGGTGCCGCGGCTCGCTGTCCCCATGTCCTTGGGTGAGCTGGGCGCCTTCCCTGTGCCCCAGTCTCTCATCTGTCGAACAGGGACAAGATCAGCACCTCTCTCTGGGTTCGTCTGAGGATCAAGTAAGATAATGCATGGGGAGCGCCTCGCGCAGGGTCCAGTGGACAGCAAATATTCAGACAATGAGAACTCTCGGTATTACCACTAATGTTCTCATCAACGTTGCCATTTTACATGTGCAGGAGCTACATGTCAAGGGCTCAGAAAGACTTCATAAGAGGCAAAACTTCACCCCTCACTTTTTTTTAACCTTTTGACCCTTTACCCACTTCTCCCCCCATGCCCCCCGACCCCCTGCCTCTGGCGACCACCAATCTGTTCTCCGTGTCTGTGAGCTTGTTTGTCATTGTTGCTGGTTTGTTTTTTGCTTTAATTCCGCTTGTAGGAAAGTCTATGGGGTATTTCTCTTTCTCTGACTTTTGTCACTTAGCACGTTGCTCTTGAGGCCTGCCAAAGTTGTCCTAAATGACAAGACTCCATTCACTTCTCTGGCTGACTGTAACATTCCAGTGAGTAGGTGGAGATACAGGTGTAAGCGTAGCTACAGATGCGGCACAACTTCTGGGCTCGTTCCCCCACAAGGGATGCCGAGGCTGCTTCCCCATCTCAGCTCTTGTGAACAACGTGGAGTGAAAGTGGAGCTGCTGGCTCGGATGGTAATTCTGGGGTTTTGAGTAACCTACATACTATTTTCCATAGTGGCTGCATCCACTTACATTCCCACTAAAGAGGGTTTTTTCCTGGCATCCTTGCCAACGCTCCTTTCTTGTATTTTTTGATAATAGCCATTCTAGCAGGTTTGAGGTGGTACCTCACTGTGCTTTGATTCGCATTTCCCTGATGGTGAGGGAGGTTGAGCATCTTTCATGTGCCTGTCGGCCATCTGCACATCCTCTTTGGAGACACATCTGCTGAGATCTTCTGCCCACACTTTAATTGGATGGTTGCTTTGCTATTGACTTATGCAAGTTATTTATAAGTTTTAAGTATTAACCCCTTGTATATATGTGGGGTATACATATATATGGTGTGTGTGTATATATATGTGTGTATATGTGTGTGTGTATATATATCA
The DNA here is from genome assembly GCA_004027475.1 of Anoura caudifer. Taxonomy (NCBI): domain Eukaryota; kingdom Metazoa; phylum Chordata; class Mammalia; order Chiroptera; family Phyllostomidae; genus Anoura; species Anoura caudifer. The sequence continues at coordinate 7,402 of PVKU01002977.1, forward strand.
TACATATGGGATATATATGTATTATAGCAAGTAATTTCCCCTGCTCGGCAGGTTGCCTTTTCATTTTGTTGATGGTTTCCTTTGACATGCGGAAACTTTTTAGTTTGACACAGTCCCACTTATTTTTGTTGCTGTTGCTTTTGGTATGAGATTCAACAAATCATTGCCCAGACCCATGTGAAGGAGCTTACCACCTATGTTTTCTTCCAGCAGTTTTATGGTCTCCTGTGCTCAGTTCGTCTTCCATTGCTTCGCGTTAACTTGTGTGTGTGCTAGAAGGGGGCCGTCTGGCTTCGTTGTCCTGCCTGCGGCTGTCCAGTTTTCCCGACACCATTCATTGAAGAGACTGTCTTTTTCCAGTTGTGTATTCTTGGCGCCTCTCGTAGATTAACTGACCATATACGTGTGGGTTTAGTTCTAGACTCTATTCTGTTTCATTGACCTATGTGTCTGTGTTTATGCCAAAAATAGTATCTCCTGTTATTCAAGGGGGGGGTACGTTGTAAGACCTGAACCCTCAGATAGTACTGAACCCCGTACATGTTATTTTTTTCCCTGTAGATACATACACTTTACAGCTTCTCTTTGGCACATCCAGGCTGCCAGCATCACTGGTCTTGCGCTCGGGGGGTCGTTATTACAATAAGGGGCCCTTGAACACACAGTCCATCTGATAACCGAGAGAGCTGCTAAGCGCCTCGTGAGCACGTACAATGGGGATACACCAGACACCGGGATGATTCCCATTCCAGGTGGAACAGAGATGGACAGAGCATGATGTCATCACGCTACTCAGAATGGCGCACAGTTGAACACGCATGAATTATTTCTGGAATTTCCCATTAAATAGTTTTGGATTGTAATCGACCATGAGTCACTGAAAACATGGAAGGCAAAACCACGGGTAAGAGGGAACTACCAAACTGTACTGTTTCTAATTGCTTTAGAATGCAAATCTTTTGTTGTTGTTGTTGTTTTAATTAGACAGTAACAGATCCAAGCACTTTTTTTCTTTTCCCTAGAACCTAAAACCAGCCTTTCAGGGCTGCTACCCAACAACGCCTGTAGGGCCCCATTTCCTCCACTGCCTCGCAGGGAGGGTGACCCAAAGGATCGCTAAGCCATCCCATACATGCATCTCTGTGATGCCAGTTAGTATTCGGTGTTCAGTCTTCATATGCGCTCCTTAGCCCATCTGCCCAGAACCTTACACGTTACAGTTTAAGCACGTGGAGATAGGACTGTGCATGTAAGGACAGTAATTAAATAGGAGGCGATGTCATGTGTCTCTGCCTCCCCCTACATCAGGGATGTGACTTGGTGGTGTTCCTGGGGGCTGCCAGCCTGGGCGGGCCCAACCCTTAGCTCCCGTCATGGCGAAAGCAAGGTCAGAGGCATGCGGTCTGTGCCGTAGGGCCCGGGCCCCCAGTTCCCTGTCACTGGGAACTGGCAGCTGCAGCCAGGCCCTGATTTAGGCCTGGCTCCAGCCCCCTGGTCTCACGGGAGTCAGCTGTTTGGCTCTGCACACGACTCCGAGCCTCAGCTCCGAGTCCCAGCCTCAGGGCCCCCTGGTCTGCTGGCCGTGCCCCGAGCTGACAAAACTCTTGGTTCGCAAAGGCACTGGTACTTAATGCAGAGGGAGGGTGCAGGGGTGCAGGGGCCCGAGGAGGGGTGAGGAACCTGGATAATGGTATCACCGGACACAGCAGCGGCAACAGCCTTCCCATCGCAGGAGGAATCTCTGTGCGCATTCTCACAAATCTGCAGCGTGGAAGCACATCACCCTTGTTTTCTGACCGCTTGCAAGAGACCCCAAAAGCCTGAGACCTGTCCTGCTTTGCCGTTTGGATGAAGCACAGGCGTAGCAGGCAGTTGGCTGAAGAATCTTACAGACCATCTTGCACCCATTGTCAATGAGTCTGAATTTTAGGAGGGAAATCCATACATCACAGTATTTATGAACCTGGTAACGCCCAAGTAGCCTTCTATTTTATTCCTCCTAGATGTGTGTTTGTACTCTTACATGTGGTTAGTTTTGTACCTTGGCATGGTTGACTACAGTGCCCGGTGACTTAATCAAATACTAATCTAGCTGTTGCCTCGAATGTACTTGGAAGATGTGGTTAACATCTACAATACGCTGACTTTACGTGAAGAAGAGTATCATCGATAATACAGATGGGCTCAGCCGGTCAGTGGCAGGCTCTTACGAGTAAACGCCGAGTTTCCTGGAGATGAAATCTGGACTCGGAACTGTCGCAGACACATCCGGCCCCACGCGGCAGCAAAGCACAACTGCCACACGGGCATGAAGGTAACGGATCAGTAATACGAAAATATTCACCGACCAATGAACACGAGTAAGCTGGCTTTACGTTTCAATCACACACAGCACAGCTTTTAACCTGGAATCAGGAAACCAAAACTCTGATGAAGGCTTTATATTTATTGATTTTGCTGGCTTTGGATAAGTAACTGACAGAGAGAGCTATGCAGATAGGGACAGATAGAATATCATATATATACATATGTATATATATATCCAATATGTGTATATATCTATATCTACAGCTATACCTATCTCTATACATACAGAAATATATATCCTATGAGTTTTGTTTCTCTGGAAAACCCTGATGAAATATATTTTTGACTGTTTGAATTAAAAAAACAAGAAACAACAAACATAGGTGCTATCAAAACTTAAATCACCTGGGCAGCTTAAATCCAATCATAATGCACACGACTTGCCTCCTTGCATCATTCTGGGCTCCAAAACTTGTAGCACTTGCCTCCTCGTATAAGTGAATAACTACCTTATTTCAGGTCCATTGGCTACTGGAAGGCACTTAACTCCTTGGAACCGGTGAGTTTGCTGAGGGACATTAGCCACCTGCCTGGCCTGCATTATACATGCAGTAGATTAGCTTGCCACACAGGGGTTCATTTCCATTAGAAGAAATTCTGCGAGCCATAAACCGATGAACTTCGAGCTAAATTTCAGTGGCGCACTGAAATTCAGGAGGCAGGCATGCCAGTAGCTCCGCCTGACTTTAAATGGCTTTCCTCTTCACAAAAAGTGATTCTTGATACCAACGATAGCAAGCCAACCAAGAGGGGCAAGACTAAATGCAATGCCACTACATTTAAGCAAATGTGTTTTCCGTTACAGTGTCTCAAAAATCCAAGAGTGCTGGCAACAATTTAACTGCCTTAAGTATGTCCATGCTCTTATAAGTTCTTGAGGGGAAAAAAATCAGCTCACCAACATTAAACTGAAAATGGATGAAAAAAATGCAGGGGTGGTCAAAAGTAGGTGTACAGTTGTGAGAATGCACATTCTTTCTTGTAGTATTATTTAGTGATTGTATTATTTTTCTATACAAACACCTGTACACCTACTTTTGCCCACCCCTGCATACAGTGTGTTTATAAGGCATCTCAAGTACTTAGATTTGAGTTAGCACACGGTCACTGAGCAGAACTGAGGCTTCGTTTGCTTAGTTTCTAATAGATCTCATATAGTAAGATTTCAGGAGGCTCTAGAAGCTTTTTCTCTCCCTGTGGTTTTACAATAATCACACAACCCCTACTGTATCTACAACAGGGGTTCTTAATGGGGGCCAAGGTTGCCCTCCCGCACCTGGAGGTAGTTCTGGGCACAGCTGAGAGTGGGAGGGTGGGTGATACTGACATCTAGTGGCAGAGGCTGGGGATGCTGCTGAATATCTTACAATACACAGGACAGCTCTGCTTCCCCCAGAGCAAAGAATTATCCGCCCCAAACGTCACTCTGTCTGAGGCTAAGAAATCCAACCTCAACCCTGAGGTTGAAAAATGCTCTAGAACAAAGTTAGACATAAGCCATGTGCTTTCTACTAGGGTGCGCTATAATTAAACTGAAGAGGGAGGTAGACCTCTTGATGGAAGGAAGCAAGGGAGATACTGGGCAGTTAGTCCAGAGAGAGCTGGTGTCAATTCACCGTGCCAACAGGCCTGCCGCTCTCCCTCAGAGAGGAGCTGTGCAAACAAAGCCCATCTCGGCCCAGTCACCGTGTGCTCGCTCCAGACCACACAGAGGGAGAAGAGCGCTGCAATTTGTTCCACTTGATTATCGTTCATTCTGCTCAACAGCGAAGTCAGATTGGATGTTCACGATCATCAAGCACAAGTCCTACAAAATGGATTTAATAAGAATGCAATGTCATTCTAAATGCCTTCATTAATTTGATTTTTCCCCTTTTAAAACAATAAACATTGATAACTACATCTCAGCCGCGTTATCTCTTTGGGCTTCGGGATCCTCAGTTTTAAGGACAGGGAAGGCTGTGACGTGGTGAGTTTTTTCAGACTGCAGCTTTGGACCCCGGCTGGTCCACAACTGACATTTTCCCTCGAAAGGAAACAAAGTTGGCCAGCTGTGTCTGTGGTTGCTCATGAGCAAACAAATTCTACTTTAGGAAGGTACTAAATCTCTCTCTACGGGGGGAGTTTGGAGGGCTCAGATGTCAAAGGCTGGCTGCACGAAAACGCCCCCTTCCTCCCTCCGCCACTTTCAGTTCTACAGCGCCACCTTGGCACAGGCTTGGGGGAGGTCTGGGACTCAGGGATGAAGTCCATGAGCCAACTGTACGATGACGGTCCATGGAGAATGGAGACCGAGGGGCCGGGAGGAGGTTGGTTTTGAGATTAGTTCACACACAGTTTTTGACCAGGAATAAGGGACAAAGACTCAGACAAAGGCTATATATTTATTAACCCTGCTGACCTTGGAGAAGTAACTTTCCTCCTGTTTAAGTTTTCTAATGAGTTTAATGCTTGGGAAAACCCAAATACTTTTGAACTTGAAAAGACTCATTATTTCTCAAGAACCTTAATGAGTGGGAGAACCTGATTAGATAAAAAGAAAAAACTTTTAATGGCAGTTTGGTCCCTAAGAAAATTTGGATCGTGAACATCTGAGTTTTCATGAACAAATTTCTTTCAAAAGTAAGCTTTATTTTTATGACATTTTCAAATATTATTCCACATAAAAATCTAAAATTTGGAATAGTAACAAGAAGATATTCTAAAACTTTCATGGTTATCGTGGTTATGGGAGAATTCTACACGTAAGCATTATCTTTCTTCCTTCCCTTTTCTCTTTCATTTCTAAACCTGTACATCAGTTTCATTAGTGCAGACATGTAAATGTGCAGAGTAGCATAAAAAGTATTTGTAAAGTCTTTCCTCTTTTTTGGCTTCGATTGATAAAGGAATTCAAAATATTAGATATTTTACCAAAGTCTATGTAATGGAAAAAATTATACTACATAGAATCTTAAATATATATTTAAGATCATATATTATATATAAAATTATATATACACACACATAGATAGATATACACATTTTGCCCAGAGTTAAGGTTTTTCCAGCATTTTTTGTTGCCATACTTTGTATGGAGTATGTCCGCTAAATACAGAACCTGGACTAGTAAACTAATGCATTCATTTTTTTTTTCTTGCTCAAGTTTTCTCATGAAGGGTGACTTAGGCTAAGGGCAAGCTTTTTCTAAAAATAGGTGAAAGAGGCATTTATTAAAAGATTTTATTTATTTATTTTAGAGAGATTGGGAAGGGACGGAGAAAGGAGAGAAACATCAATGTGTGGTTGCCTCTAGCACGCCCCCTACTGGGGTTATGGCCTGCAGCCCAGGCATGTGCCCTGACTGGGAATCAAACCAGTGATGCTTTGGTTTGCAGGCCTGTGCTCAATCCACTGAGCCACAACAGCCGGGGCCAAAAGGGGCATTTTTTAAAGAAATGTGTTATTAAAAATTTCACAGATACCTGTGAAATTCACATGGCTTGCTTGATGCATGAGAGAGCTCAGGAAAGTTCATCATAACTTTACAAATAAATATGCTCAGACTATTTGTGTTTATAGATATTATTCCCAAAGTGGGTCTCTGTGATGGATTTATTGCCCGCAATAATATTTCATGTAATATTCCACCAACATAGCATCAAATATGTACATGTGGGAACAGAAAACTAAACTGAAGAGTGACCCCTGCCTGCAGTTTGGGGGATGGCGTGTTCTCCTCCTCTCTCTACCAGGGGCCCAATTAAAACCAGATCAAATCAGATGCCTTTGGGGACCAGTAGAGTCTGTACGGGCTGCACATAACCTGTTATCAATGACCTAGTGCCAGAGGCCCCCAAATTGTAAGAGGGTGCAGCCAGGGGGCCCCTGAAAGAAGGATTTGGAATGGGGTCCAGAACTCAGGGTGTTCAAGAAATATTAAAAATATGGAATGTCCTCACCCCACAAGTCTAAGTGGGCTACATGGAACAGGGCCATTGAGTCAGTTTGCATAGCAACAGTTTTGCAGATAACCTCTAGAATGGTCATTTAACATTTCTATAACCTTTAACTGGTTTCATAGATATGTTAAACAGCTGTGGCCATGCTTTGAGCCAGGGAGAAGGGAGTGACTTCCACCCAAGACGTAACTGGGAGGCAACTCTCCTGGTTACAGTGCCTGCGTGAGAGCTTGGAGATGATTGGCCCCATGCCCTGGGGCCACGCCTGCCCGGACTCACTATGGCAGCCCAGTAAAGCTGGAAGGATATGGGAGTGCTGGCAAGTGTAGCCGATTGTGGGAGGAGTTGGAAATGGGGATACAGAGGAGGTTTGGCGGCGCAGGTATTTAAACCCAGATTTGGCAGCCATTGAGGAGAGAGCCACGGGCTTTTGGCAGAGTCAGGACCCCCACAGCCATGGGAAGATCACCATGTGGCTTTAGCAGAGAGCCATGTGGTTTTGGCAGAGTGGCAACGACCCCCACCCCCCGCAGCTTGGATGGGGGGACCCCCATGGCATTGGAGAGAGTGAGGACTCCATGGCTTTGGGGAACTCTCTTTGGCCACATGGCTTAGGAAGCAGGAGAGACTTTGCCTAGAAGAAAAAGGGGAAAGGACTTTTACCAACGGGCCATGAGAAGGTGCCACATGACTTTGGATTCACTGGAGATCCCAACGACACAGCTGATGGTGCCAGGAACAGAGGGAGTCCTACCAGCTGAGCGTGGATTACCGGGAAGAACTGGGGGCTGCCTGAGTCATGTACTTCTATTACTTTTCCTGAGATATGGTACCCCAGATCAGGCAAAGGGGGAAGAAAGTACTGTGTGTGTTTGTGGGTGTTTTAAGGGACTTTGGGGTTTTGATGAAGATGTTAAGTCATTACTCTTAAATCTGTATAACCTGAATAAATAATTCCTTTCCTTTTCACCAATCTCTGACATGGAGAGCTATAATTCTCTGGTGATGGGCAAGGTGAACCTAGTACAGGGGGAACCCCTTCCCTGGCAGCCAATCAGGGAAAACCATGGGAGACCACATGTGCAGTAGCTTTAAAGTAATACAACTACTTGTACATGCGCAGTAAAATGCTGCCAAAAGTAACCAGGAAGGATCCACCCTGTAAGAATGGAGTCCCTCCAGCCCATGAGGTCAATCTCTGCTTGGAGTGGCCTGCTCCAGTATTCTCTGCTCTGAACTCTGGGTGTTCGGTTCAATTCTTTGTCCATCACCAAGAACCTGGTTACCTGTGCCCACCTGTGACAAAATGACATGAAATAAACACTACTTAGGTAACAAGAACAATCACACATTGCCAAAAAAACCTTCCCTGAGTGGGTCAGTCATTTGCTAAAATCTTATAACAGTAACTTTTCAGAGCGGGTTTGGTGTTCAACACGAAGCCTTCTGTGCACCGATGAAATGTCCAGCCTCCGCATCCTGGATTTGAACAACTATTTGTATCACCATTTCCTCTTCTCTCCTGCTTTGTTTGTTTGTTTGTTTTACTGGCTTGGTCTCTATGTGCAGTTATTCCACCCTGAGGGAACTTCCAAGCTCAATGCCCCTTCCTTCCCCAGCACATTTTGTTCCTCCGGCCTTCCCCTTCCCTCAGGGGCATGGGGCGTTCTGGGGGTGTCGTGGTGCCTCAGCCAGTAAAAAAGAACAAGGACTTGACAGGCAGATTCAGTTCCTGGCTGTGTGACCTCACAAAGCTCTCTTAATGCTTTGAGTCACCATGTTCCAGTTCCTGCCAAGAGGGATCCTCTTGCAAACACCTGGGAGCTTTCTCAAGTCAGCAAACAGGACCGCGAGTGCTGAGGGTCAAAGCCATGGGAGCAGCCCTCAGCCACAAGTGCACAGCTGCCTCGAGCCTCAGGCAAGCTCCTCGGGCGAGATAGTTCTGGAGGATGCTCTCCCAGGTCCCTCAGGGTTCCCAGGTAGGACTGAGCTCCAGTTGCAGTCAGCAGCAACCCACAGGACACCACCCCTTTTACTGGCTTCTTCCCTTCCCATCCCCCTTCCCCAGGTCCTTAGCGTGTGTTCTGACGCTGCCTCTGAATTTAACTGCTCATGCTCAGCTTCTTGTCCCAGGGTCTATCGCTTCTGGGGGATCCCAGCCTCAGAGAGGCCCCATCTGCAGCTCAGATGGGGAACGGGCCCCATAGGCAGAGCTGTGACTTTCCGAGGCTCACGCGACACTCGCCTTGACCCCTCTGAGCCCTGGGCATGGACCACTCTTTTTCAGGAGCATCCGGAGTATAGGGGAAGGGGCAGGGACATTGTTCACACCTGGCTGGTAACTGAGCAGCAGGGCCACTGCCCAGTCCCACCCACTCTGCCTTGGCTTGTTTGGGCTCCTGAGAGGAGGTGGGAGGGCTCTTTAGGGGACAATGGTCCTGTGCTCAGAATATTCAGCAGCTGGCCCATTGTCCTCCATTTTCCAGCTGCTTGGAAGACCAGACAAGGTGTCTGCCAAGAGAAGGCTCGGGTTGGCACTGGTCTGGGGGGGGCGGGTAGGATTGGTGTTTAGAAGCACCTGCAGGAGGGCCAGGGACTCCGCGGACCAGATTTTGAGTCTGAAGAAATCACACGGGGCGGCTCTGTATCTTGCATCGGCCTATAGAACCTGGTAGACCTCACGGTGCCGGCTGAAGGGTTCAAGGGCCTTAGGGGCCTCTGCATGCTTTGTCTGTCTGTCTCTCTGTTTCTCTCTCTCCCCTCCTTTCCCTTCCTCTTCCTCTCCCCCTCCATCTCTCTCTCTCTGTCTCTCCACCTCTAACCTCTGCTGAGATGCCATGTGGATGAACCTGCTTGGTGACAAGAGACAACTGGCCCAGCTCCTCCCACCCACCTTCCTGACCAGCAGCTGATCACAAGCTCACGACTACATCCAGCTGGGCCCAGCCCGAATTGCCAGCCTCCGAAATCACTAGCTAAATAAGCAGCTCTTGTTTGAAGCCACCGGGGGGGTATGATTTGAGGCTGGAGTGATAACTGATATATTCGGAACGAATCCAGCGCACCCATCTTGCAATGCCTGATTTGGCTGTGGTCGCTCCTGGCGCACAGGAAGCACAAAGCCACTCCTGCCCGTGAAGGAGGGACCTCCCTTCCTCCCTGACCCCTGTGCTCGGCAGAGCTACGGGGACAAGAGGGAGCCTCTAGTCCAGTCATCTCTGATATTGCCACAGTGCGAAGTGATGCTTGCCGCCAGCCGTTCCCCATCTTCGTGTCCCAAAACGTCACAGCCCCACCTTAAAACTCAGAGTTCTTCCACGGCAAACACCGTACCCAGTATTCCTGCAAAGTCCTCCTGGTGGCTTGATAAATCATCGATTTAGCTTTGCAAAGATCTCCGTGACCTGAGCGTGGCCACAGCCGGCAGGAGCTGGGCCACGGTGGACGGTGGAACTCCAGGACCCGTTATATGTTGGAATCCTCCTCTTTCCTGCATGTGGCGCAAAGCTGATGTCATGGCACAAGGCAAGACTCAGCACGTTAACTGCCACAGCAGCTCCTCTAAGAACAGGATGGAATCATTCTGTGACATTAATTCCTGGCCTCCGTTATTTTCTTACACATACTTAGACTGTTTAAAAATAAATGTTTTTACAAATGGAATATGCCTAAACATTTGTCCTGGATTTTCTAGGACAGCCCTGAGTTAAAATATCCCTTCCCTGTATATGCTGCTTGATGGGCTCCCTTGAACTACAAGAGAGAGTTGTTTCTACTGTCACCGTCAAGTTCTGGCATCGCTGGCACCATTGCCTACCCTACTGATAAACTGTGCGAGCTCGTGTCTTATCTTCCCCACGAAATGGGAAAGGTCACAGGGGCTTTGAGGACCCTAAGACTGCTTAAGAATATGGTAAACACAATGGAGCCTCATTCTTTTGGCTTCACAATGATCAAAATCCCCCTCATCTCTGCCTGTGTGTATGACTGGGTCCATGTGTGAATGAGCGTAAAAATTATTGTCTTTGCATTGTCCTATATACATACAGACACACAATAGTTTAAATATTCCAAACATGTTTATAAATGGGTTCTATTTCTCTGGTTTCCTAATTAAAGATCTGAAGCATAAAACTTAACCAATGTAAAGCATTTTTATAGGAAATTCATCCATCTCCCTACCCATTTTCCCATCTTTTCATTCACCTGTCCCTCCACCGAACCACCCATCAGTTTGTCAGTCCATCCATCATCCCTCCCATCCATCATCCATCCATCCACCCATCCATCTGTCCATCCCCTTGTCTACCTGTCCACCCACCCATTCATCCAAACGTCCATCCATCTGAGCAGCTATGTCTCCCTCCTCCACCCGGGTTTGCTATTCCTTTAAGTCACTTCAGCTTGTCATCCCCACACAATATTCTAGCTGCTTAGAAGGCAGCTTCGTGGAGCGAGTTCCCTCACATGAGTCCTCCTGACTGTTTTTGATAAATCCCCTGTTGGAGATACCTAGTGCATCACAAGTATGATCTAAATTTAATGTAGTTCGAAATTTTAAAATTTACTCAAGTGACTTCATGTCTGTGCTATTCTGACAGAAGACCAGAAGTTTACACCACAGAGTAAAATCAATACCAGTGCTCTATATTACAATGAAGATTTAAGCAGGCAACTGCATGAGATTTTTTATCAATTGAAATTAGGATATTCCCAAGTTATAGTATGTAAATTTTTTTAATAAAAATTGACTTTTATAACGAGACTAGGAAATTTGACCCCAGGTGGCAAAGTCAGTCTTGATTCCTTTTGACATTTTCTAACCTTCAAATTTTACTAGAAGCCAAGTAGTTGTATAAAGATTATATTCTTGGATATTAATTATTTGGAGTACTTCCCACAGGGAAAAAAGTAGATGTCATTTGTGACAGTTCAGCAGAGAGTCAAGGTTTTACTTTCGCTCGTTTATAGGAAAAGTTAAAAAATAGAAAGAGCAACTAGAAAACGCATCATCTCAACTGTATGTGGCTGAAGGGGACCTTCCACATCAAGAGAAGAACCAGTGATTGAACGCACGGGTCCAGCTTCCAGACGTGACTGGGGCTCCCGCCAGTGTCGCCGGCTCCGTCATTTCAGTCTCCAGGCCGATGGCACCTGTCACCGTGGTCACCTGTGTGCCGATACTCCGTGAGGTGCCGCCTTCACCCACAGCCTTTCCATCTAAAGGCATCTACCCCTCTCATTATCCGGGGTCGTTACCTAAGGGTGACAGGTATTTTTAAATCGATTCTGCGTTGTTTACTTTCTCTATTGTGCCTTAGCTTTTGATTTGAATTAATGCAGAGAACTGTATCAAATAGCAGGTGGCCATAATGCTCTCTCCCAGCATTGCCTGTGGACTCATCGCAGCATTTTAACTGAGTCTCTGAATTCATGTTCAGCCAGTTAATGGAGGGTAAGGCAGCGAGGGCGCTGTAGTGTGGGGGAAGACCGCGGGCTTCTGTGATAGCCCCGTCTAGGTGGGGTTCCGTTACCCAGCAGGTGGTCAGGGTTAAGTGTGACCTTTGACACCGAGTCACTGGGTTTTCCTGTTCTGCCACCTGTCCCTCAGTAATCTGTGTATTTCCTAACATTCTCCGTGCCTACTTGTCCTTATGTGTAAAATGGATAGAAGGATACTTCCTGTCCCAGAGGTTTTTGGGAGAATTAAATGAGATAATACATATTGGAAAACTTCAAACACTGCTACATGCAGAGTAATAACTTAAAACAATGTTTACACATCTTTGACAGCATGTAGGAACTCGGGCAAATAATTTCCCAGACTTACATCCTCTTCCGTAAAGCCAGGCAGAAATGGGCACAGAAAACTAACCGTGGCGACGTGTGTGGAGTTCCTGGTGATGTCGGCCACACTGTGTCTCAGTGGGAGCGAGTCTCCTCAGGGCCTTCGTTCTGCATTTACTAATCAGGACATGAGATTTAAGATGTTTCATAGGGTCAAAGATGAAATTATTAGCATCACACTGTGAAAATTCAATCAACTTCAGATAGAGTATATATTTTTAAAAGCATATTCATCTTAATGCTTGTCAGACATTAATTGAGCATCTACTATGTACCAGGCACTGTCCTGAGAGCAGAGGGCACAGGGATATGTAGCAAGAGCCAGTCTCTGTCTTTGAGAAGCTCAGAGTCCAGTGGGAGTGGCAGGCAGATAAAAGCATGAGACACCAAGGGCTGGCAGTTATGATGTGGAGGAGAGGCCAGCAGACAGACCCAGCCTCAGCGAAACAGAATTCTGCGTTGGTAGGCTTGGGCACGGTTTTAAAGAGATCTACAGGAAAGCAATCCTGCAACACACCCATAACCGGAGTTGGACACTCGTCATTTACTTCAGACACCTTCTGATGACACGATTCGGGGGAAAAACATCTAAGCCTCAGATTCCACATTATTGTTATCATTAGAGAGAAATTAAAAAGGGGGAGGGAGGGGGAGAGAGGGAAAGAAACATCAACATGTTGTTCCACTTATTTATGCCTTCATTGCTTGATTCTTAGCTGATTCCCCTGACTGAGGATTGAACCCTGAACCTTGGCACATCAGGATCAAGCTCTAACCAACCAAGCTATGTGGCCAGGGCCAGATTCCACATATTGATACCCAAAATGTATAATGTCCCTTCAGGATGGTTTTTGAGGATCAAAGGAATTTTTAAACAGTTTATAAATTGGGTAATATAATCAGATGTGCCTTTGGACAGGAAGCAGCACGACCTATTTGCTGTGTGACACACCGTTCTCCCGTCGTGGGGAGACAGCAGCCGACGCAGGAGTTCCAGGTCGTCACAACGTGTGTGGGGCCTTTGGTGACAAAGTCCTCGGCGCCAACCCGGTCCCAGAGCCCAGCTCCTGGGCACCAACGTTTAACCCGGACACCACAGAATTGCTGTTGCTACCTTCTATGGTTTTTGTAAGTGTTGCTTTTTTAAAATTCTGATCATAAAAGTAATTCAAGTTTACAATAGAAAACTTCAAAAGAAACAGTAAGGGAATAAAGATGTTAAAATGTATTAAGTTAGCCATTCTCACTAAATACAAGCATTGGCCTAGAGCTTCACAATATTAACTTAAGAATTTTTTTTTTTAAATCTTCACCTGAGGACATTTTTTCATTGCTTTGAGAGAGAGAGAGAGAGAGAGAAGGGAGACATTGATTGGTTGCCTCTCATCGCCCCAACCAGGGATGGCACCCGCAACCTAGGCATGTGCCCTGACCAGGAACCAAACCCGCGACCTTTCCAGTCTGCGGGAGGACGCTCCAACCCACTGAGCCATACTGGTCAGGGCACACAATATTGACTACTGAACTCTCCGACTCACCCAAAGAGGCTGGTGCCATTATTGTCCACAATCTTTCAGCTGAAGAAACTGAAGCCCAGAGAAATAAATTATAACATGCACAGGTTGGCAAATTACAATGATGTATGTAAGTCCTTTACGTACACCCCACTTCCCAGGGGCCGTCACAGTCCGCACGCTGACACGTATCCTGCCAGATTCTAAGGCCTCTGGGAACGGTCCCCCACACTCGGGGCAGAGCAGCCCGAGAAACAGCCCACAGGACAGCGTAGCTCCCAGGTGGGGGAGGCGGATAACATGCAACGAAGATCATGACATGCCATCTGCTGTTGCGGTCATGGGAAGTCAGAGGTGAGGAGGCATGTTTCTGTTTGTACCAGGGCAGTTAAGGAAGAACTTTCCAGAACTTTGTGTTTTCCTCTAATGAAAGAGAAAGCCATCCAAGGGTTGCGAGCAGACAGTACGATCTGACTTATATTTGTAAAAAACTCCATCCACCCACCCATCCATCCGTGCGTGCATCCTACTGAACGAGGGAGTGAAGGGAAGGAGGGGCAGGGCAGGGAGGGAGGTGGAGAGAACGTATCCACACATGTGAATTTGGGGGGACACAATGCAATCCTTAACAGGTAGAATTTTCTTTCATTACCTTCTCCTTGGAACATTAGATCTGCTACAAGTGAGAGGACAATTTTTGTTTTCTCAAAGTTATTTAAAATTACTGTCTGTTTCTGGAAATATTTGCAAGGGTAGAAGGTATGATAGTCCCTACATAAGTCAGTCTGCCCTCCGTCTGTCTGTCTCTCCCTCCCTGCCTCCAACCTCCCTTCCCTTTCTTTTAACATGGATTGGCCAAATCGTGTTGAGCAGACTTGGTATCTCAAGTCCCCGATACTTCAGACCCTCGTCTGAAAACAGGCTTGTCATTGATGTGACTAGACACTGTGAGGCCATACTGGGTAGGGCGGCCCTACTCCCTGTAAAGACGCAGGCGGAGACGAGGCGGTGCTGCCACAGCCCAGGGTCATCGGAGATGGCCGGGAACTGCCAGAGGCTGGGGAAAGGATGGGGCAGATTCTCCCTGCCAGCCCCAGCAGGAGCCAACTGGCCCACACCTTGATCTTGTACTTCCAGCCCTCAGAGAGTGACATGATACATCTCTGCTGAGCCACCCAGTTTGTGGTGTGTTGTTACAGCAACCCCAGCAAACGGGCACCCTCCAAGCCCCTTCTGCATGTCACAAAGCACTCTTCTTTCCTCCGTATGCTTCACAGCTCTGTGCAGCGGGCCAGCGGCATTCATCTCTGGGCCCCAACGTACTCAACACAGGCTAAGTAGGAGGTGAGTGGCTGCGCTCGTGGAACGGGGATGGACGAAGGGGCAGATGCAGAAACTGGCTAACACTGAGGCTGGATAAAGAGAAATCTGCTTGATAGGTAAGTAAATAATGCAGGACAACCCCTCAGCCTCGGTCACTGACCCCAACAAGGTTACACACCCCATCGTTTCCAGTAGAGAGAGATGAGAGGATCCTTATTTAATGCAAAGCACAACACAAGGAATGGGGGAACGCGGGGCACCCAGTGCAGCAGGCTCAGCCCCTACCCCGAGTCCGATGCCATCATATGGACTCAGAGCTGTTGGCTACACCACGGTAGGCAGCTTCCTCAAACACGGCTTGGGATGAGAACCCCAAACTACGCAGTGTCCACGTTTAACATGCCCCTTGGAAATGATTTCATCTTTGAAAAGAACTCCGATTTCTCTGTCTTGGTCCTAAATAGAATTTGGCCCCAATGAAAAAGGAAGCAGTCCCTGAGCATGAGATAGAATTTTGCTTTGACTCTGGGCATACTTTCCCTGTGTGCCATGGATGGATTCCAAGGCAATGGTTAATTTTTCTGTCTTGTTTTTTCCTCCAAGTGTGCCCTCCAGACCACCTGCTGTGAAAAGCATCAGGGATGTTGTTTTCAAATCAGATCCGAAAGCCCCTCAGACTGACTTGCTCCATGCGACGCATGCAGCAGGGAGCATGTGGTGGGGGGTGGGGGGCGCTGCGCCTGTGAATTAGCCATCCGCCTGGTTCCCAATGCTCAGGACATATTTCTCCAGGTCCCCTCTTTCTTACACAGGCACAGTCGTAGGGGAAAGAGGTGGCATTAGGATAATTAAGCTGTATACTGAAGAGACAGACTTGTACTTCAGAGAATGAAAAAGAAATGCAGAAGCACTTTCATAGGTTAGGATCTGGGACCGGAGAGACCTCATGACCATAGCCCAGGGGTTGTTTGGGGAGCCCATCCCCCACCCACCGCCACCCCTACACATGTAACAGGAGTCTAGGGTTTTCAGGGCAGCCTAGGGATTCCCAGGGAGAAGCTTAGGTGCTGGGAGCAGGGGAGGGGCTGACCTGCAGCTGCCCACTTGGAGCCAAGCAGAGCTTCTGAGATGGCTCACGTGCTAGAAATACCGAATTTCAAATGAGATCTTATTTGATAGGAGGATTATATGGCTTCAAAATGAGAGTGAAAGTCTATGACCATTTGCAAAGCAGACAAACAGCCATAGTGAGAGGGGCGGTGGCCAAGTCATCCGTAATTGGTGGCAGACAGGAACTCTGTGCGCCTGCTTTCACGGGATGGGCGAGGACGGTGAGGGAGGCCCGCTGAGCAGAAAAATCAGTTCCCGAGTTTTTGACAAAGGAAAACACGGCCTAGGTTTCTCCAATGAGTTTTAAAGAACATTCTCTATATGTGGACATCATCCAGAGAAGTCCTGGTATGTCTGATTTTACCTAACGGTTTTATTAATAAAAATCATTTTTCACAAATAATTATTTACAAATATCTTTTTGTTTCTAAATTGTCCTAGGGGCTATGGAGGAAATAGGATTTTAAAAAGAAAGATAACTCTCCTCCGGGCCTAGTACCTACTACTGTGGTATAAACAACTTTTTGTAAACATTTTGATGTTGAGTTGCATCATGCATGTAGGGGTGCTTTATTTTCAAGTGTGGTTATCCTCAGTATCCTGATTAGATTTCAGGAGTTCTTTAAAACTGATCATCAGCTGTCAGACTTCCGGGCTTTTCCTTCTCCCCGTGATGCCAGTTCACCGCCCCTCCCACACACGGCCAAAAAGCAGAGAAAACAAGACACTCCGTAGCCATCATTTCATTCACTAAACATTAACTAAGGTCCATTTAGATTCTTGAGAAGGTGAAGGATGGGTCAAACAACTTCTCTAAGAAGCCTCCACCGATCTTCCAGGCACCACCCATCTCTTGCCCCTAGCTCCAGAAGGCTCAGAGACTCTGCCGTCAGGTGGGCCATGACCTTCTCTCTGACAGTCTCAGTAACCCCACGCTCTCCCTTCCATCACCCAGCGAGGTACCGCCGGGAGCGGCCAGGGAACGAGACTGTGCCTCGCTGTCTGTGTGTGTGTGTTCCACTCTCACTAAACAAGGCTGTAATTCTTCCAAAGTGTACGAAGAAGCTTAGTAAAGGGGCCAACAAATCAAATTCTCTGGGATACAAAGTCTCCGAAATTGTAAATCAGGAAGCAAACATTTTCAAAAAGAGACCACTATCTACCTACCACCCATTGTCTCTCCTCCGCTTTGTGTCAAATGTCATAGTGTCCAAAAGGTCGCCTGTCCTTTCTGAACACCTGTTTCCACTTGGATCAACTCCAGCCTGGTTTCAGCCATGTTACTCCATCTGCAAGTCATCCTGAGCCAACCAGCTAACCACGGATGGCACACATTGTATTAAAAGAAATCATAAATATATTAAAAGATGCAGTGTTGAAAATGAAACTATGGGAGAGCTGAGGGAACATGCAGTTACTTATCAATGTAACCTAATACAGGGGAGGTTTTCTCTATGTAAAAATATTAATGAATGCCGTTAGTTTGATAGGCTGCCATTATTTTCATTTTGCTTATCTGTGTTGTTTCCATATTACAGGAAAAAAATGTATGAATTTTTAGTAAGCAAAAGGCGACTCACTTCTCTGCACTCTAACCAGCCCAGAAGTTTCTGCAGAGAGACTATTCCCTGTTCCAAAGTTTGCTCTGCACCGAGTTTTAGGCACAGACTGCATTTATACTTTTCCTTGAAACTGGACCTGTGTGGAGGCGAATTTATAAACAAGAGAAGGTGCATGCGAATCGGCGTCAGATAACAAAAAGTTGCAAATACACAAGAATAAGTGGCAAAGCCTAAATTCAAGTGTGTTCAGGGAAGAATCCCAACAAGAGTTGTCTTCACAAGCTGTTGTTCCCACCCTTCCGTCTGGCTTAGTTTGCTTCATAAATTGAAAGTTACCGTCTCCCTAATTAAATGGATAGAAGTCTTTCCAGAGCAGAAGTTTTAACATGTTCACGGGGCAGCGTGTTAGCATGTGCGCACTCGCTGTTACGCAGCAGGGGTTTATGGCAGTCACTGGAATGGGTTTTCCTTTCTGACAAGTCTCGGGTCTGAGGCAATCTGCGTACGTGAATGTTGAAACCCACTGCAAGGTGAAAGAATACAGGCAGCCGGAAATTTAAAAAATCAAGATGTAGTTAAGGAAGGGACACTTTGGACAAGCAGGTGGGATCCTGTGGGTGTTCAGGAATCAGATACACGCACACACATGTATGCACATCAATATGTGGATTATAAGCCCTAAGACCAACTTTTGGCAAATTGTGGTGTTATGATATCAATTGAAGTGAATCTTAATATATTAAACAATAAGATTGTTCCTAAGGAAGAGTCATTTTCCAGTATACTGATGCCCACAAAGATTCTGAAGAAATGCACTTAATTCTGCAACATATACAGCCTTGAAAGTAATCCAGAGTAGGCATTTGGGGTACATTTAAATTTATCTTGGCTTTCTTTGGACCTGGTCAGTGTCACAATGGAGTGACCCTCAGCAGGTGTCTCAGAATAGGAGGAATCCAACTGGGATAATGTGGGGGTCATGATACTCAAGAAGAATGCCACCTGCGTAGGTCAGTAGCTGGGAACAAAGAAAGAGCCAAGGAGAAGATGAGAGAAGACAGGGAAAGAGGCACAGCAGCTCACAGATTCCGGGGGGGGGGGCGGTGCATGGCATTTATGGCTTCACTGGGTGCTCACTGAGGCCGTCTCTCTGCTGTTCTCTAAGGCACTGATTCACCTGGGAAGAGGTGCTTGATTATTCCAAACCTACAGCGTGTTTCAAAAGTAAGTATTTCACTTCTAAAGAGGAAAGTTAGAATGTTCTTTATAGGCATGGTTGGAAATGACCTACTCAACGTGAGTTTGAAGTTGTAATAAAAGAAAAATCTCAGGGTTAAGTAAGTCACAAGAACACATTTGTTGGCCCGGGGTCTCCCCCTACACAATGCAGATGTCAGATGGACGGATTTCAAACTGTGGTCCCAGGATTCTCAGGGCTATGGGGTGGGGGCCTCTGGAGGTTGGGGCGGGGGGTTCACTGTGGCAGGGAAATCTCATTTCCATTCAGCCAGGGTAGTCTTGGTTTATACATTTTATATATTTCGTGTGCATCTAGGAAGATGAGATGGCCTCGTGTGATTTCAGGTTTGTAGGTTATTTTTATCCCTTTGGATGAGGTCATTCATTTAAAGACATGATTGATATAACAACAGTCTGTACAAGACTGTATGCGACTTACACAGAGAGGGCTGGTGAGAAGGTAGCTTTGTGGTGGCGGCGGGGCTGGCCTGGGGGACCTGGAGGACACTTTATGAAGGCTGACACTCTGATGGGGGTTACTGGAGGGCATTTCTTCTTTGGGCTTAAGTCAGCCCCACCCAAATTCCCTGGAAGGCCAAGCAGAGTGACCAAAATGGTGCCCTGAGCAGCCCCCCACCCCCAGGGGCATATGTGCCATCCTGTCTCTCCCCTAGCCCCGCCCATTCCCAGGAGGCAAGGAGGTGGCCTCACTCTCCTGGGGTGAAGGCCCAGCATCTGCAGAACGCAGCAGCTGCCTCTCCATGACCCCTCCCCTGCACATACCACACCACCTCCCTTTACCGCACCGCGCCTCCCTTTTCCTCTCAAGCACCTGCTATGATAAAGGCCTTAGTCCCAGCTGACCTGACCACTGACCGAGAGAAACATGAAAGGTGGCTCAAATTCACATCAGCCCCGGAGCCACCCTGTACCAAACCCGTCCCCTGGAGGGACCTCAAAGCGAATTCCTCAAAAGCCAAGCACAGCCATCTCCTTCTCGAAGGCCTGCATTCAGCTGTCAGGCCACATGAAAACCATTCTCCTCAAGGTTAAAATTTTAATGCACTGTTTACACATTGAAGTGAAAGAGGTTTGCATAACTAACTGAGCACAGGATACCGAGAGACAGGACACAAAGTATGTTCTAAAGGAAAAAAAGGCTGAAGGAGGAGGAAGGGCCTCCTGACCTGTCGACACAGCCATGCGGGGACCAGTGGATCAGGAGGGAGCTCGGGTGCCTCTCCTGCTCCTCAGGGTGACGATTTGCACCTCAGGGGACCCCATCCCCAAAGCTGTCTGCCACCCACACAGTAGGTCCAGAAAAGAGAAGAAATCAAGCATCAGGCCAATTCCTGGGGAGTCCAAAGCTTCACCCCTCCTCCATACGTGCATCAAATTGTCTCAGCGAGCCCACAGGGCCCCAGCCACATTCTCAGGAACAACGGGCTGTCTTTGTCCTTGCTGGGAGCGGCTGGGAGGGGAGCAGGAGTAGGGGCGTGCACACAGTACCCGGGCACCCTCCGGCGTCGGGGAGGGATCCTCGCTGTGTCATCAGCAAGGGGCGCCTGGCAGAAGCAGCCTGGCATATGGTGTCTCCAATTTTTTAGTGACAAGTGGTGGTGTGTTAGCTCCGAGCCGCACAGGAGCAGAGAAAGAGCCGGTTCCTAATCACTCCCCGCTGCCTGCACCCTCAGGCAGAATCATATTGCTTTATGCAGATGAGCTCATAACAGTTTCTTCAATTTGGCTTTTATATATATATAAAAAAAAGCCAGCTCCTCACACTGTGTCAACAGCCACCCGAGGGCCTACCACTTTACAACGCGAGTGTATTACTATTTAAAGACAAGCTTTTAGCTGAACATCAGAGCTGCCTTCGGAGTTTAATTACCGCCCTCCCCATGGGGCCCAATGAGCCAGCGACTCCTCCCAAGGGGGTTCTGCTTGGTGATGATCTTTAACTAAGTAAGTAAATGCCAAACCAGCTCAGCTTAAAGTGCGTGCATCGAATTTCCCGCACCGCTGCAAGACTGTAGGTGACTGGTAATGGGCCGTGAGCAATTTAGGACCCTGGGTGATTAATTTCCAATTAAAAAAGAGTAGTAGAACATACATAATAAACTAGTAGAATAGAATGTACATTATATATGATACGTACTATCATACTATACACAATATATGAAAATACATATTACATTTTTATTTCCTCTTCGGAATTACCAGTGAAGGAGCTTAACAGCAGAAGCAAGCTCCTGGAACCATTTCCAATTTTATTAAAGCAGTCATTCAATTCCGACATCAAAAGAGAGCCTTCCTCTCTTGAAGTCCTTTCTCAGTTTACTGAGTTGGATGAAGCAGCGTTGAAAGGCTGAGGTCAGGGTTTCTTCACATCCAACACCATAGTGACCGTTCAACTAACCCTTTCCTCCAAAGCGGGCACGACTTTGGGGTACAGAATTGTCCTTTAGAAGGCAAAGTAACACATCAAGAGTAGCACACATTGAAATTTTATCTGAAAGTGGTCCAGAGAGTTAAAATCTAGTGCATTTCCCAAAAGCCATCAAAGTGTTGAAATAAGGTGAAATATAAAGAATGCCTTTTATCTGCCTTGTTCCCAGAAAATACAAAAAAAAAAAAATTACAGATGAATTAAGGGGTAAATTCAATCTTTAATTAAACCAAGCTTGGCAGAATATTCCTAAGGTATTGCCTGAGCAGCAAAGAGGCCAAGATATTAAGTTTCCATTCCAGAATGTTCCAGAAGGTTCTTTGGTCATCTGCTTTGAGATTAGAAAAACACACTCAAGGTTGTAAAGCTGTGAGAATGGAGAGAATGGCTAAGAAGGGTAAGCGGTGGTCGTTACTGTGACAGTCTCTCAGCATTTGTGTGACCAAACAAAATGACGTAAAGCTCCCGAAAGTGTTCATCTGTGGTGCTGAGTCACGTAAACTGTGTGTTTATGCAGTGAGGATGAGGAGTGGGGGGGCGCACCCTGGGGCCTGCAAGACCCAGGATCTCACCCTGCTTCTTCTACAGATAAGGCGTTACATCTTGGGACAAGTCATACCTTAGCCTGCCATTCCTCCTTATTTAACTAAAGGGCTGTATGTTATACAGCCCTTTAGCTAAATAAACTAAAAAACCTTAGTTATACTGAGGTTTTTGAAACGCTAGCTAAGCAAATGGAGAGAAGGGGTGAGGTAGTAGGCATGGGGCGAACTACTCGGAGGCACGCCTTGGAAGAAGCTGCTGGAAAATGCCGCTCTACGAGCTGACAAAGCGTGGCCACTAAGCCAAGGCTTCCCTGAACCCTCTCCGCGCGGCGTATGCAGTGACTCCTCGCTGGACAGCGTACGCGGGTTCTGCAGCCTGGAGTCAAAGAGTGCACAATGCATCAGCAGTTCCATAGGCTCATTGATATACGAGGAAAAACTGTTAAGTTCCTATGGCACTTCGTCAACATTATAGCAAAACAATGTTGAGTGAAGCATTGTTACTCAAGGGCCTGCAGGATAAAAGTGAATAAAGGAGACGTCAAGATAAATGAAACGGCATAGAAATTAGTGAAATAATGAAAATTTAAGTGAAGAGCCTGGCTTTATCGAATGTCTAGGAAGTATCAGACACTGTGGTGGGTTCTTTGTGCTCTTGGTCTCGTTGACTAAGGAACTGAACCCTATTGGAAGACCAGGGCTCTTCTGTAGGAAACGTCCAGCATCGCCTGCTGGGAGGTGGCCATTGGTCCCAGCTCCAAAGCAACCATCCAGCCCCAGGCTTGACACTCAACTCGACTCAGCCAACATCCTTTCTCTGAGCTCTCCCCACAGGGCCTCTGGCCCCTCAGTTACTGAGTTAAAGATGTTTTACTGAAACCTCAGTGAAACTTTTCACAGTCTTTATAAAACCCTAGGCATATAAAAATTTATTTCTCATCAGAATTATGATCAAGAGACTCTAAACCACTCTGCTTGCATATTCCCTTCTTCCTGTTCAAAGATACTCCCGACAAATACACCCCACTCTCTAGGGAGGGCTTTTGTCGAGTACCAGGTGCCCAGCCGGTCTCAAGGCTGTGCTGGAGGCTCAGTCCAGGCCAGCTGGTCAGGGGCCTTGGGTGACTGATGGAGAGGGGCCGTGGCAAGCGGATAGTGGACCTCACTGCACACCAGAGCTACACCACCCATACATCACCCAGCCCACAGCTTTCTTACTCTGGGTTGCATAAATTATGCAGAAAATGTTAGGAGTCCCTAAAGCAAGAACACAGGCTGAGTGTTTATCAGGGTCCACAGTTCCTAAAAGAGGGTGTTTTCCAATGTACTCACCCATTGATGGGCTAATCATCAGCTCAAGGTGAAGCTCCAGTCAGCTGACCCAGAGAAGGGCGTGCTCCTTGGGTTCAGGGAATAGAAGATTGTTCTGCTTGCCCACATACCCCCGCCCAGTCCCCCTCAACCAGGGACGGCTGCATTTGTCTTCAGCCTACGGAACCTTCTACACAACGAGTGGCGGCTGGGGGCATGGGATCCAGAAACACCAAAGCCCTTCCCTCCAAAGCTTTCTCTTCCTGCCTACCCCATGTGAGACCCAACAAGAACGTGAGGAGTCGGGATCAAGTCAGGAACATGGAAATGCCTCCTTAACCCAGAGAAGTTAATGCAAAGGGCTGTTCACCAGACATGGAGATAGGCGAAGGCCCAGAGGAGGCCCTGCAGCCTCAGAGTTGGGAAACGCAGGGCTGGGGGAAGAAAAGGGAACAGGTGGCCACTGGCACCTAGAGGCTTGAAGAAAGGGCCTGCAGAGCTGGACCTGAACCAACCAGGGACCTACTAGGTGACATCCTGGAGACTGGCAGATGCTGGACTTCAGGAGCCCAGAAGAGGAACCTTGTCAATTGAGGACACTATTGGCTGCACCTTGAGAGGGTGCAATGAGGCTGGCTTTGCCAGGGCCGACATGATACCTCTGCAAACTAAAGCTGGACGAGGCTCCGGGGCTCAGCGGCCCCTGTGGGGCAAAGCTGACGTGCTGCTGACGGAAACAGGCATCCACACGTGGGACCCTGCCCCTTCTCTCTCCACCAGCCTTCCGGACAACCCTGGGACACCTGGCCATCAGCCCAGTGGCGAAGCGGGGGCAGACAGTAGGGGTGCAGAGCTCCAGCCCCGGTGTGCCAGCACAGAGGGGAGGACACGGGTTGGAGGGGAAATACGTAACCACACAAATAATGGGTCCGACCGACTATGGATGAGCCTGTGCACTGGTTGTCTATCCCTCAGACAAATCCCCAGGGGCTCAGCAGCTTAAAATTACATTCTTTTATTAGCTCACAGTTCTGTATATCAGATGCTCCCCAGGGCTCGGCTCTCTGCTCCGATGTCACAGGCTGAAACAAAGGCGTCACCAGCCTGGGTTCCCATCAGGAGCTCTGGGGAAAACTCCACTCCCGAGCATATTCCTGTTGTTGGTAGAACTCAGTCCCTTGTGGTTTGGGGACTGAGCTCCCTGTTTTCTTGCAGGCTGCCAGCCACAGGCTGTTCTCAGCTCCTCGCCATGTGGCACCCTCTACTCTATTGCTTCTTGTTTGCTGACCTCTGACCCTGATTTAAAAGGGACCATGTGATTAGATCAGGCCCACCCTGCCAATCTTCCTATTTTAAGGTCAGCTTATTTGGGACTTCAATCAGGCCCATGGAATCCCTTTTGTCATAGGACGTCGTAGTCACAGGAATGCCTACCCTCAGGTTCCTGCCACAGGGGGTAGGAGAAAATCAGACACAGGCAAGGTCTTCAGAGTTCCTGTTAGAATTCTGCCTACTGCCCCCAGCATGCAGGGATGCCCTCTGCTCTTTTAACGTGAAGGATGAGAATCACAGGGAACTGCACCACGCATACAAGACAGACCCACACTAAGTTCTGGGAAAAGTTGAAGCTAAATTCTTAGAAGAAACACACTATGATCAAAACGTGGACCTCTTAGAATATGTTGAATAAGAAATTAAATTGTAGGGGCAGGAGGTGCTCTGTGGCCCTACTGGGAGCCTCCAATCAACACCCCCCCCCGCCCCCAGAATCCAAGGCACACAAGCACGGGGCGTGTGGGCATGCGGGGAGTGGGCCCATCCACTGCCTCTCTGCACTTGAAACCATCAGGCCAGTCTTAGGTCAGACTTCCCGGATGATTTAATTGTTTCTCCAGATTGAGAGGGAAGGCTGAGAAGGGGAGGCCCGGTGCCACGGGGCTCCAGGAGCTGGCTGTCACCGCCTGTCCTTAAAGAAGTGCCAGGATTCCAGAAGGGGAAAGGGAAACAGCCCAGTAGAAAGGGGAGGATCCAAAGGGAGAAAGCCAGACAAATGCCAGCAGCCATTCGCCCATTCCCAGCCCCGTCCACGAAGGACAGGAGGCCTTCCGCCAGACGATGACAATCCAGGTGGTGGCCTTCAGCACACGGCATCTCCCAACGTGGACACAACTGGGAGCTCCCACGCTGGGGTACAACGGTTCCCCGAGGACGCTGTGTTCACCCACTCACTGGGCTCCCAGAGGAGCGACGGCCAGCACCTGCCACACTGCCCTGAAAGCCTCCGAGTGTTAGTCTTCTAGCTTCTTCAACCACCCCATACCCTTCCTGAGCGATTCCGCATGCACAGGGCTGCCCAAGGCCAGCGGCTCCATGCACCTTCGTCCTGAGCCACGTTTCAAACTGCGCTGAAATCTGACACAGCTGACCAAACCCAGGGGAAAAGGCTTTCTTTCTTTTCATCAACAGAAACTGGCACTTAACACACTCTATGCATTGCCACCTTGCACCTGCCTTGGCGAACTTATTTCACTATGGTTTGTGCCCCCTACATAGTTTGGAGACCACAGTTGTAGGCTGTGTTCTTTAAAAGTTTCCTTTACGTGCAGTGGAACGAGGGCATGAGGTCCTGCGTGTAAGGACTCCTGACGTGTTGCTGTGATGGGCGTGAGAGAACACTGCCGATCATCTGGAAACGGTTTTCTAATTTTTTTTTCTTTAGTCTAGGATTAGGATGCAAATCCAACCCGGAAATTGAACCACCCCTGAATTGCATCATTGTTTATCTGATTACTGCTCAAAACCATCTGCACTCAATTGTTAGACAACAAATCCTTGAACAATCACCTTGGATCAAGGGACCAAGCCTCTTAGCAACAGCCTCGATGGGTGGATTGAAGACTAAAAAGGCAGCGCACACCCCAGCATTTCTTCCTGGATTGTAAAGCTCCAACCAAGCTCTGTCAAGTGTCGTTGATACGAGCAAGCAGTGCTGTCAGGACAGCACGGGAAGGTTCATCTCTGACGGCTTAGAAAAGGCACGTGCACTGGCTGAGGGCCATCCACGCCCTCCTAAGGACCCCCAGTGAATTCCAGAGACCCACACAAGAACCTCGCCTCATTCGAATGAGCCTGTCTCACGCAAGGGCTGGGCGACGCAGCAGAGGGAAGTCCGCCCGGTTCCGGAGAGACCATTCATTCTGCGTGGAAGACACCCCCAAGCGGTGTGCGGAGGGGAGGCCCCTGTGTTAGAACGGGTGATGTGGGGAAATGCAGGCACACAAAGGCTTAATTCTTTGCAAACAGATGAGATATTTTTGTGTTATTAAACCAAACACACATACAACTCTTTTCTAACCAACCCTTCCTCTGCCAACCGGAAACTGTGATAAAATATCAGAACTCTTCTCCTATTTCTCAAGATAGCACGTCAGTTTGCACCCAACAGCGTATTGCAGACACTTGCCTGCAATTCCCGTTTCTTTTCTCAGGTTCAGTGCAATTTGTAATTTTCTCCTGAGTTATTTCTTTCAACATCCTGAGGCAGTCATTGTATCACTGAAATAAGACCATTGGAGATGGAAGGTGCCTGAGAGATCACTTAGTCCAGTTTGCTCCTTTGCTATGTAACCTGAGGTCCAAGGGGCTGCCCGATCCGCTGGGTCACAGCCGGTGGTGGTGCTAAGCCCGGGAGGAAACCAGGAGTCCCAGATCCCAGAGTTGAGTGCTTGTGGTCTTGCCGTTCATACAAGTTTAGATGGTTGGGGTTTTTTTGTTTTTGTTTTTTTTTTTTTTAATTTGATTGCTTATTTTTTTATGCTGTTACAAATTGTTATATTGAACCAATTTAAGAAGTTAAGGAACATCATCGCAAGCTGAACACAACTGGACTGTGTTCGGCTGAAGCCTCATTTAGGTAGAAGATTCAGAGGAAAGGGTCGCTGCCATTCACGTGATGGCATAAGCAATTACACATTTTTTTTTTAAAAGAGCTGAAAATGGTTTCATCAGAAGTTTGCTTTAGGCTTTTTCACATAATGTTTTTCATGACGTTTTAAAACATCTCTTACGTTCACTTCACGTGAAATGTAATTACATTAATAGCAGAGCTCTGGAACCTAAAAGGAGTGAAAACAATGGTTTGATGTGCCCTGGAAATGCTTGTCTCTGGAGACACATTCACTGCTCCCGGCCAGTCCTGCGGGCGATGGCCCTGCGCGCCCCCAGTCCCCAGGACCCCTCCGGTCTCTCGCTGCGCGGGCAACTCTGCGGAAATCAGCCAATGCTGCCAGTTGGACGGGCGTCTGGGCAGCGGTCCCCGGATTTCCACTGTGTACCGAACAGGGTGTTGAGCAAAGAACGTGAGCGACCGGTGATCCTCACTTTGGAAAGTGTCCAGAGATGATTACTTCCGTCACACGCAGACACACATACCTCCTCAGAGGCTGTCTTCCACTGGATTCTAGTTTTACAAATTACAGAGGCTGATCCTATTTGTAGGTGCTCTTGGAAGATAACAGACAAGACTACACGTGAAACGTGGAATGCATTTGGGTAACCTTGGCAGGACACCAAGCGTAACGTCTCTACTCTCACGATACCTCGCAGCTTTTTTGTAACTGATGGCCCACTGCCCCAGGGTTTGTCAGGTAACACCTCGTGTGAGAATTGTGGATTTACCTTTCAGTTTCCTCCGTCACACTGTGAGCTCCTCAAAGACCACGTCTCATTTATTTTTCAGCTTCTAGCAGCAAGCCCAGATCTTAGCACAGGGAAGGCATCCTATAAATTGTTGGCAAATGAATGGACTGATGAATAAATCAACTAATGAATCAATGGATGAATGAATAACATGATAAACACCTGTATTCCAAGACACGTTATAAATCATTAACACGTGTACTGTAAGATGAAGCATTCACACGTTGCTATCCCTGCTTTTCAGAAGATGGTGAGGTTCGGTGACTAGCTCTGGTCTCTACAGCCTTCACACGGGAAAGCTGAACCAGAATCCAGATAGCATGCCCTCTGCTCAGGGAACCCAGGAAAGATAAAAAATGCATGTAATCTTGAGTGCTTAAAACATATAAGCCTTTACTCAGGCAGATATTTTATAGATGCCTATAAAAATGCTTTCAGGGTAAAACCCCAAAGCAACAACCACGCCTCACTACCGGCTTCCTATCACCTATCACCTCCGTAGCACTGACTTATTGAAGACACTCTTCAAATGGCTTCTGAAATTTGCTTAAACTAAGATTCAGTTGCAATAGTACTTTTTCATGATGCCAAAATAAGAATCAGAATGAAAATTCTATCATCAACTCAAATAATATTCTATTCAGTTACAGAAGTGACATTAATTTAACCTTCTCATATAAAATAATTATTATAATTGTGAATACAGGACACTGACAAATATGTGACCAGCTCTTGTTCTGACAGTAAAAAATGTGTCACTTTGCTTGGGTGAGAGAGGAACCAGCTGAAACGCAGTTAATTATTGAAGAACATTACTGTAAGTAAAAACAGAGAATGTGTAGACTGAAAGTGATTTTAATATTTACTTATTTGCTCCAGTTTTTTCCACCTCAAAATCAAGATCATTGTGCAGAATCACCATCTTTAAGGAACGATGTGTGTTTGATGTTAATGGTGATAAAACATTTAGAAATGAGATTATATACATATGGATATCTTACTAAAACATGTCAGAAAGATCCAGCAGGCATTGGGTCAACACAGTTTGGCTGTAGATATCAGGAACACTGGCTTTGTAATCTGACAGTGTTTTGATCTACAAAGGCATTTAACATACATGCTCTTGGGCACATGCCCATGGACACTGTTTTAAAAAGACCTTGTGTCTTTCCACGGATGACACAAGGCTACCTAAATGACTAGCAACCACAGATCATTCAAGCAAAGCCCACGCCTTCCTCCATCTTAAAAACTTTCCATCGCGGATTTCTATCACTGAGAAAAAGATGCCATCACTTGACTGTATCTTTCTCAGGTGTCACTAAAATAACCTAAGTTACTGTCATTTATAAAGCACAGGCTTCGGCCCAGGAGGTCAACTACAGCACGAGATAGCAGCTGTGTTTGCAAGTAAAGATAAAGCAGACTGCCGACTTGTAGGCAAGTGACCAAGGCCCCGCCCCATACCTCACTTACAGCGAGACAGAAGCGTTGATGGTTCTCTTCATAGCTTCACACCCATAGAAACAAGCATTGGGACATTTCCTCCTTACATTTATTTCAGAAGGGATGATTTTCTTTCTCTAAGTGGTGAGACACTGGATGCCATTTTTACCAAGTTTTCCTCCCTTTTCACATATCATCCTGGTTATTTTATCACCTTTGGAAATAATTTTAAACCTTGATTGTTCCTGGCAGTGCATGGAGAAATGTCCTTCATGAGGGTTTGCCATGATACAGGGAATTTATGAGCTCACACACAGGTCTGATAAAGAGGTAGAAATCGTTTTTATTAAGTACATAAAACAGCTCCCAGTTAGAGGACAGCCACATTGCCCCTGGCAGCCTGCCTACGTCATTCCAGAAAACAGCTTCCTAGTTAAAGGTAGCCTTAGAAGAAACGTAAAGTTTAAAATGGAAACTCTTACAACACAAAGGTAAGAAATGTGATTAAGCAAAGCCAGAAAAAGCACTAATGGGAATATCTGGAGAACAAGCTCTCCGAGCTAAGGACAGTACAAGTGTAGACAAAGGATTATAAATAGAACAGGAACTTCAGAGAAACATCCTCTCGTATGACAGATGCCTCACAGGACCCACAATCTTGTCAGTTTTTGAAAGTGAGTTTATACCTTCCCAAGTGAAATAGAACTGCACGAGGTCCAGAGTGCAAAGTCACATTGAAAATTTGAGACTCTGCTTAATTATAGACAAATACCTAAACCATAATTCTAAACCAATAACTAAGAACATGTTTTATGGGAGATGGCCAAGGTGAGTGTCTCTCTCATTGCCTTTTACTAAAGGGGGAAGGGGGAGAAGGAAAAGAAGAAGGAGAAGAAGAGGAAGAAGAAAGAGACACACGTTACACTCTGATCCATTTCCTTTAGGAATGAAGAAAATCTATTCTTAGAAAAAAGTCATTTTAAAACCAACAATTACCAAGAAAAGAAAAACAAGAGACGATGGTGTCTGGATGCCTGCACTGAAGAGGAAAATGAATGGGGAAATGATTTGCTCAAATGCTGATGGCAACCAAGTGAACATGTGCATTGCAGGATTTTTGGTAATATTTTTAAAAAGCAAGTATTACTACCCTCTCACCACCTGTATGTCAAAAAATCCATACATGCCTCTCTTAAAAAGATACATACGTATGTACATAAATGTGCACAAGCCTTATACATGTGTGTGTGCCTGGTTCTTCAATGGGCAGTGAGATGAAAGTATCCCTGAAAAGAGAAACCAGGTCTTAAGTGGCAGAAAAGGTCAAGGGCAGAGTCTCCATTTTCACTGGGGAGCATGACTCCACAGTCCTCACCCTTTCCCAAGACTTTCTGATTCTGGGGGCTGGGGGAGCGGAGGACAGCGGACACCTAGGCATCTGCATTTTTAGTTTTCTGTGTGATTACCATGCACTTTGAAAAACCAACGTTTGGAAGATGCCAAAAGCTCCGTCTGAATGTTGCTGAGACTTATGCACCCAGCAACTTTCGCTTTGAGAAGCACAAAGGTCCCCCCACCAGGCAGGTCTGGACAACACCCTCCCCCCCCACACACACACACAACTGCCTTCTACTACCTTCCAAAGAGAAATAACGCACCTGACAAGGAATCCCTGCAGTGATACTGGGGAGGGTTACTCACACCAAGAAAGTAATTCTGGTTACCAGCCGAGCAAACCTGAACAGGCGATGTCAGCACCTGAGCGCCACCTGCGCAGGGCCTGGGCTCGGGGCCCCTGGAGCTACGTGCTCGGCTACGGCCCGGGAATCCCTGGTTTCCTGTCTGGCACTTCGGTGGCATTGATTAGAAAGAGCTGCTTTCCAACTGTCCTGCTGGTCATTTTTTGAGGCTTCCCACTGTGACCCTCTCCCTGTGGGCGGACTTTCCCAGTGGTATTGTGGGGGAACGATACTTTATTTCTCTTTCTGCCAACCAATTAAACCAACTTGAATATTAGAACTGGTCTCATTTTCATTTAACAAAGGCAACAACTGACAATCCATTACCCTTCATTGTCTCTTGGTTATCAGTATATGATACGAAGAGAAAAATATTTATCTGTTCCTTCACACAACCAAAACAAATTAGAATTGCTCGAGCTAACACTTTTTTGAAAACCTTACTAAAAATTCTTCTTAGTTATTACTATTTTCACTATTTCTCCCAAGATCCATTTGACAAATTGTTTCATTGCTAACAAAATGAGAAAAAATATTTAAGGATCTTCATTGAAATTGTTGACTCTTTCTCTCTCCATTTTGCCATAAAATGTAGGTGGCACTTATTTGATGCCTTTTCCCCGTTTGGGTGTCAGTAGAAAGTATAAAAGAAAATGATGAGAATTTTCCCAGCGTGGGTGTAGAAACAGAGCTCACTACAAAGAAGTTCATTAGAAGTTCATATTGCAGTTCTGTTCCGGGCCTGACGGTCTCATTTACACAGCAGCCAAACATTTGCAGGCATAAAGTATGACCGAGGACGTACAGGCATACAAAAGCTCTCTTATTACAGTATCTATTGAGATGGAGCGGCACAAAATTACCTGAGTACTTCGTGATTCTATAAAGTCTGTCTTGGTGTTTTTCAGATTTATCTGGCTTTTAAACTCAACATTTGTCAAATGCTCACCCTGCCCCCCATCAAGGAAGATGAGAAGATGTCAGGCTTGCATGGCGAGATCCTCAGGGAGTCCACATGTGTTGCCTCAACCCAAGAAGGGATCTTTCCTCTTCCTGTGAACGAGGAAGTACCTGGACCAGCTCAGAGCAAGACTGGAAGCCCCACAGCCAGGTAGGCAAGGCAGCTCCCCGGGGACACCTGGGGTGGGTAGGAAGCTGGAAGGTGTGATCTGGTAATTCCCGGCCAGCTCCAGAGTCCCTGGCCCCACATTCCTACGAATGTCCACAAGCACCTTGATGTTGAACTTGACCCATGTGGAACCAGGTGAGGACACGATGCCTCCAGTTGATCCAGTGTTAATATTACATCAACACTAGGTCCTCTTCATTTATGGGGATTACACTAGGAGTCAAGAGGAAAACTCTGAAATGGCCAACTCTGATACTGCCAACATAGGTCGAACAGTTCAGGGTAATAGTTAACGGCTCGGACTGCGCCGATAAGGAACAGGGCCGGAGTCTACACCACGGCGTGACCTCCGTTTCCACACCTGACTCTGGCTGACAGCGACGACCACCTGCAGCGGAAACCCAGTCCCTCAGGCTAAATGTGCAAGGACCCGCCGCCCCCCGGTGAAAAATAAGTGCCCCTGCCCATGTTGCATATTCATCATTCCATCATTTTCTCACAGGAAAAGGTCTCAGGAAGAACGTAAAATGACTTGTTTTCACTGAAGTCTCCTCTTTCTACTGACCGTTTCCACAGAGACACAGCACTGCTCCGGGGGCTGCCGTTTGAGAGCATTTATTTGGTCACCCGTCAGCTTTCGCTGGGTGGAACGACACCTCTTTTCCTCTGTTTTCCTCTGGCTTTTCTTCAAATGGTTTACGTCTTAATAAAATATGGATTCATGAGGGTTTGTCCCCTGAGATGGTTTTCTTTACTTCCTCTTTCGTTTCAATCTTAGTTCCGATCCCGGCTCGCTGGTGACACTCATGAAACGTAATAGCGACAGAAGCAAGCGGACCACAAGGTTGTTTCCATCTGGGGGGATGGGAAGGCAGGTTTGGGCAGTTGCTGAAACTGTTTAGGGAAAAGGATGAAGGGAGAGCGGGCCCTTTGCACGCATTTCAATTTTTCATAACATCTGGGTGTATTTCATTCTTTAAACTGTTCAATGCCCATGCTTTTCATTATTTAAAAGTGACTTCAATCATAATTGCCGAAACTTGGAAGCAATCAAGATTTCTTGTCGCTGAATGGAAAAACAAAACAAAACAAAACAAAAGAAAACTGTGGTACATCCAGATAATGGAATATTATTCAGTGACAAAAAGAAAAGAGCTATCAAGCCGTGCAAAGATGTCAAGGAAACTTCAATGCACATCGCTCAGTGAAAGAAACCAGCGCAAAAAGGCTGCGCACCGGATCATTCCGACTCTGCGACATTCTGGGAAGGCAACACTGCGGAGAGAGTAAAAGGACCAGGGGTTGCCAGGGGTTGGGAGGGGTGGGGGTGGGGGATGGGCAGAGGACAGGGTGTTTCAGAGCAGTGACAATACGGGAGGGTACAGCACGGTGATGATGGATACAGGTCATTCCCCATTTCTCTAAACCCGCAGCATGTGCAACACCAGGAATGGACCCCAGTGTAAACTGTGGACTCTGAGTGATAATGACGTGTCAGTGGAGGTTCATCCGCTGTGACAAATGTACCCTCTGGTGGCGGGAGCTGATCGTGGGGAAGGCCGTGCCTGTGGAGGTCAGGGGGCACATGGCCAATTTCTGTGCCTGCCCTTCTATTTTGCCATGAACCTAAGACACTCTAAAGTACAAAGTCTTTAAATTAAAAAAAAAAAAAAGAGTTGGCTGACTTTTTCAAAGACTACGCAAACCTAGCCGGCTGTCCATTTCACTGACTTCGCCAGCGCGTAGTGGCCTCTCTGGGGGAGAGGTGGCACTGCCCCATCCTCGTTGGCTCGCCTGCACCCTCCCGACGCTGTGCACCCCTCCCCGGGAAAGTCGAGCTGTTTACCTCGAACTCCTTCTCGTCAGTCAGTTCCCTATTTATTCCCTCTCATCATCGTCTCTTCCTGAACCGATTTTCTACCACCCCTGGAAATAACAGCTCATTAGAAAGTGATCAGAGATAGAGCGAGCAATTGAATATAATTACATGAAATTATACAGATCTTAAACCAGGCGGCCCAGGATGGGTCTGAGCGTGGGAAGCTGACATCCTATGTTGTAATATGGTGCAGCCAGAGGTCCCCTGGGCAGCCTTAAATGGGGAAAGGAAATGGATCTCACGGCACTACACACGGAACCTCCCTCTTTGCTGCACACTGCCCTGGAAAAGGACCATTGCAGGCGATGGTGGTGGGACTTCAGCAGCCCACACACGAAAACCGACACACAGGAGAGAGATGTTAAGATGAAGCAAGCGAAGAAGAATCTAGCTGTCGGAGGCCATGGCAGAGGAGTACAAGGCAGGCCGACTACTCCCCAAGAAAAGCTTACGTGGAGGTGGGAGAGAGGCCATGGGCAAGGCGGGTGACACCATCTCAAATGACAGAACTGCCAGGGTGCTCTTGCAAATGGAAACCACTCAAAGGGGGACCTGTTTGCCCAGAACAGTCCAGCCATGCATCCTGGTTACCTCCTCTGTCCCTGGCTAACCAGGAGCATTAGTCACCTTGCTACCGTGAAAGCCACTAACACAGCAGAGAAGCAAAGAAGGGCAATCCAGGAGTTGGCAGACTTCCACTAGATCAAGGACATCAGCTTGATTTTGAAAAAAATGTATGACAAGGTTGGTCGGAGAG
This sequence comes from Anoura caudifer, assembly GCA_004027475.1. NCBI lineage: Eukaryota > Metazoa > Chordata > Mammalia > Chiroptera > Phyllostomidae > Anoura > Anoura caudifer. Next base: position 42,258 of record PVKU01002977.1, read on the forward strand.
TATCCATCCATGTAATATAAAAAACAGAAACATTTACTGAAGAAGATACAAGGACCATTGTATATGGGACAATGACACCTCAGTCCCCTTCAAAGTAGGCCCCTTGGGACCTCACACAGTTCTCCCAATTGCCATCAGCTGCCTCATCGTATTTTCCTGAGCCTCATTGACAGTCTGAAATCTCTTCTCTTTCAAAGGTGATTCCAGTTTGAGGAAAAGCCAGAAGTCACAGGGTGCCAAATCTGGCCTGTAAGGAGCTGAGTCACCTGGGTGATTTGATGTTTCACAAAAAAATTTGGCACAAGACACATTGCAGGAGTGGGCATCTGGCTGTGATGAAGTTGCCAATCACCAGTTGCCCATAGCTGTGGCCTTCTGAATCATCTGAATAGTTTCTGGGGAAGAATGTTCAACCTTAATGCAAAATCTGATGCAGACTCATTGCCCTACTCACTCAATCATTTTGAATGTGATGGCCACACAGTACACGTGCTCACTCATCGGTGTCCACCGCCCGCACTGACTAGCACGGTGAGGTTGTCACCGTTCGCCCCTGCACATTCCAGTCCACTCTCCTTGGCTTCCAGGTTACATCGGTGTCATGCAAATCCTCCTTGTTATGTTAACAACAGCTGGACTTTTTCCATATGGACCTTGTATATATCATAAAATTCCCTGGTGGATGATCACCTCTTGTTTATTCAGTAACTCACGATTTTCAGTTGCATGTTTAGAAGCAAAGGTATAAAAGCACAAAACACAACAAAAAGAGCCTCCTGAACGAGCACACTCCAGTGGGATGGTCTGGAGGCAGGAGGAAGAGGCGTAGGAGGCAGTGGCTGCAGCTCCCGGCTTGGCCTTCCTGTCTGTCAGCAACGCCCACCCTCTGTTTTAAATATCAAACATTTAATGACGACCACAATCTAGGTGTTTGCTCAGGCTTCTAAAGTATGGGAACAGAAGCCGCTATAAAACATCTTTGGCAGTTTCCCCCGTACAAACCTTGTGTTAGAGGAGAGAACACAGATATCATGGGAAATGATGCGCTCTAGGGTACTCTCCCAAACAGACCATCTTCAGGAAAAAATGACAGTTCAACAGCATGAATTTCCCCATGAGGAAGAGAAACGAAAATGATGGTAAGTTTGCCTCACCGAAGTTCTTCATACCGGCTGGATAATTCATCTTCAGAGTGAATTGGAGGAAACAGTTCTGATATTTGCACAGGAATAAGCCAGAGAGTGAGGGAGGCAGGGCTGCTGTATGTTTTTTTATTTTATTTTATTTATTTACTTTTAGAGAGAGGGGAAGGGAGGGGGAGAGAGAGGGAGAGAAACATTAATTGGTTGCCTTTCACATGCCACCAACTGCGAACTTCGCCTGCATCCAGGCATGTGTCCTGACCGGGAATCTAACCAGCAACCTTTCCATTTGCAGGACGAAGCCCAACCCACTGAGCCTCAGCACCAATCAGGGCAGGGCTGCTGAATTTATTCAGTGCCCTTCCCCCCACTCTCTTCCTCCTGCTTCTGTCACCACTTCTGGGTTCCCTTTGAGCACATACGTGGAGCCGGCAGCCTCCCTCCTACAAACCAGGCTTGAGTCACTTAGCTCCTCTCCCTGAGCCAGCCCTCCGCCCTGGGATTGTTGTCCAGACAAAATGTAGGAGGCTGCAAGACATGAGTGTGCAGATCAGCACAGTACAAACAGTCCGCCAAGGGCCGCCTGTGGGCACCATCGGTGCAACGGCAGTGGGCTGCTGCCGGCCCGGAAACATGCGGGGACTTGGTGTTTGCCGTGTAACCGGGGGTCTGATGGGCCTGCAGGCCAGAGTGGAGCTGCAGTTCCAAAGTCCTGAGTGTGAAGACCAGGCCTAGTGGGGAATAATGGCGCTGAGTTTCACAAGCCTTTTAGCATCCTGCTGTGTTGATACAGATGAGAACCCTGTTAATTATTACCAGATTCCAACATGGAATTCCATTTAGCTTAGAAACATGAATGTTTGGTACCCAGTCCAAATGCAGACTGAATTTTTCAAGAATGTGATTACTGTGTAATCATTACATAAATGAAGGGAAGTTTGTCTGTTTTCCAGCTCAGAACTTTTCTAAGAGAATGTCACTCTTTGAAAGGCAACAATGGCGCTCCTGCAGACCACAGACAGTACCACCTTCTCACCCAAGCAAAGTTCCAACACGTTTGTAAAAGACTCGGGTCCAGGTGCTCACAGCCGCGCGATTTATAACTCATGGATTGGCAAACAAAACGTGGTATCTCCACACAGCGGAACACCACTTCACAGTGAAAAGAAAACAGAGTAGATACAACCTCAAAAGTACTGCAGGTGAGAAACAACAAACATAAAGGACCACAAATACGATGCCATTTGCATGAAATGCCCACAGAACACACTCTCTAGGGGACAGGAAGCAGACTAGTGGCTGCCTAAAGCTGGGGGTGGTGGCTGGGGGGGGAGGGGGCGGTGACAGCTAGTGGATGTGTGACTTCTTTTTGGGTTGATGGAAATGTTCTAAAATTAGATTTTAGTTGTGGTTTCACAGCTTTGTAAATATACTAAAGATTATCAGTTGTACACATAAAGGGGTGAATTTATATGATACATAAGTCATGCCTGAATAAAATTATTAAAATTCAAGGTAATGAGTGAATTATAATCTAAAGACAACATTCGTAGTAAAAACGTTACTTCTCTGTGTGCATGCTCAGACACAGGGGCCAGGAGTTGGCCCGTCCGCACTGACACACTCTGAAAGTGGTGTCTCCGCAGGCAGACCCTGGGTGTAGGTCGGCAGGTAATGTTATATGCAATTTCACTTCCAGAAATAAAGAGTTATTCCAAAATATGTGTTATCCAAATGAGTTTGGATCTGATAGTGTTAGAAACCACAGGTATTTTTATTTTGCATGCATTCTTGCAAATTGTTTGTCTCTGTTCTAGGATCTTGGGGTGAATAAATCACCCAAGATCATGCTGATGGTGGAAGGCAGGCCTGGACCCACTCCTGGTTTACCTGCTTCCCATGTCCAGCCTCATGGCTCCAGGCTGCCCCCAGCCTCCCACGGTGCCTCCACTCAAGGAAGCACCTTAAAGCTCTCACATCTCCTAACGCATCAAGTGCTTTCCTGATTTCCAGGTTGAACAATGCATTTGGCTCTCAAGACTTGAAGGATGAGACCCATAGCCTATGTTGGAAGGTAAAAGGGGATATTAAAAACTGCACAAAACAAAGAAAGAGAGAGAAGTGGCCCCTGGGAAGCGAAAGGAGGAGCTGAATAACTCGAGGTTGCAGTGGTCGGACTGTGCAGTGAGGTGCAGAGCTTCCCGACCCTGGCTGAGAAACTGAGAAAGGCTCTCTCCCCTCCCTACCCCCCAGGGTCTCCTTCCAAGGGTCAGGCTTTGTACTTCCTTGGCCACAGATGCTTGGGCCTGAGGCTGACCATGGGGGAGGGCTGTGCCCTGTGTGGCACATTGAATAGCAGACCCTCTGCATGAGGAGTCTGGACGGCTGAAAGGTGGATGGAGAAAGCTCTGATTCAGGATGAAAAGAATCGAGCTGCGTTCGGGAGGAGGAGGCAAAGAGAGAGGCAGAAGGAAGCTGAGACATCATGATGGGTTCACACAGCCCTGAGACAGGGGTGAGGACCTGCCAAGATAGGGTCCAAGTGTCTGTCTTGGGCTCCAAATCTGGCAGTTTTGTGTCTTGACTTAAAATTGCATGAGACTACATTTTTCTGCATAGTATGTACAAGCTTATTTTAATATAGAATTAGGGTTGGCATTAAGGAAAATCAGCGTGCCTACAAGATATGCCTCCAAGGTGAATATCTGGAAGCTGGAGGGGAGGGAGACGGGGCAGAGACAGGCAGGGCAGAGGGCAGGGAGAATGCTGCTTCCCAGGAGCACTACCCCGAAGTGGTGTCTTTGCCCTCATATTTTAAGGTGATGTGCTGGTAAGACTACGAAGTGAAGGCACAAGATGGAAAGTGAGGCGTGTAGCCTTTGTTCACGTGTCCTCCCTTCTGCCGGCCAAGGGACCGGCCAGACCTGTTCTAGCTTCCAGGGCTGCTGGGCATCCGGGACTGAATGACCGATGTGGCCAGTGAGACTTATATCACCTGACAGCTTACCCGCCATCCGGGGTGATTAGATGAGAAGACACTAACGTGGCGAAGAGAGCACAGAGGAGGTCTGCTCTTACAGAAAGGAAGCCGCCTGGAGCAGCCCGAGCTCGGGCCAGGGCGGTGATCACGGGCCTTGGAGCTGACTCCAGGCTGGCCAGGATTTCAGCCCTGACTGATGCGGGTCCCAACAAAAGGACCACTGCTAAGATGGGAAAGTGTTCATGACACTGTCCTCACAGAGATAAGTGCCCCGCTGGGAACACCCCAGCATAAGTAACATATCAGAGTTAAGCTGGAATTCATTTGCATAAAACTCCATTGCTGGCCCCACGCTGTAAATGGCTTCTGAATTATCAACACAGCCATACGTTCTCCATCAGTGCCTTGGGGTCTTCAGGGTGGTCAGGAAGGGCAGCTGGGTTTCCCAGTCTGCGGACAGGTTCCTGGTCCCACGCTCACTCTGAACATCCCATAATAAGGTGAGATTTGACATAGAGAGGGGAAATGTGGTCTACCGTATCGCTCTCCGCCACATGCAGGGACCCACAGAGGTCTCCCTCCCAAACCTCACACCGGGAAAGGGGGTCATTCAGCTCCCGTCAGTCCCCCACATGCAGGGCCCTCACCCCAGCTCACACTACACCAGGTGAGCCTTTTTTGTACAGACTTCACAGACTAGCCCATAGAAGCTTCGGGAAGAAAGGAACATAAATAAAGCTAAAATGGGAATTCCACACCTCAAGGGGAGACGTTCCAGTTCAGATTTGAACCCAGCCCCATCGCCCTGTGAAATGGATCGTTTAGCTTCATCCTTCCCCCACTTTCACACATGTTATTGTTGTCCTAAATGGCATGGTTCAGGGGTTCCCAATTAGCCTGCTGTCGGCACATGCTTCGAGACAGCGCGGGGCACTTGGCACGGTGACACGGGGAACCGTGGCTGGAACAGCCAGTCCTTTCTGGGACTAGATCCTGAAACGCTGGCAGGAGGCCAGGCCCCCACGTATGCCCCAACACTTCATCACACAGAGGGGAGCAAAGACTAAAAGCAAGAAGGGAATCTTGCTCACATCACCAAGGGAACCCTTGGGACCTGCTCCACATTGAAAGACAGAAGCAACTAACCCTCTGACCCTCAACTCTATCCAAGTAGTTTAAGGTTCTCTGTGTGCCCGGATGCCCTAGGCTTAGGTTTAGCCCAGTCTGGCTTTCCACACAGCTGCTCACCACCCGACACGCTCCCCATGGCTCAAACATCGCGTGAATATATCACGGACTGGGTTTAGCAAATTTGTATTTAACTGAGTTCCAAATAATTTTTAATTCTATGGTAGTTCAAATTCTCATGTACTTTAATTCTACCATAATTCTCCTGCAGTACACATTACGTAGCAGAGAATGCTTTTAAAACAACCTCAGCGTCTGCAGCATTCACTGGGCTGATGGCACGTTTCTCTGAAAGCAAGTCTGTCAGCTGGGAAGGAAGGGCAGTATCGCCACCACCAGCGCGGGCATCGGGAGTGCCAGTCTTTCACTTGCTCTTTCGTGCATTCGCTCCTTCACTCACCCCTCCACTTAAGAATCCATCCATTTATTCACTCCATTCATTAATTCACTCACTTACTCAAACATTTATTCATTGAAGCATTAACCCATTCATATTTACTTAAAATTTATTCATTCATTACTCATCACTCACTGAAGCATTCTTTTATTCACTCAAGAATTTACTAACTGAAGTAGTCTACCATTCATTCAGGATTCAATCATTTACTCATTCATTCACTCAGTTATTCATTCATTCAATCACTCAGTCTTCCCACTCATTCATTCATTCATGGAAGCACCCGTTCATGGAAGCATCCATTCACCAAGCATCCATTCACCAGTGACTCATGCATTCACTCATTTGACAGATATACTTCACACAACTAACCTAGAGCTGGGCACTGTGCAAGGTGACAACCTTGACCTCATCTCTCCTCTACATGCACCTCTATGGCAAACAAGGAAGGCGGACATGAGTGCAAGTTGAAGATGCTCCCATTCCATACGTAAGCATCTTTTCTTCAAAGTGAAAGAGAAATGTCAGTCACAAAACAGCAGAGGGGTTGGCAATGGTACTAGGAAAGGCATGGAGCTGTGGGCAGGGCCACGTCAGGACAGTCACAGTCCTTCCACCACGAAAAATGATTAAAGATTATATTTTCTGATGGCATCCATCAGCATAAAGACAAATACAGTCTGGGATGGATTGTATTCATTTTTTTCTTCTGATTTTAAAAGAAGTTAAAAGGTTTGCATAGGCTCCTAAAATCATCATGGCCCTAGACACTGTGCCCACCAGTGGCCCAGTCTTCCAACACCTGTTAACCACATTGCTCTTGCACACACAGCTCACTTATTTTTTTTAAATTGATTTTTAGAGAGAGAGAGAAATGGAGAGGGAGAGAGGGGGAAAAATACCCATCGATGCAAGAGAGAAACATCGATCAATTGGTTGCCTCTCATATGTGCCCCAACTGAGGATTGAACCTGCAACCTTTCGGTGCATGGGACAATGCTCCAACCAACTGAGCCACCTGTCCAGGGCAAGGAAGTGCCACATGCCTTTGTTGCTAGGATGAAGGAAGTGGAAATGATAGCACCTGGCTTTGTGCTTGGGGCATAGCTGGGACCCTGTTTCTGCTTCCCCCTGCCCCACCAGACAGCAGTGAAAAATAATTTAGTACTCTGGGAGCTGATGAACACTAATGGTGGCAAGACCACAGGAAGTCTCTCCTCGGGAGCTCACAGACCGGACCGGAGCACCCAGACTAAGTAAGTGTCATGAGGTTAGAGCCATTTTGGTCACCTACCCACTCAGGGTGAAGTAAACTAGCCAACTCACCCCACTTCCCGAAATGTACTGAGTAGAATTTTTATTTCATCTTTCACAATAATTCTCCTCATACACCAAACTGCATTTCCCAGGCCTTCTCTTCCTTACTTATCATTTTGACACACTTTGTCACTGACTTACTATGTCCATCATCTGTCTCCCCTCACTGGAACATTAGCGCTGCAAGGGCAAGAGTCGGCCTGCTTTGTTTACTACTATGTCATTATTCCTGACACTTCGATTAGTGTCAGGCACAACACGAGCTCTCAGTGAACATTACTTGTTAAAGCGAGTTGGTTAGAAAATGACCGGAAACACTAGTTTGAAAAACATTAAAGCCTTCAGGATCTTTTTCGATTCTTTCCATGAGAGTTTTTTTCTCTGCATAACTACAACCCTTGACCTAGTATGTCTCACAGGGTAGAACGGGTTTTCTGTCTGTCCTCTTTCCAGTTCTGATACGCAAACGTTTTCGGACTGCAGACTTCAGCAAGGCACGCAGAACGCATGTGCGCAGCCTGCTCCCCTCCCCGCCAAACTCTTCTTCATATGCCAGAACTTGTTACCTAGATTTTATATCAGTTTGACAGTTTTCCATAAGTCAGGAAGAACAAAGACAGCATATGGGCAAAGTTACTGGTCTAACTTCATTAAAGCAGAGCCTGTTGTAGGATATGATTCAAATAGATATTTTTAAGATTTTCTGGTCTAGTTGAAAAAATATAATAACTCTGGACTGCTAAATTGCTAATAACTCGAACTACAAACTTCCCCCTTCCCCACAAGAAGAGCTCTCCGGAGGTTCAGGGCTCCCTTGGTCTTCCTGGGGTCCACGGCCACCACAGAGATCCCAGGCTGCACGTTTGAAGAGGCGCTTATGGGATTTATATGTGGGACTTATGGAGAAGGCAAAAATATAAATAATCCTGTTCTCTTCCTTATGGAATGTACACCCACATACATCTTTATTCAAAATGTTCATGGTCGCATTGATTTTTTTTATCATAAAAGTAATGGATTCACCTTGGAAAAACTTCCACAAATATAGAAAAGTGGGAAATAAAAGAGAACCATGATCACACGGTCACATCTTGCGAAAACAAAGTGCCTTCGGTTAACATTTTGATGAAGACCCTCGAGGCTGTTTGGATACAGTGAGCAGAGTGATCTGAAGTGGCCCCAGGAGTTCCCGCAGGGTCGGTCGCCTGGACAATGAGCCCACTGGAGCTGGGGGCCCCTTTCTGCTGGCAGAAGGGCTGCCTCTGAATGAGCGTCCCTCCCTCTGGCTGGAGGGACCGCACCTTCCCATGGACCTGGGCATCTCCAGCTGGCGGTCTCAGACGATTCCAGCAACCGCATTGTGAAATATACCCTTCCCCACTGTGATAGTTTTACGTGGTAACTGATAGCCAGGCAGTCGCATCAAGTTATTCAAACACTAGTCTAGGTGTTGCTATGAAGGTATTTTGTGTACATTGGTTAACGCCAACAACCCACTGATTTTACATAAAAGTGATTACTCTGGGTATTCTGGCTGAGCATCATCTAATCAACAGAAAGGCCTTAGAGTGGAACAGAGGTTTCCCTGGGGAAGAAGAAATTCTGCCTGGGGACTGCGGATCAGCTCCTGCCCCAGTGCCCCTGCCTGCCTTGCCTGCCCTATGCGTTTCAGACTCACCCGCCCTGAATCCATGCTGTGTGAGCCAGGCCCTTGAAATACATTATCTATCTATCTATCTATCTATCTATCTATCTATCTATCTATCTATCTCCTGCTGTTTTTTTCCTTCAATGGACCCTGACTGATTTGACTGATACACCCACCTGGCCCCAGAGTTATATAATATCTTAAGTTCTGTATAAAGGGAAATGTTCTTTTTAGGTTTTTGAAGCTTAGGTTTTTTTTCCCTATTTATTTGCTTCCTTGTTATTCTATGTCCCCTTTGTTCCCCCAAACTGGATTTAAGATATCAACTCAGCAAGATATCATAAATTTAAATATAACATAATACATAGAATATTTCATAATTGATAAATAGCAAAAGAAAGTTTATGGTAGAAAAGTAAAGAGGCAAGAACAGATATAGCAACAAGATAAATGCCCAAAGCGTGGAGAAGGCCAGAAAAGCTGAGGCAACTCCTGACAAACATCCCCAGACATTTACCAGGTACACGGTAGTGACCCTCCAAAGGCTGAGGGCAGTCCCCTAGGGAAGAAAGACATGCCCCCAGGTGCAGGAAGCCAGGAATGAGAACAGAGAGCAAAGCGAACACTCCAGAAGCATGAAAGGCTGGCAGGCAGGCGGTAATGCAGAAAGAACATTTTCCTGGTTTGGAAAGCTGGGGACAGGCTGTGCCAAGCACACAGAGATTTAACGAGTCTGGCTGGTGCTCAGATCCCACACCCCGTGCAGCCAAGTTTCAAGCCCACCTTCCCCACATGTGAAGCCCCTGGTGAACCTAATTTAAGTAAAGAGTCTAGTTCTGCAGCGGAGCCCAGAACCCGCTCAGCTATGTGTTGGACTGACTCGGCCCCACACACGAGTCTGAGAGAGGGGCATGTCCTCCTCAGGAGGCAAATATTGCTTACTTCAATCCCAAGGCAATGGTTAGCATGGAATAAAACATCATAAGATACACAAAGAAGTGAGAAAATTGGACCTATATTTTTAAAAGGGAGCTGTTTATGGAAGCAAGTATGAAAATGGCCCAGATGTTGGAATTATCAAAGTCGTGATAATGAAGGATCTAGAAAAAAATGTTGACAACATGTGTGGACAGATAAGAGAAATTTCTTCAGAAAATTGGGAACAGTAAAAACAAAACTCAAATGAAACTATCACAATGGACTTATATGATATCAGAGAATTCAGCTGATGCATTAATTAGCAGACGAGACATAGCAGAGAAAAAATATCAGTGAGATCAAAGGCAAGCCAACAGATACTACCTAGACTGAAACACAAAGGGGATAAAAAGTGAAAAAATTAAACAAAGCATCCAAGACCTGTAATATACTATCAAGTGATATCAATCATTGGAGCCCCAGAAGGAAAAAAGATAAATATAGGAGAAAATATTTTAAGAGACAATACTTAATAATATGTAAGTTGATAAAATATATCAATATCCAAGAAACTCAGCAAACCACAAATGTGATAAATTAAACCAACAATTTAAAAATCACACCTAGTGCATCAGAAGCAAACTGCTAAAAACCAAAAACAAAGCAGTCTGAAAAACAGCGGTGTCACGTGCTGGGGAAGGATGTATAAGAACGATGGTGGACTTTCTCACAGCAGCATAAAATTTTCAGTGCCAAAAGAAAAAAATAGTGGCCGATATAAAATTGTATATTTAGCCCAAGTATACATAAAAAAAAGAAGGCTAACTAAAGACTCCTTCAGCAAAAGAAAAACTCAGAGGTTTTGTAGCTACAAGATATGCTAAAAGAACTTCTTCAGAGAAGAGGGATATAATTCCAAATAGAAGCTCAAGTCTGCAGGAAAGAATTAAAACCACAGAAAATACAATATATGGTAAAAAATAAAGAACCTATTAATTATCTTCAATATTTATTCAATATGCAGATTTGTGCACACAGATAAATATGTATATGGCATATATGTAATATACATGAAGTATAGATTTAAGCTATAATTTTTCAAGGCAAAAATAGTAACAACATGTTGTGGGTTCATAGAATACAGAGAAATAAGAGCACACAGGGGCAGGTGTGAGGTGAATGGAATCATACAATCATGAAGATCCTACATCTTGTAGAGCTTCATATAGTTGGGAATGAGACAACAATGAGTTTGAAATACATACTCTCATTTCTAGCAACCCTAAAAATAACTAAAATGCATATTCATAATGTTAAATAGAGTGAAAGAATTACTTAATCATTCAAAAGGAGGCAGGAAATAGGAAGAACCTAGACCAAGATAAAATACTTTAACACTGTCATGATGATAATTACATTAAATATAAATGGACTAAACAACACTTCAAGAGTAGACTAGATTTTTTTTAGAAAAGCAAAATACAAATATAGGCCTCTTTCAAGAAGCACATTTAAAACATAAATAAATGAATGGTTGAAAATAAAATGTTAAAACTATATAGTCTCCAAGACTATGTTTATATTGGATGTAGTACAATTCAAGACAAATAGTAACACCAGAAATAAAAAGGAATATTTCATAATATTAAGAGTCACTCTACTAAGAATAACAAACCTAATTTATATTTACCTTATAAAGATCTTCAAAACACGTAATACAAAAATTGATAAAATTAATTTAAAAAAATTAAGCCTACATTTATAGGGGAAGATTTTAATATACCTCCCCTTATAACTGATAAATAAGTAAACATAAAATAAAAAAATTATAAAAGATTTGAGTAATACTTCCAACCAATTCAACATATTTAGCATTTATAGAACACTCCACTGAAAAACTGCACAATACAGATTCTTGCCAAGAGGACACTAAACATTCACTAAGATAAATCATATTCTTAACATTTAAACAATCCTCAAATCATAATAATTCATGCAAAGTATGTTATCTGACAAAAATGGTATTAAAGTTAAAATCAATAATATGAGCTTTAAAAATAAATATTTGGAAATATCATGCCAGCCTTTCTCATATTAGTCAAACACTGGAAACAGCCCAAAAGTCTGACAACAGAAGAATGGAAATTTTCCTTTTAAATGAAGGCCCAAACTTTTCAAGCTGCAGCATGTGTGAATTTCTTAAGTATTATATTGAGCAATAGAAGCCAGGCACCAAAGAATGCATGCAGCATTTCTCTTTCTATGAACCAGAACTAGATAAAAACTATCCTGCTTTGATAGAAATCAGAAAGGGGCTGCATCTTGGGGGTGGGGGTTTGGACGATGATGAGCAGTGGGAACAAGGGGATTTTCTATGGTTATAGTTCATTGCCATGTTCTACATCTTGTTTTGGGTGGTGTTAATGTGAGTATACTCAAATGACAAAACATGTTAAGCTGAAAACTTGTCACCAGTAGTCTTCATTGTATATAAATTATAACATGAAAATCAACTAAGAAAAACTATGAACTTCTGTTTAATGTGGGAGACCATGGACAAAGTTAAAATGGTGGCTAATAGGAGAAGATATTTGTGATGTCTAAAAATCAACAAAACTTAGTTTTTAAAATATATATAGAATTCCTGAAAATCAAAAGGAGTAAGATAGAAACTCCAATAGCAATAGAGCAAAAGATATGAATGAGCAATTTTTAGAAAAGAAAACCCATAGGCTCAAATGGATATATAAATCCTGAGATTAGTTTGTAATCAGAAAAAATAAGAATTAAAACAGTGAAATACCTTATCACTTTTCATTTATCAAAAATTAGAAAACCAGATATTTCTAAGGGTTGGTGAGAATATAAGAATATGGCAACCCTCACACCTTGTAAATGGGGTGCAGGCTAACGCAGACATGATGCCGAGCAATCTGGTGATACATGGTCAAACCCTTCTGTGCATATCTGCCAAAGAAACTCTGACACAGGTCGAGAAAAAGACAAATATGAGGACGTTCAGTGTAGCGATGTCTATGTTGCTGGGATCTTAAAGATAATCTGTGTGTCCATTTCTTGGGAGGTAGATAAATAAAATGTGGTGATTATAAACCATAGAGTACAATGTAGCTGTAAAGTACAGGAAATTCAATTTACACACAGCAGCATGGAAAAAATCCCAAACACATAGGGTTGCTGAAAATAAAACAATGAATGACATCATTTGAACATGTAAATTTAAACCAACATTTGCACAAAACAATACACAATGTACAAAAATACATACAAAGAAGATGAAATTTAAACACACTAGCACAGTTCAGATGATGGGGGAGCCCGAAGGGACTGGACAATGGAAATAAAAGGAAGTAAACAGAACAAAGGGGGCGGGATTCTTGCAATGACCACAGTGTGATGCAACATGACAGCAGACTCCCAGAATCCTCAGAAACTAAACTCAAAACAAAACAAAACTTCAGACTAGATATAGAAGAAAAAGGAACAGTAAATTAAAAAATTGATATGAGATGATATAATGAAATTGCCCCAAGTACAACAAAGAAAGGTAGAGTTGAATACTGTGAAAAAGAATTAAAACAAATAGAGAAAAGAATAACAAAATCCAAAGCATTTTTAATAGGAATCCTAGAGGAAGACAATGGCAGAGACAGTAATTTGAAGAGATAAAGTCAGAATTCCAGAATGTAGGAACAACATGAATCTTCAGATTCCAGAAATGTTTCAAGTTAAGCTGAATTCATATTCTTAGAAATTAATGTCTTGACTATACAAAATGATAGACCTTCACAGCATCAGAGAAAAATATTAAAACCTATCAAAGACAAAAAGGCAGATTGCTAGCAATGTAGGGACAAATAAGTTGACAGCCAACTGCTTATAAGCAACACAATATGTGAGAAAAATAATAAGATATCACAAAAATTCTCTAGGAAAGTAAATGTCAGTGTAGGATTTTATACCCAGCTATATTATCACCCTCAAATAAAGCACATCAAAAATCTTTTGAGGCATAAAAAGAAGGAGAGAACTTAGTCTCAGATCTTCGCTGAAGAAACTATTGAAGGTCATACTTCAGCAAGAACAAAAGGCGTCCTGCAGTAACCACGGGCCTTTGGCTGCTGTGCCCGCTGTGCCCAGCCATGCCCGTCCTGCCTGGACAGGCCTCTGCCCCGACTGGTGAGGGTCCATGCCACAGCAGATCTCAACTATTCGGAGCATCTTGTTAGAAGTAATAATGAACAGAATGCTGGAATAGGATAATAAGTCTAAAGAGGTGTTAACTTTAAAAAGACTAATGGGGGTGTTAAAAATAAGGCAGAGTTAAAATTCTAGAAAAAAAACCAACATGGAAAGTAGAAGAAAGAGATTAGAATTAAAGAAGTCAAGTTCAGAAGGATAAATACACTCACTAACTTTAAACTTTGTAAGTGAAGTACAGGTGGTGAAGTCATTAGATTAAGAACAAATAAAAGAGGGAGAACTTGTGACTTCAACACCAGTCGAAGAGATAAGACAAACTTGCACTCCAAGGGTGGAAGGGACCTTCCCTAGGGCAGGGGAAGACTCAGTGACAAAGCGTGATGAACGGAAAACACCAAATATATCAGACATCCAAGGAAACAAAAGTGGACATAAATGGCCTATTAAAATCAAACTACAGTGTATTTAAAATATATTTTGGCGAGTGTAGCTGCCGTGTTCACTAGAGACCTTTATAGGTTTAAACATGCTTCTCTTAAGAGACAGAAAGACTGGAAACAAAGTAGTTAATTATTGACCTTATGAGCCAGAAGAATAAAGTAAATTCAAAAAAATAGAAGGAAGATATAAAGTGTAAAACAAGAGATTAAAAAAAACAAAAGTTATATATTTTTTAAAGGGTGCTATAGGAAAAAATGTTTTTAAAAGAGTGCTACAGAAAAAAAAAAAAACAAGGTCCAAATGACAGCTGGGAGTGAGAAGAGACACCCTGAGGGTGAGCGCAGCAGCCCCGTTAAATCAGAGGACCCTGCAGAGGAAGAACGTGACACTCCGTCCCCTCTCACAGGTGCTCAGGGAGTGTCCTGTAGGGACGGGGCGGGGCGTCTAGGTTTGGCGTTGACACCCGGAGGCCACCTCCGGCCAGTCCCAGCTGCTGCTGCTGCTTGCACAGGGCTCTGAGTTATGGGGCTCGAGTTAAGCTCTGAACCAGAGCACCCGCATTGCACCTGTTTACATATTCATCCTCCAGCAGTGAGGTGAGGACCATCGTCCCTGTTTTACAGGTGAGGAAATAGAGACTCGGGACCGTCAAACAGCACATCCACGTTTGCTCCGCTGCTTGGTGGGGAAGCCGGGTTGCACACTCAGCTTTGTCTCAATCCAAAAAGCATAATCCTAAAATGGCAGCAACTTCCCCAGGTTCTCCCCAGAGTCAGTGTAGGGGCTTAGGATGGGGAGAGAACTGCAAGGAAATGCTAGGTCACCATGTAGGCTTTCCTTCCCTCTGGTCAGCCTGGCCCAGGGTATTTTCCCATGGTTGTGGGGGGGCCGCCGGGCACCCATGGCTTCCAGGGTTGTGGGGGGGGCCGGGCACCCATGCCTTCCAGGGTTCACTAGAATCTGCACACATAGGCCTTGCCCAGAAACAGGTGAAAAGGCATGGAAGTTGTTCATTCATAGCTTATACTAGTTAGTTTATTCTTACTCTCTTTTAAAGCTGAACAACATCTTCAAGCCACAATTTATTTCTTTTCATTTTTCCTTTAAAAAATATAAGCAAGCAGCTCACACACATTTTCAGTCCCAGAGTCACGTTACCCTCTAAGGGTCCTGTGAAGTGTCATTGATCTGAGCGGCTTGTTTTTAATTCCCTGGTCCCACGTGCTGGTGAGATTAGCAAACACTAGTGAAACGTGTCTGAGTCACAGGTAATTGCTTTAGATAAACGTCCTGCTGTGGTTTAGGGTTAGGGTCCTAAAGTCCAGTACTTAACGGTAACCAGTTAAGCCCTCCTTGGGGCTACCTAGTCCCAGGCACTGTATGTACGTAATAGAACCCCCACGAGGTAACTCCGTTGTAAATTCGTTCTGAGTGTAGATCCCAGAGGCTGATTTCATGTCCCAGTCCTAATCTTCACATCAGACAACAGCAAGAAGAGATGCACAATTGTGTTGAAATAATGAGACCCTTAGTCAAAAGGCACAAATCATAAAGTACCTATATATCAAATGTTTCTCCTGTGACTTTTGGGTTGTAACTACTTTTTTTCTTTTAGTTCCCAAATGGACAAAAACACATGAAGAAATATATTCTCATTCTCTCTCTCTCTCCCCCTCCCTCTCTATCTGTCTCTCTCTCACACACACCGCAATTCAGAAAGAAAGATCTGAAGTCCCAGCAAAAAGAAGTAGAAATAACAACAAAAATCATAGATTACACGTCATAAACATATATGTAGCAAACATACAACCTCTGTATCAATTCCCAGGAAGTGTTTTTAAAACGCACCATTTGTTGAAGGAGGACAGATAGCAATGTGGAGAAATAGATATGAGCACTTAATAAATATTTAAGGGCTTTCCAGTCATTGTGATTCTGTACATGTCCCAGGCACATGATGATAAGATCCAGAGAAAATGAAACTCTGGTTAGATAACATATGGCCATACTCATAAATATTTACTAGAAGTCAAAATGGGGTTCTGAGCATTGCCTAACGAGAAGCAAAATGTCAGTGTATGGAACAAAATATTCTAGGTTTGGGAGAGGGCACGAGTGAGCAGAACCTTCACCCTGGGCCCGATGGAAACACAGGTATAACCTAGAGCGACTGTCCTCGAGGAAGCCAAGGGGCCCAGCTTCATACAGACGCCTGTTGACGCTTGAGCAACGGAGAAGCAACACAATAGTTGGAACAAACTATTAAAGTCATAACTAGATGAGAGAATTATTCAACTTACCACCAAATCTTAGAAAGCAATAAAAGAAAACCGGAATAAGGACAATTGACTATGTATGAACTACTGATGATAGACTGCTTAAG
Organism: Anoura caudifer; assembly: GCA_004027475.1. NCBI lineage: Eukaryota > Metazoa > Chordata > Mammalia > Chiroptera > Phyllostomidae > Anoura > Anoura caudifer. The sequence goes on from PVKU01002977.1 coordinate 58,893, forward strand.
AATTCAGAAAAGGACAAGATGGCATCGGGAAAGAATGTCTACAAAATCAGTGCCATATTTTCCAAGACACTCACTTTACAAAAGGAAAGCGATGGACTTTACCGGCCTGGCCAGCCACACGGAAGGCTACGTGAGCCAAGCACACATCATACTATCCAGAGCATTTGCTGGTTTCTAGGTTGAGGTTCCTAGGTTTCTAGCTTGATAGTTATATTATCAAGTCCAGGCTGGGTTTGATTTCCATTGATTGGCTGTTAGCTCACTAAACAGCCAGAGACTCGCATTTGTGGCTTATCGGCTTTCACAACTGAAGGCCACAAATGAACCCACAGATGCGAATATACCTCTGAATGGGAGTGGTGAGGGGAATATGGGTACCTCCCTTGCCCTCCTTTATACCACCACACCCCTCCCCCTTGCCTCAGCTGCCCCCCATGGTCTCTTCCCAATTATCACCCCAACTCTGAGGGTCCTCAGATGGGACCAACCAGAGGAAAGGGCAAGAGAAAGTAGAAAACGTTTCTACTTTCCAAAATATTCAGCAAAATCAATAAATAGTCAGTCTCAGAAGGATGTTGAAGCACCGTGCTCAGGGGCATGCGTAAAGGACGAGTTCCTATAGCAACTGGAAGGCAGAACATAGAGCATCCGGTGCGTCATCGGGGGTTCCGGATGCTGGAACTGAACCCCAGAAATGGGGACTGACTTGGTCCTGATCGCCTCACGCAGCGCACTGCCGTGCGGCCCACGAACACGGTCCTTAGGGAACAAAGGCCTTCTTACGCTCAGAAGAAGGAAAAAGGACTCGTGGACGGGGACGATAGTGTGGTGATTGCTGCAGGGAGGGAGGTAAACGGGGTCTCGGTGGTAAAGGGAAAAATACAGTAAAGGTTAAAAATAAAAGAAAAAGAAAATCACCCCATTTGTGAAAGACAGTTACCAGCTTAAAGAAAAAGCCCCCAGTGTTCTCATCACGTCATCGTCCCACCTCTGTCCCATTCTCGAAGGTGAGCGGGCGGCCTGGGGATCATGCGCTCTCTGTGGGGAGGCAGCGTTTGGGGTGGCGAGGTCAGGCCATCGAGTCTGTGGATTCGCGTTGGAACTCAGTGGCTGCATCTCAGAGTATGACCATGGGGTGTCACGTTGAGCTTTGCAAAAAAGAAAAGACTCAAAGGAAGTAAAATTCAGTATTTAAAGATTTCTTTCCTCTTTTTTTTTTTACTGAAATAGGAACATACATTGTAAAATTATGAGTATTAATATATCTACAGGGTTTTTTTTCAGTGTATTAATATAATAGAAGGAACCCAGATGACTTCAGACAGGGTTTCTTGTTCCTTGTGTAGTGCCAACAGGAAAACGACCCCAGGCACCTCTCAGTGGAAGTGGCTGATGGAGAGAGAGCAGCACGTTTGGTGTCCGATGTCCCACAGCAGAGGGGACTAAGGACAATGGAAAAGCTGTGTCCTGGATGGGAGCTCTCAGAAGCCCCGGCCCAAGGCTGATGCAAAGGACAGGGTGTTTTCACCAGCGCTTCTGCAACCTGGGTATGTGTGTCCGTCCCCTGGGATTTATGAAATGGGCACCCTGGTGCAGGAGGTCTGGGTAGGGCCTGGGGGCCTGACCGGGTTCCTGACCAGGTTCCAGATGGTGGTCACAGCCACACACAGCCTTGTGGGCGGCAAGATGTTTCTGGTGACACTTCAGTAGAAAGGTGCCCAGAAGACACCAGGGGTGTAGACAGAGGCCCATGCCTGCACCCCAAGTTCCTGGAAACTTTCTGTGAGCACTGAGAAAAGGGGCACCATTCCCTCAGGACACCATCCTGAGGGCACCATCCTCAGCTTGTGTCCAGGAGAATCTCGGTCCCTACGAATCCCCACCTCCAATCCTACAATCGTAACACTGAGCCACAGGGCAAGACTGGACCTCAAATGGCAGCGCAGATGACACCACGGCTCGCAGCCACTTCCCGCGGCATCTCGGAGGAAAACCCAGCACTCCTCCCATCGCCCAAAATTAAAAAGAGCAGACGAGACATGCAAAGGGTCCGTGGAAAGGCAGACCCTTTTCTAAAAATTAAAAAAGTCTAGTAAAATCATTGTACTGGGGAAAAAAAAAAACCTAAATAACAACTCACACTAAAAGAAGAATGACAGCTTTCGGAGTAAATTAATAATAACGACATCTGTGATAAGCTCCTCGATGAGACCCGGAACCCTTGGAGTGGATGTGGAAAAGTCACAGACAGCAGGCTTTCCCCCGAAAATCACCTGTATTTTGCCGTGTATAACGCACGCCCACGTTTTAGTGCTGATCCCCATGTGTGATGTGCATCCTTATTTTTCCCTCACAAATTTAGAAGAAGGTGTTCGTTACGCATGGCAAAATACGGTGCCTTGAAATCACCTAATTTTTATCTCCACATGTTTTTGACCAGAAAACGAGGGCCATGTCTGAGCCCAAAGCATGTAATTTTTCAGGGTAAAATCTGTACTATAACTCACAACTATGTATTTTTCCCTATAAAAGTGCTTATTTACACACTAGCCTTTTAACAAGGCGTTCACAAGTGTACATTCGTTATAACATGTTTTCCATGTTAGGAAATGTTTTCTGGTTTATTAAGTTTTATACACCATTTTCTTCTTTTATTTAGATATTCATTACTAAAGTCATTATTTAGAAATGGAAGCACACTGTTTGTTAGAGTACAAATGACCCTCGGCCAACATGGGTTTGAACTGCGTGGGTCTACTTACATGAGGATTTTTTTTGTGATAAATGCCTGCACTGTTTTCTCTTTTAATTGAATTTATTGGGGTTAATTAAAGAAGAAAAGAGGACATACAGCTCATAACTGTCCGCACCCCGGGACGGCTGAAGCTGCATGGTCTCTGCCCCAAAGGACTCAACTTGCCATTCCCCGAGTCCTTCCCGAACCCTAGTGAACGCTCGAGCACCATGATCCCTTCTTACCGCATCTCTGTCATCAAAATCTTTCAAGAATCATCAGCTATAGAAGAACTGAAAGTTTTTAAAGAGTCTGTAATTTAACTTTTAGCCCATTCAAATTGGAATATTCTGTAAATATCATTTTTTTCTGATTTACAAGCCAGGGTTTCCTTTTCATGCACCCACAAACCCTTCAGGCTTGAGCTGAAGTTACAAGTGTGACATCTATTTGCATTTGGTTTAGAAAGTCCTTGTCACCTTCCCATGAACTTGCTGCTGTCCCAGTAGGTTGGGGAAAGATCAAGTCCCGCACGACCCATGAGCCTGGGTTTCCTGTTTCTCTGCCAACAGCCAGTGGTTTGAGTCTCTAGCACAGAGATGCTCCTGGTACCACGCTGCCCCCAGGGTTAGAACTTCGCCTTGTTCCTCCTGGTTCCATTCCACGAGATGCAGGTATCCCAGGTACACAGGACTTGGCCAGATTGATTCAAGGAGGATCTACAACTCAGGCTCCTGCTCAGCATTTGGAAACAGAAAACATTGACAAAGCTGGTCCCTTGTCCTCCTGCCTGGTGAGCAAGTGACATGAGGTACAGCTGTCAGGCTCGCCCTCCCATTGTTCCTGATCCGTACACCCCAGGGCTTATTCCCAGGGACCTTGGCCAACCTCTCAGCCAGCTCCAAGTCCACTTTTACCGCATCGCCTGACCTCCTGATATTATATGTTGTCACATGTTCAGGAGAAGGTACTTTGTGAATGTCACTTGGTTAAGATCAACATTAGTCGGAACACCTCTAAGTAGGAAGAATAAACTTGTAATTAATCTCAGAAAGGGACCTGGATGATAAAAGCTTTCATAAGCACTAGAGGATGTCATAAGTTTCAGCTGATGATGACAGGGAAAAATTATAGAGACACGGCCATGTTTCTGAGCAATAGGTTCTACTTGTTGAAATCATGAAGACTATCTTTAACTTTGCTTTACTACAAATTAAAAAAAAAAAGACTGATAAAAATGACTAGCAAAGGACTAAATAATGATAGTTTAAAATATATAATTATAGTATAGAATGCTCATAAATATTCTAGTCTTTCATTTTCCCATGATGCAGACAAAAGAAAAAACATAGGACTTTTTTCCCCTGGGTAAACTATTCATTTTGTGCTACTCTACATGTGAAAAAAAGGTTTGACAAGAAAAATAACTGAACAAGAACAAAGGGAATCATTTTGGCCAACGGAGAAGAAAAACTTGATCCTCATAGAAAAAAGGGAAATCATTTGTGTGAAGAAAAAGAAATCGCCATCAATTACCATTATCCTGTAAAGTTATTTTCAAGAGCCAAATTTTCCATCTTAATAATTAGGAACCAAGCTGTATTTATAGGGACAAGAGGAGATCCGGACAAGTCATTTCAGGTGACAAACCAGAGCTGGCTAGCATAGCCCTGCCAGCTTCTCAGTGTTGTTTCTCAGAGACCGCAAAAATAATGATTATTTCAAACAAAATTGCAATCTAGCAATAACTTGGATTTTTCATGGGAATAATCAATAAAGAACCATTGATCTACCCTGTGGCTCTCCCTCCAAAATCCGATTTCTATATTTTGGTAGCTAAGACAGTACAATGAATACTTCATGCATGCTTTCCTGAAAAGCACAATGAAAAAACATAAGGTATCTTTTAAGATATAAGATATCCCACCCTGGCTGGCATGGCTCAGGTGCTTGGAGCATAGGGTCGCCGGTTCAATCCCCGGTCGTCAGCATGCATACCCAAGAAGGCAACTAAAAGATGTTTCTCCCTCTCTCTCTCTCTCTCTCTCTCTCTCACCCCTCCCTCCCTCTCTCTCCCCATCCCCTCCCTCCAGTCCTCCCTTCCTCTCTCTCTGAAAGCAATGAAAAAATGGTTTCAAGTGAGGATTAAAAAAAGATATCAGGTACCCCATTTAAGGAAAGAGAAATAAGCTGGCAATTTTTTCAATCATCTTCAGTGATAGAAGTAACATTATCAAATGTGTGCAAATGATGCAGTACAGGGTTCGCAGTGTGGCAGCTGTAAGCAAAACCGTTCTCATTACTAAACTGCCGAAAAGGAACTAGATAGAAATCATACCTGTCCAAGGTGGGGCAAAAGTATGTTTACAGTTGTGAGTACGGGAAACGGGGTTTATTCTGGTATCGTTATTTCTTAATCACTATATTATTTTTCACATGAACAATCTGCTTTGCCCCAACCTGTATTATATTCTTTCATCTTTGGGTGGCTTATGTTGGGATAATATAGCCAAAAATTCTACACAAATGAACTGGCTCTATTTTTAATCCACCATTACAAATTAGCACACCCCGTTCCCTCCCCCGACTGATTCCTTTAAGGATGCAAACAAATTTCTGAACGTGTAAGTCCTCTCCTCCAGAGCTGTATTAACGGGGGCTGCCAGGCAATTTCTGCCATGTTATAAGGGAGCCCACCTGCTTGACCCGAAGCCCCAATGTGCCCAAGAAATGGACCCAGAATGAAACATTTTTCATACCCAAAGGAAAGACCAAGCCTGGAGTCAAAGGTCTAGGTTCATATGCTGAGTCTGCAGCTTACACACAAGTGTGTAAGTATAAACTGTTAACACCATGCAGACAATGATACTTTGAAAAATGTGAGTTTCTAACGCTCCCCGATTTGGTGCTCCAGCATCAGGTGCACTTTCTTCACCCTGCTCCGCACATCGACCCTTCGTGGAGTAGCCACAGGCTCCCACCCACCCCATGCACTGAGACCTGGGGTCAAACCCCTGCTCTGCCTCTCTGCCACCTGTGCAGACACCGAGGAGGTTAACACAACTCTCTGACGACAGATTTCTCACATGTGATGTGGGGGAATGATGCCCAGACTTCACCAAGTGGCTGGGAGGAGCAAATGACATGACATATTTAAAAGGCTCAGCACAGTGCTGGGATATCGGCCCATCAGCGGGAGGTACAGCTAGTAATAACAATAATATCACCTTGAAAAAATTATGTCTGAGAGTTGGAAAAAAACACTGAAAAACTAACAAGAGACTATAACCTGGCATCTTTGTTCTTTCAGGTGATGTTTTTCATTTTTGAATTAAATTTATTGGGGCAACATCAGTCAACAATATCATATAGGTTTCAAGTGCATATTTCTATGATACATGACCTGTATCTTGCATTGTGTGCCCACCACCCAAAGTCAAACCATCTTCTGTCACCCCACATTTGGCCCCCCGCCCCCTTTCCCACTCCCCACCTCCTTCCCTCTGGTAACCACCATCTGTTGCCTATGTCTGTGAGTTTCAGTTCTACACCCCACATTTGAGTGAAATCATACTCTGGTTGAGTTATTCCACTTAGCACAATACTCTCAAGTTTCATCCATGCTGTTGCAGATGGCAGTGTTCCATCTTTTCTCACAGCTGAGTGGTATTCCATTGTAGATACATACCACGTCTTCTTCAGACAACTTTGAACATTATCTCAGCCCTGAGAGTCCTGCACACGTACCACCAGCCTCATCTCTCAGATGAGGAGACACCTGAGAGGGCTGCTGTTCGGGCTGAGTCGGCATCACCCTGGGTGGGCGATGTTCTTCTCCCTCCTCCTCCCCTTGGCCTGTGGAAGGCGAATTGCAGACAACCTTTCGGAAAGAGGCGGCGTGAACATAAACCAGCCACCCATCATCATTCTTTTTATATAATTTGACTGCGTCTTTGGGTTCTGGGGACCCAGCAGCAGCGAGCGAAGCAGTTACAGATCCCTGTCCTCAAGGACATCCCTTATGGAGACAATAAGTAAAGAAGCCCAGAGCTGTGTGGCGCATCGGGAGCACACCCTGCAGATGGCGGGATGAGAAGACGGGCTGACCAGAGCAGCAGCCAGGGTGGGGAGAGAGGACTCGGGCGGGGACAACGGGCGGCTGAGTTTCAAGTAAGTGATGGCTTTGTGCAGAGCAAGAGAAAAGTGTGGGGCAATCCTCCGGGGTTTCCAATATCCCCTTTATGTAAAGAATTCTCTGACTTTGCCAGTTCCTTGACACTGTCTTCAACTTCCAAAGGGTGACGCAAAGAGATAGGCTCCCTGGGTTTGGGAAAGCAGGGCACGCCTTCCAAAAGTGTGGCTCTTTTTGGAAAAGAGCCACGGCCATGTTCCAGGCCAGTGACCGTCTTGTTGCAGAAGAGGGGACCACTCCCCAGAGAAGCAGTACGGCCCCCAGCACTGGCCTGGGCCAGACTAGCAAGTTGACCTCAAGCCTTTGGACTTTAGATTCCTGTCTGGCTCCTTTGCTCTCCTGCCCGTGATGGGAAAGGTGATCCCTGGCTGAACTCTCTCACAGGTGAGGAAAGAGAATGTGCCGTACGAGTCCTCGAGGCCTTGGTGGGAGCCAGCTGAAAGCCGATTTCAATGGATGACTTTCACAAATGAAAAAAGAAATGCATATACAATATTAAAGAAAGCAAATGCAGATAAAGGGTCAAGATTTTAAAGGATGGGATTCATGTGCAAAAAAAAAAAACCCTTGAAGTTCCCCCTCATTAATTACCACCTTTAATGATTGTTTCAAACTGTCCATCAGGTAGGCCTGAGAAGGGGGCAGGAAGGAAGCCACAGATCTTTTCTCTGGTGAGGAAGTGACGTTGAAGCCCAGGAGGATGTGGCCCTGGGGCCAGTGACTCGGCAATGGCCACAGCCACCATGGCCAGCGAGGAGCTGAGCACCCCGCTGCCCGAACACATCATGTCATTTTTTATAAAATACTGTTTGTTACAAGCCTCCAGACTCTTTGGGCCCATATATTGAATGTGACTCAAGTTGGAAAAGATCACTGAACTTGCATTCGGTTACAGGGCTTTGCACGTTTGAAACCCCGGGAGGACTGTACTGCGAGTGGCAGCTCTGCCATGAGAAGCGAAGGGTGCGCCAGGGTTGAGCTCCCTGAACGACTCCATTTGAGACAAGTTCGGGAGGAAGCCAGCGAGCTTCTGAAGCATGAACATGCGCAGGCTCTAGGGTCATTCCAGGCAAGTTTCATGGCTATGGGAGGGTCATATGAATGCCAATTTAATAATTTCCACCGCAACCCCTCAATCGTGTGCCAGGTATGTAGTGACTCTATGAATGGTCTAGGAAAAAAGTGCCTTGGATTTATATGTCATTTAACAGCCGACCAACTGTTTCCCTATTTCCCTAGGATCAGCTTGTTGGATCCGTGCAGCCAATCTGTGAAGCCGACGTCAGCCCATTTTACAAGTGAGAGAACTGGCTGCCCTAGAAATTACATCATCACCCAAGAAAAACACAGGGTTTCCTCCAACCTCACTCAGCCAGGACCCTCCTTCGCAGCCCAGCTGCCTGGTGGCATCTGAATGGCTGCAGGTGTCACATTTGAGGAGAAGGTCTATGCCTGCCAGGAGGGGGATGATATCCCAATATAGTTTTGCACTACATGTAATTTTAATCTGAATTTTATACACATATATGTCATATTTTCAGGCAAGGAATTAGCCTTAAAATGATGTTGTTCTCCAAGGGGTTCTGATGATTTCTAAGTCCGGGTACCGGTGAGGATATTCCATAAAGTTGGGAAATCAGCATTTACACAGGCCAGGGAAGAGGCTCCTTTAGCCCATGATGGCCTGGACTTGTGCCTCTTACCAACGTTTATAATAAGCTGGAGAGACTCAGATCGGCAGCAGAAGGGCCAACTGGAAAGAGCAAAGGAATTTTTTAGAGCCAAATGGAATTCACATGTTTTAAATATTAGAATATATTCCCGCTCTGTGCAGGTACACGCTACAACGTGCTTAACCATTAAGTTAGTGAGGGATGCTGGGGTGCTTCTAGTTTGGAGCACCTGTGTGCAGGATTTTGTGTGGACACTGAGCTTGTCTGAGCAAACACCTAGGAACAATGATTGCTGGATTGTATAGTAAGACTGCATTTGGTTTGGAAGGGGCTGCCAACAGGTCTTGAAAGGAGTTCTACCATTTTGTGTTCCTACCAGCGATGAAAGAAAGTTTCCATCGCCACACATCCTTGTCAGCATTTGGTACAGTTTTTTTTTCTTTTAATTTTAGCCATTTTAATAGATATGCAGTGGCATCTTTTTAGTTTGCAATTTCCTAATGATATAAAATCTTGAATATCTTTTCATATGCTTGTTTGCCACTTATGTATATCTTTGCCCTTTTTAAAATTAGATTGTTTTTATAGTATTGAATTTTAAAGGTTCTTTTATGTTTTGGGTGCAAAACTTTTTATATGTGTGTTTCGCAAATATTTTCTCCCAGTTTGTGGCTTGTCTTCTGATGCTCTTAAGAGTGTCTTTTGCAGAGAACAACTTCTTAATGAAGTGCAACACCCATTTTTCTTTCATGGATTATGCTTTTGCGGTTTTATCCAGAAGGTCATAACCATATCCAAGGTCACCTAGATTTTCTTCTATATTATCTCTTTGAAGTTGTATAGTTCTGCATTTCATATTTAACTCTATTATACATTTTTTCTGAAAGTCAATCTTGTAAACTTTTTGTTAAATAATGTGTCTAGTTTGATATTTTTACATGTGGGCATCCAATTGTGTTCAATACCACTTGTTGAAAAAACTATTTTTCCCATTAAATTGCCTTTGCCGCTTTGTTAAAAACCAGTTGAGTATGTTTTATGGATGTATATATGGGATCCTCATTCTGTTCCATCAGTATATTGGACAATTCTTTTGCCACTTCCTCACCGTTGCTATCACTGGAGGTCTTTAAGTCAGGCAGTGCTAATTTTGTTCTTCGACAATATTAGGTTGGCTCTTCTGGGTCTTCTGATTTTCCACTTGAACTTTAGACTCAATTTGTTGATTTGCAAACACTAACTTGCTGAGATTTTTTTATTGGAATTGAATTGAATCTATAGATGAAGTTGGGAAGAAGTGACATCTTAGCAAGATTGAATCTTCTGATTCATTAATAAGGACTACCTCTCCATTTACATAGATCATTGATTTCTTTCATCAGAGTATTACAGTTTTTCATATAAACTCTGTTCATATTTTGTTAGAGTAATTATTTGAATTTTTTTAAATGGATAATTATGGCATATGTGAACAAAATTTTATTTCTTCCTTCCCAAACTATATACCTTTCATTTCTTTGTCTTACCTTATTGCATTAGCTAGGATTTCCAGTATGATGAGTAGGACTGATAAAAGCCGGCATCCTTGCTTTGTTCCCAGTCTTAGAGGGAAAGCATTTATTTTCTCACTGTTAATGATGAGGTTTACTGTAGATTTTTTGTAGATATTTTTTATCAAAATAAGAAAGTTACCCCATATTTCTAATTTTATGAGCATTTTTTATTGCAAATGGATGTTGGTTTTATCAAATGCATCTACTGTTATGATCATGTATTTGTTTTTCAATAGCCTGTTAATGTAATGGATTATATTAATTGATTTTCAAATGTTGAACCAGCCTTCAATACATGAAATATTATAAATCAACTTGATCATAGTGTATAATTCTTTTTATACATTGTTAGATTGCTTCTCCTAGTGTTGTTCGGGAATTTTGCATCTCTGTTCATGAGAAATATTGTCCTGTAGTTTTCCTTTCTTGTAATGTCTTTAATCTGGTTTTGGTACAGACCACAACACCACAATAAAGCAAATATCATAATTAAATAAGTCACATGAAATTTTTGTTTCCCATTGCACATAAAAGTTTCGTTTATACTACACTGCAATCTAGTAAGCATGAAATAGCATTATGTCTGAATAAAGCAACGTACATATCTTCATTAAAAATACTGTATTGCTAACAAATGCCAACCATCAGTAAGCCTCTGGTGATTCATAATCTTTTTGTCGGTCTCACACTATCTGTAGAGAAATGCAATAACTGTGAGGCACAGTAAAGCAAGGTGTAACGACACGAGGCAGGCCTGCGCTGCGTGCCGTGTTACTGCTCTCACAGGAGGACTGCGGCAGCATTTCCTCCGCTTCTGTTCTCGGGAAGAGATCACAGAGAGTAGTCCCATTGCTTCCGCAAACGGCTGGCGAAACTCACCGCCGAAACCACCTGGGCCCACCGTTGCCTTGTGGAGGGCCGCTGATGGTTAAAGTCGATCTCTTCAAGAGATTCAGCGTTATTCAGATGATCTATTTCTCCTTGCATGAATTTTAGAAGTTTGTATCCTCCGAAAACTTAGCTCATTGCATCCAAGTCACCGAATTTGTGCGCACAGTGTCATTCAGAACATGCCTTTGTTATCATGCTCACGTCCACGGGGTCACTAGCGATGGCCCCCTTTCGTTTCTGATATTAGCAGCCTGTGCCTTGGCTGTTTTTCTTGGCAACTTTAGTGGGAAGTTTCACCAGTTTGATTGATCTTCCAAAGAATTAGACTTTAGTTTTATCGATTTTTTTCCCTATTGGTTTCCTGCTTTCCAGGTAATTGGCTTTTCTCTAATACCTATTTTTTTTCCCCTCTGCTTGCTTTAGGCTGATATTGCATTTTTTCTCTAGTTTCCTAAGTATAAGGCATTGTGATTGATTTCAGATAGTCCGCCTTTTCTCATACACCTTTACGTTAGAAGTTTCTGTTGAAGAAATGTTTTCAATTCATCCCATACATTTTTATAAGTTATATTTTCATTTATTTCAAAATGTTTTTAAGTTTCCCTTGAGACCTGTTTTCTATTTAGAAGTGTGTTTTTGTTCTTCAGATATTTAGAGATTTTCTAGCTATTTTCCTGTCACTGCATCAAATTGAAGTCCATTGCAGTTTGCGTTTTATTACAGCGCGAGGCCGTACGCGGTGTGATTTCTACGATCCTAAATGTGCTGAGGTGTGTTTTATGGCCCAGAGTGTGGTCTCGGTGAACACCCTCCGTAAGGTACAGAAGGACACACACCCTGCCATTGCTGAAGTAAGTATCCTGCGGAGGTTAAGCAGGTTCTGCAGTTTCATGGTGCAGCTCAAGTTTGCTGTGCCTTGACTTCCTGTGGGGACGCTGGGTCGGTCACTGATAGGAGGCGTTGAGGTCTCTCTGACAGTGGATTGGTCTATTTTTTTTCTTGCAAATTTTATTTTACCATCATTTATCCCTTCTCTAATGCCCCTCCCTTTTTATGTAGATCTGAGCTTCTGACATATGTCACTTTTTTTTCTCTCTCTCTGAAGAACTGTTAGCATTCTTCCCAAGCAGGTCACTGGGTCACCTGGCGATAAATTCCTTCCACCTTTGATGGTCTGAGAAAATATTTGTCCTTCGTGCCTTTGCCAGTGTGGCTCAGTTGGTTGAGCATGGAGCTTTAAACCAAAAGGTTAAAGGTTTAATTGATGATCAGGGCACACATCTAGGTTGTAGGTTCAATTCCTGGTTGGGGCTTGTGGGGGTGCAAGCAATCGATGTTTCTCTCTCACATAGAGGTTTCTCTTTCTCTTTCCCTCTGCCCTTCTCTCCCTCTCTAAAAGTAATAAATATATATTTTTTAAATTTTTAAAGAAAATATTTGTCTTCCATTTGAAGAATCATTATATTGACATAGAACCTAATGTTAGTTGTTTTTTTTCTTTAACAAATTACATATTTCACCCCACTCTCTTGCTTGCATGATTTGAGGCAAAAGGTCCAATGAAATTCTTACCCTACCTTCCTTTACAGGTAAGGTATTTTTTCCCTCCAGTTTCTTACAATATTTTCTTTTTTACTCTGGTGTCTACAGTTTGAATATGACACGCTTAGATGTGCGATTTCTAGATATTTATCCTACCTGATGTTCTCTGAGCTTCTTGGATATGTGATTTGGTGTCTTCCATTAATTTCAGAAAATATTCAGCTATTGCTTTCCAAATATTTCTTTTGTTCTTTTTTCTTTCTTCTATTTCTGACATTTGCATTATGCATACATTACACCTTTTAAAATTTTCCCACTATTCAAGCAATGTGAACTTTTTCCTTCTTCTCCTTGCATTTCAGTTTGAGAAGTTTCTATTGACATGTCATTAAGCTCCATGATTCTTGCTTGGCTGTGTCCAGTCTAAAGAGCCCATCAAAGGTACTCTTCATTTCTGTTACACTGATTTTAATTTCCAGCATTTCATTTTGATTCTTCCTCAGAGTTCCATCTCTCTGTTTACATTACCCATCATTTCTTGCATGCCATCTCCTTTTTTTCATTAGAGCCCCTAGAATATTCACCAGAGCTATTTTAAAATTAAAGTCTGATAATTCTAGCACCTGTGTCACACCTGAGTCTGCTTCTGACTCTTGCTTTGTCTCTTCATATGCTTTTCCACTTGCTTTCATTCTTTACAATTTTTGTTGAAAGATAGTCATGATAGATCGAGTAATAGGAACTGAGATAATCGGGCTTTTAGTGTGGTTGGAGCTGGGCTGTACTTATTGTTTGGTGTAGTGCCAGGTGTCAGAGGCTTGGGTCTCCTTATTTTATTTTTATTTTTCTCTCCTGGGGTCTTTCTGTTTCTCTAGGAATTCCTCCTTAGAGCTGTGTCTGGCGACTCGCTCAATCATTCTGGATTTCTGCGGATGTGCTGGTAAGGTGAGGCAAGAGGAAGCTTTCCATAATTTTATGACTAAATCTCAGGTTTGGTACCCCTGGGTTGTAACCTTCAAAAGTAGTTTATTTTTGGTAAGTTTTTTTCCCTCCCGTATGTGAGACAGGAGGAAAGCTAAAGGGGCCTGCAGTTGGCTAATCGCTCTTTCCCAGGTCAGATAAGGCTCTGGTCAAGCTCTTCGCCTTAGAAGCCAGGACTTTGTCATTTACAATGTACTGGGATTATTTTAAATGGTGATGTTTCCAACTCCGCATACTCAAGACAAGAAGGGATTTTTCTCAGATCTCCATGTGAGAACATGGTGAGGTTCCTGGAGGTAAAAGCCAGGAAAGAATGGGGACCCCCAGGACATTTTAAGTCTCCAGCCATTCACACTGAGCTGCCAGCCATTTGTCAACCGCCATTCAACTGCTCCTACCCGCTCTGTTCCCATAAGGTAACCTTGACTGTTGCTCCCTTTCTGGGCCTCTCTCCAGATTTCAGAGTGGCGGTTTGCCCTGTGACCTCAGTTGTCTGATGCATCTTAAGAAAGCCACCGATTTTCGGTTCATTTAGCTTTTTTGTTGTTGTGAGGGGTGGAGTGATGACTCCCAAGGTGTGCACACAGCTGAGTAAAACTGAAAGTCAGCAGACTTTTTCTACAAAGGGTCAAATAACAAAAATTTTGGCTTTGCCAGATACACAGTCTGCATTGCCACTGCTCAAGTCTGCGGTGCAAATGTGGAAGCAGCCACAGACTGCATGCAAGTGAGTGGGTGTGGCCGTGACCCAATAAAATTTTAGTTACAAAAACAGGTGGCAGACTGAATCGGCCTGTGGCCCATGGTTTGCCAGCCCCTGCTCTAGACTAAAGGTCACACACTGAAATGCCTTCAGGGGCCAAAGTGGCTGCCAAAGTTGGATGGGTTTTAAATAAAAAATAAAATATTGCTTATTTGTATATTAAACACATATTCTTTATGTCTACAAAAACGATGCTGGGTCTCTTTTATTTGAAACAAATACTTTACTCTCCACACCAACGTGGCTACCGCACATTATTCAATACTTCTAAATTACCACAGGGACATGGCCTCACATCGCCACTCTAACCGGTGACTGGCATTGGTATCGGCGTGAGAGACCCCCAGGGGGTGGCGGGGACATCAGTGCCCGGGAGAGGAGAGCGCAAAGGGCCACAGTGGGAACAAGGGCCTGCATTGCAGAAGGCACAGGTTTTCAAATGGAATCGTTCATCTAGATTGAACAGAACCTTTTACATTTTTAAATGTTGGCAATTTCTGAAAATAAACTTTCCACGATGCTACAAGACAACGCCACATAGACGGAACACAAACATTCTGTCCGGCTGAACTTGGCTCTTGGCTGCATTTGTCCCTGATCTAGACCAACCCCAAGTTTCACCGGAGGAGACTCCAGGAGTTAAGAGCTTGCCCAACGTGCCACCCCTCTGAGGCGGCCGAGAGCGACGTGCGCTGTGGCTCCCGAGTAGACCATGGACCTGGGTCCGGTCGCAGCTCCCATCAAACGCGCCGTTTTCGCCTCCGCAGAACTAACATTTCCTGCTCTGCCCTGAGTCCAGCCACCGCGACATATTCTTCCACTGGTAACACCAACAACCCCGTGCTTACGTTCCTAGGCAGCTTTTAAAATCAACTAACTTCATGATTTCTTCTTTTCTTCCCCCCAGAGAGCACAATTATATTTCACTTAATCAGCAAGGAACTAATAAAACAATCACAATTATGTTTGTGCTGTGAAATCACAGCAAGATAAATGGTTCCAATCAGCTGCAGGAAGTCTGCAAAGAACATCTTATTCAACAATGTGTTTCCACTTATTCAGAACTGAAACCCCTGTGCAACCCAGTCCTGTTTAATGCAGACTTGGTCTAGGCAAAAAAAAAAAAAAAAATACATATATCTTTCCAAGGATTTCAGCTTAAATCTGTTTGTTTGTTTGTTTTTGTAAGTAGAAAGCAACCCTCAACTGTTTAGGGGCAAAATGAAAACAGGTGATTGGTTAGAGGACCTGCACCCTGACAGGTCTCACTTCCTGTGCTCCACCACGGATGGAGGACGAAGCGAGGGCCAGGGGGAGGCCAATGTAACCTTACCGGGGCTGACGGGGGGAGGGACAGCGAGGGAAGTGAAGCCTTCAGCAGGGCAGTTGCTGGAAGGCTCTACCATGCACTCACCATGGCCCTCACTTGCGAGCTGCTCCCCAAAAGAAAGAAGTATCAAACCAGAGGTGCCTGAACGCCAGGAAGCGGTTGATTGCCAAATGCACACAGTCGTAATGGATACCTGACCGAAAGATTTCCACATCATCAGCAGGAAAAAAATTGTCCCAAAAGCCTGGTGGCATCACATTATGCTTCATTGCTATAACCTTGGAATGCCATAGAAGTACACTTGAATGGAGTTAGGTGTAGAGACTGGCATTTCAAAAATATATATTTAAGGGTGTAAAAAGCAACAAATACTCTGTGATTAAATGCAGTCAATAAAATTAGGGGAAAATGGCTAGATCTTCCCAGGAGAGTAACGAAATAGAAACCAGCCCACCAATGTGCGGCAGCTACACACAGCATCAGTGTGTGGGTCGGCATTTCCTAAATGGTGCGCCAAGGAAAATAAGAGACATGGCTTACAACTAGTGGTTATGTGTCCAAACAGGTTTTGGAAATGTGGCTCAGATAAAGTTAAATGGGTATTTTTACTATAAAATCTCTGAGCACTTTTATTCTGCTCACACACTTCTCACTCTCAAAAAGATCCCTGCTGCGAAGTGGTTTTCTAGTCTATTGACCACCAAAGCCAGTATCCAAATGCACAGGTTCCAGGTTTGCCCTGAGAAGTGTTTAATGGAACTTGATTGGGGAAACACTGATGTATTTTATTTGTTGGCATACTTAAATAATAACTCACATACTAAAGAGTTAAATTTTCAATTTTCTGAAATGATGCAGCACTTTCGGTTACAAGGGTACCTGGCCATCTTTTTGTCTCTCCTTCCATAAATTTACGTGTTAGCTCTCTGAGCTGCCATGGATTAACACCCAGTGCAGGTCTCATGTTCTTCCTGGGGAGAATATTTTGACTATGACAAACTGCCTCAGGTTTCTAAATCAGCGTTTCCTAGTCTGGTCAAGGAAGAGTTAAACTATGCACCTCATATGGAATTTTCAATGCCAGAGGAAGCAATTAAGCAAAATTGTTGTCATAAAATTGATAATGAAGCAAGATAGAACACCTGGTTGGATATCAATTAATACCCTTTTATTATGTTCTGCCTGGCTTTCTTCCTTCTTACGGGTGCTGATACTTGGGCTAGGGTTATTTATGATTTATAGCAAGAATGGCAATTAAGATTTATGCTCACAGGAAATGCTCTGCATCTCTGCTCCGTGCAGAATAACACAATGCAATGTTCCTTCTAATCACGCAGTGGGGAGGGGAGCTGAACCTCTCGAGTCAAAGAAAGAGGATCAGGAAGAAGAACGCTCTGTTGGGAATGAGGGCAAATGTGAGACTGGAGATGCTAATTGGACAGAAAGGAGAGCTCTAGAATGGAAACATTTCATTGGAATTAGGTGGTAATGGGAGGAGGCTAGTACTGGCTTTGGCAAAGAGGGTGGGCCGGCTACTCCCGAGATGGGCAGCAGGTGGTGAGACCATCAAGACGCCTCAAGGTCTGGTTAGCATTCTTATCACTCAGTGTCCTTACATCAAGATGACGCTGGTAACAGGCCATCGAAGAGGGTCACAGTACTCGTGGGATTAATTTATAAGACACTGCAATTCTATCTAATGGGGAGATGGAGGATTTCTCAGGCTCAAGGGAAATCATGACGATCAAACAGCTTTAAAACAAAACTAGGGCAACGGTCCTAGTCCAAATAGCAATCCTAAGGATTCTATGTTGAGAAATGACACATTCACAGCTCCTGTCTTTCCACTGAGTGAGAAAATACCCACCATCTATGATGGAATGAGTGAAGTGTACACATCACTGACAGCGAGTTCAAGGGAACTATAGGACAATACGATCTAGACTGAACACAGTCTAGATTCTTCCCCTTACACCCCATCTCTCAGACACTCCGCTGCACACATTATTCACCTGAGGTTGTATGATATTCAGGGTTTGCCTCTTCAACAAACTAAAACAAAATGGAGAAATAACACAAACTAAGAAAGAGTCCAGGCCTGGCTGGTGTGGCTCAGTTTCTGGAGTGTTGTCCCATGGACCAAAGGGTTGAGGGTTCCATCCCTGGTTGGGGCACATACAAGAAGGTAACCAATCAATGTTTCTCTCTCACATAGATGTTTTTCTTGCTCTCTTTCTTTCTCTCTAAAAGCAGTGAAAAATGTCCTTGGGTGAGGATTAAAAACAAAAACAGAGAGAGAGAGAGAGAGAGAGAGAGAGAGAGAGAGAGAGAGAGAGAGAGAAAGCAAGAAAGAGAGAAACCACCCTGGCCAGGTAGATCAGTGTGTTAGAGCACTGTCCTAATAGGCCAAGGTTGCAGGTTCAATCCCTGGTCAGGGCACATATAAGAATCAACCAATGAAGGCATAAGTAAGTGGAACAACAAATCTCTCTCTCTCTCTCTCTCTGTCTCTGTCTAAGGATGCCTATCTGTCTGCCTATCTACATCACTGTGTGTGCATATTCTACTTAGTATATATGTGGTACTGGGTGCTCTTTGAAATAATTCAGTCCCTAACCCAACACAAAGCCCACAGGTTGGAAAGTATGGGTCAAACATTCCTAGAATTGGCCAAGATTATCTTTATAAATTTCTGTAAGCCCTTTGAGTCTGGAAGAATAAAAATTAAAGTGACATACAATAAACAGAAGTTACTTCTTTTGGAGAAGTGAGTTTTATGGAAATATGCAATTATGTATCTCCTGTATACGGGCTATCTATCCACCCAAATGATACCAGCCACACTCCTTGCAGATGCTCACACACCTACACACTGTGATGTCCGGACTGGTTGTGGGACCTGCCTATGACATGGTAGAGTGTTACCCAAAAGTGGACAATCAACATAACTTAACCTTCACCAGGGCTCTTGAAGGATGTGCAGTGGAGAAACACAGAGAATGCAGTCCTTCTCTCTGACCATCTTTGGGAGAGAGAAGAGGAGTCAGACTTCAAGGGCCCTAAGGACACAGGACATCAGGACATCATGACATCACATAAAAAGAATGGGTTTCGGAGACTGGCCAGGGAGCGAGGGCCCCACCGAGAACCCAGGCCAAGCAGCTGCCAGACCCTGAGAGTGGGAGCACGTGCCCTCACTTCCTCCTCATGTCTCCACCTGTAGTTTGTAGTGTCTCGACTCTGGGCAGCACTTTGAGAAAGCAGGAGCCACACAACTGCACTGGGTCTACATGGAGCCCAGCGGCTCTGGAACAGAGCAGAGGAAGTGACTGGGAAAGTGCCTGCAAGGGTGTCAGCTCATTTGCACCCCATGGCACCACCTGAAGGATGGTGGGCACGAACACTCAGACCATATGCTTAAGGTTTTCATCAGCATCACTTTTTCCTTCGATTTATCCTAAGGGAATTCATTCCCAGAGATTTTGCAAAATAGCTTGGAGGGGAGTTAATTACATATTTCCTGGACATTGCCTCCATTCATTGTTCCATATCGATTTGCTTTGCAAACCCCTTTACATTGTTTATGGATAGCTTCCTCATCTGTGGCCCTCCCCTATTCAATATATCATCACCAGAGAATAAGAAGAGATGCTGAATGCTAGTTACCTTAATAGATTCCAACTCTGAATGTGATATGTGGGTTTTGGGTGTTGAGAGTAATGATTTCTTCCCATAGCATCTGTCACACAGCCATGGGGGAATGCAAAGCCTGCACAATCAACCGTGGGGTCCTGGGAGGCAGGCAATGACTCTGCAAGATCCAACTACAAGAGTCACTCTCATGTCACTTCTGGGTGTGCGGTGTGCTGTGTATGATGTGCTAACATCACACACATGCACCGCAGCTCCAGTGTTCCAGGACAGCCAGGACTCTGGAACCCATCACCCTGTTCCCTCTTGGTATGTCCTAGAATCCCGATGTTCAGCAAATAGCAACTGAATAAATCAAATAAGCAACCAGTAAAATAAAATATGTATAAATCTCAAAAAATATTTAGAAAACCCAAGACTTCCGGCCAAGATGGAGGCGTAGGTGGACACACTGTGCCTCCTCTCACAACCAAAATTAAGGACAACAAAGATTTAGAAACAAGAAAACAACCAGAACTCATGGAAAATTGAACTGTTCGGAAGTCCAACAACCATTCATCCAGACCGGTAAGAGGGGCGGAGTCATGGCAGAAAAAAGTGGAGGTGTGGACTGGGCACGCAGGCAGCAGTGGCTGGAAGATCCCAGGCCTACAGGCAGCAGTTGGAAGACCCTAGGGGCACAGGGTGGCAACCGTGCAGACCCAGTGAGGCCATGCAAGGCAGCTGGCTGACCAGGTAGTCCCACATTCTTGCACAGATAATCCAGGCAAAGGGGAAGCAGTGGAAGGGACTGGAATCCGAGAGAGAGCAGAGCAAGCACCATTGTTCCCTCTTGGACCCTGCCCCCACATACAACATCATTACCCAGTGACTGGGCTGCCCTGCCCTGGGGAACACCTAAAGCTCCACCCCTCCCTATGTAACAGCCTCGATTAGACAAAAAAACAAACAAACAAACAAACAAACCAGAAACAAACCGGAGAACAAATTAAAGCCCCAGAGCCAATTTATCTAAGCGACAAAGAGATAGCCAACCTATCAGATGCACAATTCAAAGCCCTGGTGATCAAGATGCTCACAGAATTGGTTGATTTTGCTCACAAGTTAGATGAAAAAATGGAGGCTACAATAAGTGAAATGAAGAAAAATGCACAGGGAACCAATAGAGATGGGAGGAAAACTGGGACTCAAATCAGTGGAGTGGACAAGAAGGAAGAAAGAAACAAGCAAACAAAAAACAAAGAAGAAATTAGAATTCAAAAAAAATGAGGAGAGGCTTAGGAACCTCCAGGACACCTTTAAACGTCCCAACATCCAAATTATAGGGGTACCAGAAGGGAAAGAGGAAGAGCAACAAGTGGAAAACTTCTTTGAACAAATAATAAAGGAGAACTTCCCCAATCTGGCAAAGGAAATAGTCTTCCAGGAAGTCCAGGAAGCTCAGAGAGTCCCAAAGAAGGTAGACCCAAGGAGAAACAAACCAAGGCACACCATCATTACATTAGCCATGATTAAAATGAAGGAGAGAATTCTAGAAGCAGCAAGGGATAAAGGCAGAGTCACCTACAATGGAGTTCCCATCAGACTGTCAGCTGATTTCTCAAAAGAGACATTATAGGCAAGAAGGGGCTGGAAAGAAGTATTCCAAGTCATGAAAGTCAAGGACCTACATCCAAGATTACTCTATCCAGCAAAGCTGTCATTTAGAATAGAAGGGCAGATAAAGTGCTTCTCAGATAAGGTCAAGTTAAAGGAGTTCATCATCACCAAGCCCTTATTATATGAAATGTTAAAGGGACTTATCTAAGAAAAAGAAGATAAAAAACATGAACAGCAAAAAGACAGCAAACTCACAGGTATTAACAACCACACCTAAAACAAAAGCAAACTAAGCAAACAGCTAGAACAGGAACAGAAACACAGAAATGGAGATCACATGGAGGGTTAGCAACAGGGGAGTGGGAGGAGGAGAGAGGGGGGAAAAGGTACAGAGAATAAGTAGCATAGATGGTAGGTAGAAAATAGACAGGTGGAGGGCAAGAATAGTGCAGGAAATGTAGAAGCTAAAGAACTTAGGACACATGGACATGAACTGAAGGGGGGGAATGTGGGTGGGAGGGGGTGCACAGGGTGGAGGGGAATGATGAGGAAAAAATGGGACAAGTGTAACAGCATAATCAATAAAATATATTAAAAAATAAATAAAAAATAAAAGTGTTCAATACAGTGAAAAAAAAGAAAAGAAAAGAAAATCCCAGGTTAAGGAAATGTATTGGTTTCAACACATTAGTTTAAAGCCTGTGTATGCATCTTTATGTCCTTAGTATGTACACGTGCTGGTTCCTTGGCCAGTTACTGAGTGGGATGAAAGACGGGGCCAGCTGGATATTGGAGATAAGATCGCCACCCAGCTGAGCATCGGTTAGGACTGCAGGGTAAGAACAATTTGATGGGCACAATAGCACAAACACAGGAGGGCCCGGGTGAGTACCGGAAGGAGGGGTCCAAGGTATCCGATGTTTGGGTGTGTGTAACTAGGAGAGAACCATTTACTGAAAACACAAGCTCATTCTCTCTCAGAGGAAGAACATGGCAGATTTGCCATTTCTTTCTTTTCTTTTCTCTCTTCCTCGCAAACCCCCAGGAACACAGACTAATTTATTTAAAGGGGGGAGAAAACCCTATCAGCTCTTTCTTCTTAAGTACATTGGGACATATTCCTTTTAAAAAAAGCCTCAAAGACACAGAACGTAAGGACCTCTAGTTACAGAGCCCCAGAGAGTGGCTGCACCCTTGGTCTGCCGTGACCTGTGCCGTCAGCCCTTTGCTGGGCGCATAGCCCCGTCCCCAGCCTCTCGTCCCAGGTGCTGGGCCTTCCCCGCAGCAGCCTGAACGTTAACTCTCACGCTCCACTCCACAGCGGCGGGGCGTGTGTGGCTTCTTCCATGGAAATGTCCGCTAATGTCCCACTTTCTGTCTGCCTGGAAGGCTCTTCCTGCATGTATCCTCGTCTTTCCCCGCCTTGTCTTTGCTCAGAAGCCCGCTCTCTGAGAGGCCTTCCCCCGGCTGAAGCTGAAACAGCCTCCTCCTGGTCTCACCCCTGCCTCGGTTGGTTTTCCTCTGCACCAAATACCTGTGTTTTACAGGTTTACTTCAACAGCTCCGTATGTTCTTCCCCCACCAGGGTGCCAGCTGGGCAAAGGCAGCAGCTCCTGTCTGCCCTCCTCTCCACGTGCCCCAGTGCTGGACGGCTCCCCGAACGGAAGAATGAGGGCATTGGGAACAGCTTGTGTGGCAGTCTCAGTGTAAGGAAGAAGGGACACCTAGAGACCGGCAGCCACGTGGAACAATGGGAATCAACAGGAACCATCAGCAGAGAAAGGGCGTTGAGAGACACAGGAGAGAAGCGGCGGGACAGACAGCAACACCGACACCAAGGGTGCGTGGGGTCTAGAGTGTGCCGGCTGCGGGGTTTGGGATTCAGCGCTGGTGACCTTCCAGGAAGCGGTTTCAGTAGAAGGCTCCAGACTGGCAAATTGCTAAGGAGTTAAGGGGAAGGTTTAAACATGGAGTTAATGAAGATAATTTCACTGAGGAAGAAAGAGGGAGTGAGGAAGGCCACCCCGCCAGTGGGGCTAAGCAGCACAGAACCTGGGGAGGCTGGTTACTCTAGAAGCTGTGTGTTAGTGTATATGTGCCTGGGCATGTGTCTGAGTGTCTGTGTGTGTGTGTGTGTGTGTGTGTGTGTGTCTGAGCATGTGTGTTGGTTGAGAAGGCAGTCAAACCCAGCACGAGTTGTCCTTGCAAGTACGCGGAAACGAACTGTACCGCAATGTCTTTTATGAGTAAATGGGAGAAATCAGCATGGAATTAAAATGCCATGGACACTGGGAATTTCAGTTTGTCTACTTCGATTCCAGGAGATAAGATATCACAATGTCCACACTTCAGTTTATTTAGGACTTGTTCGATAATTATTTTACGATAGCTCAGAACTAAGTCTCCAAGTCAAAAGAACTGAAGTCAAAGGACCAAAACATGCCATTGACTCAAACAGACAATTGTAGAAACAAAATGAAATAAATAAAAAAAAATAAAACGCCCTGCATGAGGAAGTAAAATAAATGAAAAGCCCTTATAGGACCCAATGTCAGAGGCAAAATGAATTCTCTGAAGAGGCAAATGCATTTTATTCTCATATTCTCTTAATAGATTTCTGAAAACATGATAAGAAGATTGAAAGAGGCCTGGGCAACTCTAGATAGATTATGCAAATTCCCGTTTCATTTCTCTGCTTCTGGGTGAAGTATCGGCACCATTTTGCGAGCCGCAAACCGCCAGCATCTCCTATCTCAGCTCCCCAGCTGGCGAGCACAACCAAAGGATTATGCGTAATGCGCTGGGGCCCAGCAGCAGCCACGGCTCTGCATTACGGGAGCTCCCAAGAATCTCGGATACTGCCGTTCCCGGGGGGCTTAGAACGAAGATTTTTAAAATACAGTTCCATGGTTTTCACTAGCTTATCTCAACCCAGAGGTTAGATATGCTCTCTCTACCGCAGCGGGGCGGGCGGGGGAGGGAGGAAGAGAGAGAGAAGAAAAGAGAGAGAGCAATTTGCTGCTTCTGCAGCCAGGCATGGAAATGACTTTGACTCTGATTTTAGGTTATCTCATAAGCACTAAGGCCTCCCTCATCTCCCCTCTTTTTGAAATGTGAGATTACACCAGTAAAAATCCCACACCACATTTTACCATAATCCTTCTCCTTTTTCAGGTAGTACCTCTAACACCCGAGAGAACATGCCCCGCTATCACTTGGGCTGAGAGGACGGAGACGAAGGTGCTAGGTTGTATTTCCACCGTGTCCTCTTCTACAAGTCCAGTGGCTTGACTTATGGGGGTGGGGAGGCAAAGGGGGTCAGGGAAATGCCCCTGCCATCTAAGTATTTTAGGCTAGGATTCCCGTGACTGCTTTTCACAACATCTGATTCAATAAATACTCCCTAGCTTAAGAATGTGCCTTTCAAATCCATGTTCCTGTGATCGAGGCCTGCTGGACACTCAGGTTCCATTCAGAGTGCCCCAGAACCCAGTGACCAGCATAGAAGCGAGTCCCCCTTCGTCACTTGGACACTGCCTTTGTCAGAAGGGAGTTCCAACTCCCCATGTGGAGCAAAGAGATGGATCCACATAGAAGTGACCCAGGAACATCGGGTCTTGCTGGAGGAGTCATAGTCCGGGGTATCCACAGACTTTCTCTTTCTGACCAGGGCATAATCCAATTTAGTCTTCCTTAAACTAATCTCAGAGATAAGGCAATGCATTCTAGGAAAAAATAAACTGCAGCTATATTTGCTTTAAGGTGTCGATTTGTATTAAACAGAAATGACCAAGGAAGATTCTTCTTTTCTGTATTTGCCCTGCTATGTAATACTCCGTACGGTCAGGGTTGACTACCCACGTGAATTCCTGAACTTTCCGATGGGATTTCCTTGATAACAAGATGCCAGCACAGGCAGGAATAGATCCCTGATTATAAAAAAACTGAGTATAACATTAACAAGCACGGCTCAAGGGTGGTCCTCTGCTTGGATGGTTGCTAGCAAAAATGACCTCATGAGTCCGGCCCTGGATATGGATTCAAGACTGTTAGCCTAAAAATAAATCGCAATTCAAAGCAGAACCCCAAGCACTGGGGTTTAATATTTGGGTGGCAAGTAGAGCGGGGGTTTATAAAATTCAAATTAAATAGACAGTCACCGCTCTCCGTGAGCGGGGTGAACTCAGATGGTTTTGCCGGCGCGGCAGCGCGGGGCTGTAATTAGGGAATGGGTAGGGACTCGCTGCTCACCAGTTGGGTGTATAAGCTTTAAACGAATAACTCAGCAATTACAGGAAAAATGAGCAGTAATTACACCCATTTCACTCGCGGCTAGACAGATGGAACATTTTCTCCTCGTTATTGGCAAACTGTCACGACATTTATTTCATTTTTACTGTTTACTATTTGTTGTACTTTGATTAGCAGTAATTACAGGCTAGAAAAATATGAAAAACATGAATGATGGGTATTTTTTTAAAAATAGAAGGAGGCCTGTCTCCCTCTCCCTGTCGACAGAAGTCTCGTTTTAGATCCTGTTGAGACGGTATCCGCGTTCTCGGGGCCCTTGGAGGCAGCCTTCACTCCGACAGCTCCCGAGCGGACAAGGTCCACGTTCACTGCGGGTTCCAGTCACCGCAGCCCCGTGACCCCCTGCGTCTGCTTGCTTCCAGCAGCCTCTACAGGCCTCCCATGCACCCCTTGTGTATCCAGAGGCCAAGTAAAGCACAGACTCACCTGTGCCTGGAGTAAAACGAGAAACGCAAAAACAAAACGATGAAAACAGCGCATCACTATTGGTTTCACCCCTGTGAGGAACAATGTTACTACGCCGTGTCCAGTAAACAGCGCAGGTGTCCCTCTGAAGCCCTTCAGTGCAAGTGACGTTGATTTTACGACTGCGTGATGTTCACATTTTAGTGCCGAACAAGGCGTCAGCAGTACTGCGAACACCGGTGGGGGCCTGTATTTGAATTCATTTTTTGGAACCATGATTCTAGCTGTATTATTAAGTTTTAATTTATGTGGGCTAGAAAACTGTATATTTCAAAAGAAATATTAATGACAAGAGAGGACGTGCAGAATTATTCACCGAGCATGGGCTTTAACTAATATTAAATATGGAGTCCATTTTAGAGTAAATACCTGTGTGTGAAATAACAGGTTCTCCATTTGCACACTTCTTTGCGGCACTTCAAACCCATTTTTTGTGTGTACCACAATTACCTAGGGTGCAATTCCAAGCCCAAAGTCCCATGGCAAAGTCCCAGGAGAGATAAAAGCCATCATGGTCCATAACTGGCCCCCACAAAAGCATGATTTTGCAAAGAAAAAAAAAATGCTTTCTTCTTTCCTAAAAGGCATACTTCAAAACATCTGAAAATTGGTTTCCAGCATCCATTTTTCTTAATGGGAGAAAAAAAAGTCCATGGCTTGTCTTACACAGGCTCCATATTGATTCATGGAAATGCTGCGTGTTAACACGCGGCTCCTAATGGCTGTGTGTGTTAATCTGCTGCACTATAGCAAGGCATGGAATTGATTGGTTCCCTTAATGAGCCTTGGATGGTGCTGCTACCCGTACACAGAATGCAAAGCAGGGGCGAGTGTGTGGCTGGAGGAAACCCGCCTCAAAGCAGCCATCAGGAGGGGCACCAAGAACAGCAGTGGAAGAAAGATACTGGGTGGGTGGGGGTGGGGGGCAGAGCTTGAGGGGAGAGCTGGAGGCAAGGATGCCTCCTCCCGTTTAGGGGACGCTGCAGCCTGCTGAGTCCTGGGCTTGCTCCCCAGATGACGTGCTCAGACCTCATGCTGCAGCAATAACCGTGTGCTGCTTGCAAGACAGCTGGAATCAGACAGCTCTGGACTCAACTGTGGCGTTTCCCCTTTCCCATTGGGGTCATCCTATGCCTTCCCTCCACGACCCATGCCTTCCTATTAACAAGGGAAAGAGTGAGGCAGCCATCCATCCCTATCCTTAATTGTATGCAAACAGCCTCATAAAATTTTAGTTGAAAATGTACTAGAGAAAATAAATAATGTAAAGCTTTTAAGAAAGTCAGTTTGGTTCATGGATAGCCAATGATCAATGGATGGATATGTGGGAGACACAGAGGCTGGATATTCTGGGAATTCAGGTGTTAAGGCCAAGAGGAGCCAGGGAAAAAAAGGAAAGGCGGAGGGGGGAGGTTCCCAAGACACACATTGTGTGGGAGAGGTTCCTTAGACACATGTCATGTATGCACAAGCTCAATCTGCCATTAGTCACTCGTGTAAATATCCCAAAAGGCTTACAGGGAAAGAAGGAGGTAGAGAAACGAATGGAATCAAATAGCTCCTCCTCTGCTCTGCCCCTCTCTCTCCCACCAAACACCCTCACACACATAGCACACACAACACATTCACACGCACAGACCACACACACCACACAGAGACACAGACACACCACACACATGCACATACCACACTCCAGGAGGGAAGCAGATGTGAGACGAGCTGCCAAGAAATTCTATAATTTTTTAAAACAGTAGGTGGAAGCAATTTAGGAAAACATTTCTTTCAGGGAAGAATACAAACAATGAGATCGCCTAATGCCAGGTGTCTGGGTTGGAAGAGAACAACTGCACCCCAGCCCTGTGCCAGGGGAAGGAGAGCACGGTCCTCAAGGAAAGTACCCTCCCCCACCCCACCCCACCCCACTGTTGGTACACAAGGGAACGGCCTGCACAGCACTGCACATGTGGAAGTCCGGTTTGGCTCTCCTCTTGCCTTTACCAGACATGGAGGGACTTTCTTCAAGAGAAGACCAGAGGGTGTGCAATGAGGGTAAGGTGTATCCAGGCAGCTGCACCACCATCTTGGTGGTGGCACCCGTGTGGCCTGCGTGGCGCACATTTAAATGTATGTCACCGCAGCTGCGCAGGTGGTAAATGTAAAAGGGGAGACCACGAGTCTCCCCTGTGTGAAAGGTATTGTGTTCACAGAAGTTTCCTCTTCCTTTAGAAGCCCAAACAGAGTGGTGTGTTTCCTGCACTAATATCCACTTGAAGGGACACACCTGGACACAGAGGAACAGAAGGTGGATGGGCACAGGGGGATGACCATGCGTCAATACAGGGAGAACGTGGCTGCTCACAAGCCAAGGAGAGAGGCCACAGGAGAGCCCACCCTGCTGTCACCTGGGTCCTGGACTTCCAGACTCCAGGAATATGAGGAAATACCTTCCTGTTGTCACAGTCCCTCAGGGTGTGGTACTTGCTTGTGGCAGCTGAGCCGAACAAGGCATGCTCGATTCCAACCACATCTGCTCTACAGAGCCTGCCAGGCTTACCATGCATAAGAGTCTTCATGGACCTTGTTAAACGGCCAGACTCCCAGGGTCCAGCCCACAGATCCTCACTCGGTTGGCTCAGCACGCGGATTCGGACAGAAGGAGGGTGGTTTCAGTGAGCCACTTGGGTTCCACAGCTTGGGCAAGAAAAGCCAGTGTGTGATACGTGCCTGCCAAATGTGTTCTGGATGGGTAGATGAACCAACTCTTTCTCACCAGAGTGGAAAGCCAAGCTCAGATTTGATGACATGTCTCACATTGGCAAGTAGTGTCTTGGGGAGAATTGGGGCCATTTCTCTGCAGTTTGGACCTTCATTAACTCGTGCACAATCTTGAAAGCTTGGGGCATGAAAGGATCAGACCAGTCATTTAAAATCTGAGGATAGCTACGATATTTTTCTTTTTAAAACATATTTTCTTAAAAACACCACTGCAGGATTTTTTAAAATTATTTTTGAAGGAACTAGAAGCCAGGCACGCTCACTTGTCCATTATCTTTGACAAGTAAAGACACAGGGAGAAGAAGAAAGGCTTTGTTTTGCTCCGACTCCAGGTTTGACCGCAGCACGCTGGGACCGGTCACCGGTGACACGGTTTCAGAGTAGCAGTCGGATGGGCTCTGTCAGGAAGCATTCGCACACTCCCTTCCCGCCTCTCTTCTCCCCGATGTTTCCCACTGCTTCCTCCCGTGGCGGTTGTTTGCTGTCCTGGAAAGCTGTGGCGATTAAGAAAAACGTTCATGGGCCCAGGAATACCAGTCAGCAGCTTGTCTCTTGGTTGTGATGGTTTAATGTGCGACGTGGGCACTCAAAGCCACAAAGATGCAGCAACAGCATCCGAATCCCCTGATAAAGAGCAGTGCGACTCAGGAACCACAAACACAGGGTTTTATGAGATGACAATATGTAAATAGGAGCGGTAGCTGCAGCGCCGAGGGCTGTGAGAGCAGAATGATCAGAAAGCAGAGCGACGGGTGTGACCGGTACCTGTGGGGTAGCTAGGCCCTTCGATGCTGCCCCTTTAAAAGCAGTCACTAGTTACTCAAGGCTTTATCCACCAGTAATGTGAGCACCAACAGGTCAGAGGAGTCCCCAGATCTCACGGCAGGTCAGCAGGATCACAGGGCGCTCTCTGTCCCAGTTAGGTGGTACACGCACGCTCCGATCCGCACTCCCATAATTTACCAAGCACAGAATTCACATAATGTCACATTTGGTGGTGCTGGGTGAAGGGCCTGAATACCACGTGGCTATTGTACAGTATTTTACCTCACTCTTAAATTTGACTCAATTTAGCAAAAGGGGAACATGGACCCTTTTAACATAGAAGTCTATGTGTCTATTTATCATAGTTTCTTGTTAAACTAAGGTGATTCGTAGGGAAGGAAAGAGAAGGAGGGAGGGAGAGAAAGAGGAAAGAAGGCACCATTTACACTAAAACATAATTTGTTTTTTACATGGAACATTCCAGAACAATGGATTATTTAAACGGTCTTCTGACATTGTACTTGTTATTTCCTCTGCAAGTACCATGGCTGCAGCGTGGATAATGCATGATGAAAATACGTGTCTCTTGTAACCCCGATGCTTCTGGCCATAAAGTCGCCGGGGTAACTAAAGAGATATGCTTCTGGGGAGGAGGCGGAGCTAAAACCACCGGACTGTTCCAGCCAATGAGGGAAGCTGGATGAAAAAACACCATGACAAAAACACAAGAAATATGGATGGGATACCCTGACTACCGATTTCTTGCTCCCAAAGAGAAACAGCAATTCACTGACTTGGTCTAGAGTCCATTTTCTTGTCCACTGAACTTTCCAAAAATTTACTTTCTGGTTTTTTATTTCCTCTGAGTTTATCTTAGTTTTTTTTCCCCTTGGATGAAATATTTAGAGATGACAGAAATACTAACCTCAAACATAAAGTAGGAGGAAAGACTGTGGGGCCTAAAGGATCCCAGGAGAAAGTGGAACACGAAATAAACCTAGAAAGTGAAGAGCGGCATGTGGCTGAATCTCACTGCGGTGGCTGCATGGTCCCCCGGGGGTCATCGGTATTCCCGAGCAGCTCTGTGCCCCGTGCGCACATACCTGGGATAGGAAGCGGGGTTCTGGTCCAGCCCCACAGGTTTTCTTCTAGTATTTTCTTCCAAAGTGTCTCTTAGCTCTTACCTGTAACTCTGTGCATTCACATTGAGAATCTGCAACTTCATAAAGATGTGAAGTTGTTTAAATTTTACTCTGGGTTTTTAAAGAGGGAAAGTTCAAGCCTTGACCATTCCCTGGGCTGGGTCACTTTTCCCTGCGATGGTGAGTTCCCCCCGAGACACGATCACCCCGAGACACGATCACCCCTTCTTTGGGGTCTGCACTGGAGGAGTAGTTACAGTTCCCACTCCCGCATTCCAGTAGCCTTAGCCTTCTGTGCCTGAGGGCTGTTTCTCTAATGGTTGTATTTATGAAGAAATTATATTTACTAAATTATATTTATCTCTGCAAAGTGTTTATGAATCGTCTGTCATGTTTCTGTCAGACATGTTTGAGAAAATAACTGTAAACAGCTTATAAAATATGCCAAATCTCACATTTCAAAAAAAAAAACTGATTGAACATTAGTCTTAAATTAATGATACAGAGTAACACTATGTATTATAGCAAATTTTATGTAAGTCTTTCTTATCATTGTTAAATAAATGTGACTGGCCTCCAAGAAACCCCATGATACAAACTATAGCCCAAGGTCTGGCTCCTGTCTGAATGGTGCCACAGCGAGGCCCAGGACAAAGGCTTGGTGGTGCCGTCTGGTTAGAACACAGAACCTTTGGTATAGTTACAAGATAAACTATATGTCACCTGAGCGAGCAAGGCAATTCAAGATATTCCTTCTGCAACTATTTACCTTCAAGACCCATCAGACTGAGGTAAGTGACAGAGATCTTTCATTTCACGACTCAGAAATCCTAGGACATTCAGCCCTAATAAAAACACGGCCGGTTTATAAGATACTGCGCATCTGTATAAAGATCAGACTCTGAACATCACCCGGCTGCTTCCAGACATCCAGATGCTCTGGAATCGCCCACGCATGCGTCTCGCACACTGAAGATGCTAAAAGACGACTACGTGGGCAACGGTGTCACACAGGGTGGGCGCCATGGGCGCTAACTTGAGAATGAAGTGAGAGCAGTCGGTACACGCAGGAGAAGATGCACAGATTGACAACAAATAAACAGAAGGATGAAGATGGTACAACTGGTGTTGGTCATACCCTCGCCAGTAGGACTGTGAAAAAGTACAATGAGAGGTTCAGTAACTCCCGTGCTGCCCATGTTTCTAGGGTGATACTGAAATATTCAACAACCTGTATGATTATACAAATCATTCATTAAATTAAAAAATAACCTTTTCCTCCGAATACATATGCCTGTCCACACACCCACACACATGCACTGAAACTGCTCAGCAAGTGTCTGAAATTACAGTGCCAATCTCTCACCCATTCAGCCCTGTTCTTCTGATGGTAGAAGCTGCCACGGTGAGGGTTCGCTGGGCATGGACGTCCTGAGCCGAACAGCGGCCGTGGCTGAGCCGTGCTTGTGCGTCATCCGCTTTCCCAACTTCCCCAAGGTCGCTAGTCACCAGGCCCCTGCACCTGGTCGCACAGGAAGTGTTTGAGCTAGATGTGTCATGGATGCCAGCCCTTTCCACGTGGCCTGAACTTAAAGGGCCGGTGTCTGGCCCCCAACCCCCACTCTGCATATGGCCTTCAGCCCCTCACCTGTTCTACAGTCTGCACCACCTCTGGACCACCCCAGAGAAGCCCCCTAGATGCAGGCTGGAGGAGACCATGAATCCCCTGAGAACTCCTTCAACTGAGTATGATCATTATGAACTGAAGCAACGGCGATTCCATCGCTCAGTGCAACGTGGCATACGTTATAAATGAAGTGGAGCTATACGAAAGAAATAGCAGTTCTAACACCTAATACATTTGTGGCTTATAATCTTACCCAACCCACACATAAAATATGTTACCTTTTTAACCCAACCACTGGTGCAATGCTCCTCAGGTTAGTAAGAATCTTTTTGTTTTCCTTACAAATCATATGAACTACCTGGGGAATAACACAAACAGGATATACACAAGCCAGAGATGGAAAGAATACATAGAAACAAGTACACGGAATTAAACAGGAACAGCAGCGTCTCTCAGCAGGACTTTGCAACTTTGATGCGGGCACCATCACAGGCTACGTGTGGCCAGAGCATCCACCCCATTTTGATTGCTGACTGTACTAACTTCCTGCAGCTGCTGCAACCAATTACCACAAATTTGGTGACTTAAAACAACGCAAATGTGTTATCTTATAGATTTAGAGACCAGAATGCTAAGTGGGCCTCACTGAGCTAAAATCCAGGTGCTGGCAGGGCTGCGTTCCCTCTGGGGGTTCCAGGGGAAAGTGCCCTCCCTGCCTCGTCCAGCTTTGAGAGGTGGCCTGCATGCCTTGGCTGGCAGCCCTGTCCTCTATCTTCACAGCCAGCGGTGGGGGGCTGCGTCTTTCTCCCCTCCCTTCCCTCTGAGCTGGCCCCCCAGCCTCCTCTTTCCCTTGTAAAGACCCTTGTGATTACATCGGGCCAACCCAGATAACACAGACACCCTCCCTATCTCAAGAGCTTCAATTACGTCTGCAACACCCTTTCGACAACAAAGACGCCTAGCCCTGCATTCCGGAAGTGAGGACGTGGACACCGTGGGAACCCGTTCTTCGGCTGACCACACTTAGTAAGGACCAGACTCCGGCCCAGGGCTGAGATGCAGCCATGAATGGACACTTCACCTGTGCCCTCCACGTGCTCTCAGCCTGCAGGGAGAGATGGGTGCGTGTTTAGACCCCGTGATGGCTGGTTGGGGCAGGGTCCGAGCAGCTAGAGGAAGAGAGAGCCTTCGTGCAGTGCACAGTCCAAAGCAGGCCACACGCGTGGGGACAGCCCACCAGGAGGCGGCCGTGTGAGGACTCCGCCTCTCCTAGCCCCCCTTCGGGAAGCGGCACTGTCACTCTCATCTCATTTCCTCCTTGTCACCGCCCCCCGCCCCCCGAAGGCTGCCTGCTATCTTTCTTGGAATTCCTATTTCATCTTCACATGCACAGGCTCCTCACGAGTCCTTCAAAGCCCTAAGGTGCACGTTTTTCATCTGTTTTTGCAAACCCGTAGCCAAGTGCCATCGTGCTTGAGCAAAAGCCACTGTCACCTGACCCATTAGTGGCTGTCAAA
Organism: Anoura caudifer; assembly: GCA_004027475.1. NCBI lineage: Eukaryota > Metazoa > Chordata > Mammalia > Chiroptera > Phyllostomidae > Anoura > Anoura caudifer. The sequence goes on from PVKU01002977.1 coordinate 92,404, forward strand.
CCAGCTGTGAGTTATTTCTTGGCCCGGGCTTCACGTTGACAGGGAAAAGCTGAGATGCACTTGCAGACGCTTCCATACGGAAGGCATGTCTGCACAAGTGCGCTGTGCTCTCCTCTCTTAAAAGAACGAGGGGCGTCATTCCCGTCTCTGCATCCCTTCCGTGGTGGCTGCCACCTTGGGACAGTGAATTGCCATCCTGTCATTTTTCTCCCCAGCTGTCTGTGAGGTTGGCAGTTGGGTGGCTGGGGTTTACTTAGGTGTGACCTGGGGACAACGGTGGCCGTCCGGAGGCATCTCAGGCCCACAGCGAGGACAGCCAGAAAGACGGATGAGCTGAATGCTATCAGCCCGGCGTAAGTTAGGGGCTGAGGGCTGCATGTACCTGGTTTTGTCTTAGCTAATGTAGATCGCAGCTGAAGACGTGGGGGCCCAGAACACTAAGCACCCGCTGCATTCAAAGTGCTGCTCCACGGTAACCCCCTTCCTTCACACAAGTCCGGTACCCCCACACTTCGTGTTTACCAAAAAAGAAAAAGCAACCACTTTAAAAATTAAAATATGGGCTTACTAAAGATTTTTAAATGTTTTCTAGTGATTCTATTAACCGAATGTTGTATTTATATAACCTAGTTGTTTTGCAGGAATGAGTTGACTTGGTATCTGCACTCCTCATGCAGACGGCTGCCTTTCTGGACTGTAATGAGGCACATGCACCCTCTTAGCACGATCCTGGGTGGACTGAGGCTCACCGAGTAATGAGCAGCGCTCATGCTCTGGCAGGGCCGAGCTGCCCAGCCTCCCAGCCCCGGAGGTGACTTGCAGGCTGACATGAGAAATACATCAATAACTAGCCCTTAAGATACTCTTCTCTGTTGGCCTAATTATTCGGGCCATTTTCACAGACAATGGGAGCAAATGAACCAGAAGACAACTCTTCTTAAAACGTAAAAGGAGTTAAAAGCCACATCGGGGGGCTGGCCCAAATGCCTTCCGAATTGCAAGGGGAAAAGTGAAATGGACCAAATCCAGGGTTTTGTCTCATCTGAGAACAGGAAAGCCAGAGAGCTTCCAGGATTGGGGAGCAACCACAGGCTCTGAGAGTGGATTCTAAAGCGGCAGGGCCCGGTTTCCCAGAAATCACGGGGAGAGACAGACAGACATGTCCCAGAACATGGCAGTTAGATGGGAAAGGGCTAAGCAAGGGACTCGATGCTGTGTTGTGGTACAAAGCAATGCATTTTTATTTGTTTGTATGCAGAGAATTTCTGGGAGGCTAGACCACGAACACATTACAATGGGCACCTGTTTGAGGGTGGGGTCTGCAGACCTGGGGGGAGGGGAGGGGCTGGAATGAGACTTTTCTGTATTTCTTTAAAAAATACTTCTTGAGTTTTGAATTAAGAACGTTTTTACCTATTTCTGGAAGTAACTAACATAATCAGAACCAGCCAGCAGTCACTTCTACTTCAGAAGATGCTACTTCGGGGCAACAAATTGGTCAGGTAAGGTTTTCCTGCCAGGAGCTGTCACCAAAGAGCTGTCCCCAAGGAAGAGCCCCTTAGCAGTCACAGAGGAGTTGGTTCATTCAGAGATTTTGCCAGGATGTGGGGGAGATTTGTGCGCAGAGCCCCCAATCTGCCACGGATGAGAATAAGTCTACGAAGACATGATCTGCTTGGGGAGGAGAGGAGAGGTGGCTGATCTCTCAAAGGAGAAGGGCCAAGAGCCTCTTCCTCAATGGGCTTTTATTGGGTATGTTTTGCACAGGAATACAGGCTCATTAATCATTGTCAGGCAGTAAGGATCAAACACTAGATAACGTACAAAGAACTTTGAGGGCCTATTTTGAGTCAGGGTCAGATAGCTAAAGAGCGATAAAACTTTGAGGAACAAACTCACTTCTTTCTTGGACCTTTATTTGGTTGAGAGCATTCTAAACAAAGCAGGTTTCACAGGATTTTACATATTCTTTCTTAGGTCTGATCGCCCTAGGGAACCCACCCTTTCCAGCACAGGACGGTACCCACCACCAGCGTTGTTTCAGGCTTAAGGCAGGCAAGGTGGCCAAGAGATTACGAGTCTTCATGCAGACAGGATGAGGACTCAGGCTATCTCAGGATAGCTGAGGGTCCATCACCCCCTTTTGCTATAGCCCCCCAAGTCTTTTCTTGGGGCCTCCCCATGATTGTGCCTGTCTTAGGTCGTTCCCCCCTTGGGGAATCTTACCCATCATTGGCTAACCTCTCAAGCATTGGGGGCCAGTTAGGGATGAAGTAAAAGGGGCAGAGGCGGCATCTCTGCCGGGGAGATAAGCCTTGTCTTCTCAGTGGCTTCTGGTCCAAAGGTTGCTCACTCAGCCTTAGCCATGGGGCTGGGTTACAGCTCTGAAACCAGGCAGGGCAGTTCCCAACATCAGGACAAAGCCAATGCTGGCAGAAGAAAATATTACAAGGGCAAGTCCTCATGTCCCTGCCCCCGGTCCCAGGTTCATCATGTTAGCATTTCGATTCGGAATCTCTCTGGCTCTGCAAAGCAACACCGACACACAGACATACATCCTCAGGGTTTTTTTTTCAAACCCTCTCAGACAAATGTGCCCCTCTAACAGCTTCTGTGAAGGTGGAACATCAAACTAGTATGGGGTTTGCACTTCATATGAGTCAATATCCTGGTGCAGTTGAGCCAGAGCGACACTCTAATAGGTCACCGTAGCTGGGAAGGAATTTTATTGCACATCCTCACCATGGAGCATCATGGGAATTCTACTAGAATCTTCATATTCATGAAGCTTAATTATAGCAAAATTGCCAATCTGTAAAATACGGCTGCATTTGAATACTGCTTTCAAGTCTGGAACATGAACAAGGAAACTACAGTCCCCAGGAGACACCCCTGCTCTGTTATGCAGAGAAGCACAGGGAAAGGGAATTAGGAGGAAAAACGAGAGAACTAAAAACAGATCAAGAGGCACTCTATTTACCCAGAAAAATGAAAACGCCGATCATATGAAAGGTCTGAGTATGTACTTGTAATCAACCATAATATTCAAATTGGTGAATAAAGACTCCGATAAAATCACAAATTTAAGACATTAGTCCTAAAGCTAGTACGGATTTAGTCACTGAGATAAGTAGAAAGTTGCAGAGGCTGACTCACATCCCATCTGTTCCGTAATAGCCAAATGAGGCTACGGCTTAAAGCCCCTGCAATAATCAACTTGAAATCCAAGGGCTACTTTGGAGAGGCGTGAAGCATCAGAAATAGCCGGGATCAGGGGTTTTGGCAACATATGGACGGAACTGTCTGCAGTCCCGCTCTGCACACTGAGGTGTGCCAATGTGTCACCCAGGGTCTAAAATACATACGTACACCTGTCTGATGAAAAGAGAGGCAATTAAAACTCTGACAAGGCTATGATATCACTTAGTGAGAAATAATCTTTGCCTATATAAATTCTTCCCTTCTCCCTTGTGGAAAGACTCCTGGGTGTGTTCCAGTCCTAGTAAACACACACTCCCATGGTATTTCGTGGCGCTTCCTGTCCGCAACCACTTGAGGTTCAGATGAATCGGTCCATCCATCCATCCATCCATCCCTCCATCCGTATCCAAGACCTGTCTACCCCTCCATCCATATCTATTGACCTCTCTATATCTCTTACCCATCTGTCCACAGTTACCTATCTGCTCATATCTATCACCTACCCATCGTGAGTCCACATCTACCTACAACCTATCTGTCTGTCTGCCTGTCTGTCTATCTATCTATGTGTCTATCGATCTAACCTCCTCACAAAGACGAGCATGGCTGTGGGCAACATAACCTTCAGGCGACCTTGGCAGGGAAGGCTGATGAAGAAAACCATGGCGGATGACATTTTCAGACAGGTGTTACCAAATCACGTGCATGTAAGCCAAACACCAAATACACTGCACAACGTAAAAAGTCGCCGTGAACAAAGCCGCTGCTTAGGAGAGAAGAGCGAGCGCAGCTGGTGCAGCGGGACAGCGGGTGATACGACAGCAGCAGCGACAGCCACAGCCGCCGCTCGTACAGCGCTGGGTAGGTGCCGGGAGCCACGTTCGGGGTCTTTACACCCATCGCCTGGCTGCGCCCTCATAGCACCTGAGCAGGGAGATGTGATCATCTCAGGGAACGAGCCCCAGGAGTTACAAGGCACCCTGGTCACTCAGCCATGAGTCGCAGAAGCAGTGTGTGGCCATGGGCCTGTTTGCCTTAAAACCCGAGTCCCAAAGACCATGTGCATGGCTGCCTCTCTCCAAACCCCAATGAAATGAACATAGAGACAAAGAGAAAGAAAGGAAGGGGAGGAGGGCACAGAAGGCCCTGAGTCAGGGCCGGATGCCACCCACTGGCCAGAGAGCGTATGAATGTATAATATAACAGGGGCTACGACAACAGGGCACATCTACACCCCACCTGCAATCCCAAAGTCGAAAGAAAAACATCTGAAGACTGAGAAAGTACCTTCACGATTCACCTGCTGGCAAAACCTGGCCCTCGCCGACTGGGGAAGGTTTGGTCCTGGTTTTTCACACCTGGAATGAAAACCCCAACATTCTGCAGAAATCCAGGAGCAGTCCTGTCCGCAGGCGCCACCGGGGCGGGGGAGGGGAGAGGTGCACAGAACATTCAGAATCCGCCCAATGTGACTTGTCTAAAATCTGAGACATTCTGAATCATATTTGGTCCCCAAGGTTTGAATAAGTGGCCGCTGGCCCAAGGAATCCCTCTGCTATAAGATGTCCTTGACAATGAAAGCCACCCGAAAATAACTTGTGATCCAAGCCGAACCAACAATGACAGAAACTTAATGAAAAAAAGCAGCACACATCTCAATAACTGATGAAAATAGCAGCCTGCTCTATCGCAATGAGAGCCCAGGGCAGTGTTATCGCATTAAGATCTGACATCATCCTCTCTCCCCTCCAGGCTAATTTCATAACCTAGTTTCGTCCGAGCCCAAGGACAGCCACGGCTGGACCCTGATTACATTTGTACCCCCAGGCTCACCAACCCTTGACCTTGACGTTTGGGAAGTAGAATATTTCGGTGCAATTTCTGTAGAAAGACAGGGAGGGTTTGGAGGAATGATTTAAAAGAAACCTAAAGGTGAATCCTAACATATATAATTCCATTTAGATGTATTTTTAAATCCACCAAGTAACAGCGTCTGTGGTTTAGGATTCGTAAGTAGGTTATAAGGGTATCAGAATACGCATAGAAAACACGAGTGGGACTGCTGTTCTATGTGTATTATTATTTACGAAAAAGGAGTAAAATGTGGCGAGGTATAAACCCCCGTCTCTGTACTGAGTGGAAGCGCTGTTTTATTATTCTCTGCCTTTTTCTGTTTATTTGAAACGTGTGGATTTATTCAACCATCATTTCCACAAAACCCTCCTCGCCGAATGCCAGCTCTGGGTCAGGCACATGACCAGATGAGGGGAAAAACAGACAGATTTCTAACGTGAAAGGTTTCATAATTAAAATAACCAGTTATATTCATTCACTGCATGTCTTCAACACTAGAAAACAGACTGACTTTTCACGGCAAAGATGAGAATGCTGCTGATTTGCTTCATTCAGAGAAGTTTCGATTATAAAAGAGTTAACGATCGCAGATTTCCCCATCAAAGCGGACAGGGCCCCAAACTATACAAAAACATGGGGGTGGATCAGGCAGGGAGGACCCGAGGCTCTTACAACGTCTGCTGTAAGCAGGCCTCTGCTTTAGAGCATGGACAAGGGACAAGAGACAATACGAAAATGGAGAGATGCTTCACTCCCGTTTCCGCAACTGGGCCTCCTTCTTCCAGCAGACGTGCCTTGCTTGGTCAATGAATGTGAACCATAAGTGAACAAATATGTGAAGACATAAAACTACATAATTGAGATTTTTCATTACTTGGAATATTCCTATCAAATTGTTTTCATTCTTTCAAGGTACTTATTGGGCACCTGGGATTGGAGCACAGCATCACATGCCTGGCCTCTTGGTGGCCCACGGGGATTGGCCGTGGTAAGTGTCACAGAGAAACCCGAAGAGCCTGAAATATTAAACTGTAAAAAAATCTGCAGGGGGGCGAAAAGCATTAGAGGTAATGAGCATCTACAATCATATAAGAAACAAATGTCTACAGGACGTTCCCATCAGTATTTCTTTCTGGGAAGGTCTACTCTTGGTTCTCTTTACCCTACAGTTCTATAGATTTCCTCACTCTTATTTACCATCTATCAAAATTAATTTGTTGACAGGCCCATCCCCACCTGTGTCCACGCCTTACCTGGACAGTGGCAGGTTGGAGTCTGAGAGCAGGCTTCCTAGAGCGCTGTGCTGCGGCCCAAATGGCCGCGAGCCCAAACCTCACCTCGTGGCACCCACGAGTGAGCATCTGGAGAGGATAGATCCAGGACAGGCCTCTCTAAATCTTGCTTTACCCCCAAACGTACCATTGGGATTGGTTGTACTCCCTTTCAAGGCACTTAGAGAAAAATGGAAGTCAAAAAATAAAAGCCACAGAGTACTCACCAGAAACCCAACTTTAGAGATTTCTGGAAGCATGCAGGTTCTATCATCTTTGATTATCAATGGTGTATGCGTGTGTGTGTGTGTGTGTGTGTCCTACTGACATGAGTGTCCAGGCCACCCCACCACACACAGGCCAGCCTCACGGAACGTGGGACTGCCCACGCTGCCAACACCTCCCCCACCCCTTCCACACTGGTGTGTGCAGCACCTGAGTTCTCCTGGCACCAGACCACAGCTCCCACCACCACAACCCTAGACATGGCGGGTGCTTCACAGATGGGCCTATTGCAGGACCTCACAAAAGAGGAATCATACAGTATTTGTCTTTTTGTGACCAGCTTATTTCACTTGGTGCAACATCCTAAGGGAACAAGTTGTAGCAAGGAGGAACAATTCTGTCTTTCTAAGGCTGAATGTATATATCGCATTCTGTTTAGCCAGTCATCTGTCTGCGGACATTTGCGTTGTTTCTACCTGTTGGCCACTGTGAATAATGCCGCCGTGAACTCGGGTGTGCAAATGTCTCCCCTACAAGTTATTTTTAAAAATCAGTCTCCAGTTGCTTTTGCACAGGTGGCCCATGATTCTTTCTTAAAACAAAATCGATTAGAACAAACAGAAGTCAAATATACATATATATATTTTCATATAAATTATGCAAAAGAAAATACTTGGTCTTCATCAAATAACACTGCTCTTCCCTTAGGAGAAAACGCATCCTGATTTTAAAAGCTAAACCCAAGAAACAGCGGAACGTGGCTCTGCGCTACGAAAGTGCGGAACATGTTGGAAAGCTCACGATTCCTATCCATGCTCTAGTTAGAAACATGACCACATAAGATTTCTCTAGAGAAAATCGATTATAGTTTGACCACATTTACTTTCTTGAAGAAATATAAAAGTTAATTTTCCTCACCGCTTGATATTAGAAGAAACTTTTAGAAGTATTTGAAGGGAGATCAAAGAAAGCAAAGAAAATGACCCAAAGGTTGAAATGTGTAAAACTTATAAGAAGAGGTTGAAAGAATTTCTTCTAAAGAGGAAATGACTGAGAATAGCCTAGAAAAAAATAAAGTCTCCACACACTAAACAAGAATGAGGAAAGGGGTGACTAGGGGCCAAGTAGAAAATAATTTAAACTTGTGAAGATGGATTCAAGACATTTGGCAGCTCCGTGCAAATTAAACACAGAAGAGTGAGGAGAACGTAAGACCACTTCTCCAAGAAATCAAGTTCAGACAAAAGAGCAGAATAGGCTCTTGACATTTTCACATGGCGCTTAAATAAATTAAGCCCAATTAAAGAGTGAATAACTGAGGGGTCAGTCGGTACCCTGAGATTGGAGGGGTGGAGGATTGGCAAGAATCCACCATCTCTCTTTTTGTCTCAAATGCCCAAACCATTCAGTTCTCTGATGTGGCCTAAGATGAACACCTTTCCTACCCAGCAAGGTAGGAAGCATAATCTGAATCCAATACAACCTTTGGCATCCAGAAACCGGATTCTAGAAAAACAGAATGCCCAGACTTGTTCTACCCGTAACTGTTGTGTGTCCTGTGAAAGCAGCTAGCCTGTGCTTCATCTCTAATCACTAAACCTAAGGCTTAAAGGAACACATTTTTTATATAAATCAGCTTCAGTTGCCTCAAATTCTGAAGTAACACAGGGCCCTGCTTGAGTGTGGTTGGTAGGGTGTGTGAATGTCTCACATGAGCTGGACAGCAATTTCAACATTTCACTAGAATGTCGTATGGTGTGCCTGAGTGTGACGTTGTTATGTTACAGAATTACATGCTTATGATTTTGTAAGAAAAAATTTTGTAATAAAAAAGGGGCATGATTTGTGCTGGACCCTGTATTTCCCAAGTTGTCTTATAAGGAGTGTCATGGATGGTCTGGAAAGATAGAAGTAAAATAAAAATTGCCATGGCCACTCAGGACTCGTGGTGCACGGTCCCTTGTTAAGTACCGTGCTGTCCTTGTTTGGCACATCCTTTCCCGATTGCTTTTTGAACCTAGATCTATGTGACCACCTTTCTCCTGCCCACGTAGCCTCTCCAGGGTCACGGCTTGGGCCACGCTGGCTGAACAGACCCCGTCTTTGACCTGAGAAGGGACACCCTCACCCCGGAGCAGCGCTGCTAATTTCAGAGGACAATCTTCTTTACGGTTCTAGTCTTGCCCCAGGATTGCAGAGCTCATTAGCAGCAGGAAAACAACACTCCACGGAATGTCTCATTAATTTTTAAAGCATGACATTCATAATCTGCCTAGGCCCGGTTTGATGACGCGCCAACGGTCCATGTTTAACGGTGTACTCTGGGGGTTCAGATAAAGAACACTGCAGTTTCTTATACAGGTGCATTTCCCTCCATTTCCCATTAGAGAGTATTTTGAATGTACACAGCAGGCAAAAACAGGCATAAAAATCCTCCATGTATCCACCACCCTTTTCAATACTGATCAATTCACTGCATGCCCCCCAACACACTGGATTCATTTGAAGCCAATTCCAGATACCATAAAGGTATTTTTAAAGAACTAAATGTTGGTTCGTGTTTGTTACAAGTAAAAAGCCACAAGTCTCGCCCCAACATTTCTATGTACACTAACGCACACACACAAAGGACACATTTATTAAAACACGTAAGTCCAGCTGCTTTAGACTTTAGGCTCGCGTCCCCAAATTCATTCCATGGCACAGCCTGGGGATGTGTTAATGGAGCCCATTCACGCTCAGCTACTGCTGATAGGGGCTCGGCGTGAGATGTTTGTTCCAGAACGCGGGGGCTGGCATGGCGGCACGCACGCCTTTGGCTGCCGGATCGGTTTGATCCACGCAAACCTGTCAGCAAAAGCAGGTCAGCAGGGGAGCTCAGAGGAAAATCAATAACCCTCTGAATTAATCAGGCGGCCATCGGAGGGAAGATGGGTGTGCAGAACGAAAAGTGCACGTCTGCTTTGCTTTCTTCTTCTACTCTTCTTTCATTTCCGTCTGAAACTCAGTCCCTCTTACAGAATTCTGTACCCGAGTTTACGTTCCTGTCCCAAATTTATAGCTTCTGTCCCACCCAATTCTTTTAGAAAAGGACTTGAGACCAAAGATAAGTGAGTCACATATAAATCCAAGGAAAAAGTGTATTCTAAAGTGTTCTTTTCTGCCAGTCTTTTAATTCTGGTCACATATGACAGTTTTCTAATAAACAAAGAAACTTCGCTATAAAACCGGAGTTTACATCCTGTGTAACAACCCGCTATACACAAAGAATTTCACCGAATCTTCATGTCAGTTCCGACTCTTATCAGCTTGACTATCCCTTCCGTCACATGGGGGGGTCTAAAATGCTTGACACGCATGCTGCCTCAGTTTACCAGGTACTCCAGGAAAGAAGCATGCTTGGTCACATGGCCATGGGCCCTCAGATTTGCCTTCTGAGTGACTATTTCATAAGGTACAGATAAATAATCTATGAAGCAAGCCACAATGAGCAAAACATAACCTAATAGTAGATCCTGAATTCAAAATAGAATGGCTATTTGGATATTTCTTTTGTGTCCTCAAATAGGTGTTAATTTGAGATGATCTGTAATGAATATGCAATAAATGTGTATGTATGTATATAAACACACACATTTATATATATTTAAGATTTTAGAGGGAGGGGAAGGGGGGAGAAAGAGAGGGAGGGAAACATTGATGTCAGAGAGAAACATCAATTGGTTGCCTCTCACACACACCCCGACTAGGGACTGAACCCACAAACCATGTGCCCTGACCAGGATTCGAACTGGTGACATTTTGCTTTGTGGAATGATGCCCAACCCACTGAACCACACAGGTCAAGGCAAATGTATATTTTAAGTACGTAAAAGTAGTTTTTTAGCTTCATTATTTGTCTTTAATAGACAATTATGCATGCATGTACCACCCACAAAAATTCTTTTTAAAAACCTCAATATAAAATTTAAAATATTTAAAATAAATATTTTGGTAATTTTGATAAAAGAGGGACATATATGGCTTCATCTTTGGTATCAACAAATCAACCTCAGTAAACAAAGAACAAGAGACTGAGGAAAAGAAACCTGCATTCACATGTTCAAGGTCACAGACAAACCACGCAAGGGTCCCAGGGGAAGCCACTCATCAGGCCTCAGAGAACCAGAGGGGTCTGTGGACCTCCCATCTCAAAGTGACTTCAGGATTTCATGGAAACCTTTCGGAGCAGGATCATTGAACTCGGGACCAGCACCGGGGTGTTCCTGTCTTCTGCACTTAGCGCATTCCGCAGAAGAGGGAATGGTTGAGACATACATTGGTCTTTCTTTCCTCACTCAGTGGCAAGAGAGAGAGTAGAATTCAGCAGAATTGGGAACAGCTGGGACGCAGATCAGGCCCCAGACTGACAGAAAATAACGACAATGCAAAGTTTATAGGCCCTGTGTGATTTTTGTGGATCAAATCATCTAAAAATTATCTGCTGAGATTCAACTTTCCTTCAACATTGGATTATTCATGGCAGGAATGTGTAATACAGACAATGTTTTAAAACCTTGAATCCTAGAACAATTTTTTGAAGAACAAATTACCGAACTCGGAATCAGAGCCGTAGAAACAGGTCACGTGCGCCCAGATGACGCGCACTCTGGCTTTCCGCAGAGGGCTCGCGCCTGGCTGCGTTCCCTCTTGGGAAACAGCCATTGTCCGCTTCAGGTTCACTTGGCTTTCTCAATGATAGGGTTTCAATTCAAACAGATAACAATGCCAAGAACTAAAAATTTCACCATCTAATTAGGGAGAGGGAAACGCAATGTGGCCTTTCTTTCCTAATATCATCTGTAGTTTGAAAATGACTTGATGAAGGCTTTTTACAAAAACCCCTTACTTTTCCTGGTGCAAGAATAATTGTAGTGAAAGTCACTGGCACAACGCAATGGGCACAGAAAGAGGAAAAGTGTGTGCGTGACAAGGAATCAAGGAAGCAAGGACAAACAGGAGGTCAGACAAAGGGGGTGGGGCGGAGGACATCAACATGAAACTTAGTTTAAAAAAAGACATTTCCCAACCCTCTGTCAGCGTGTTTAACATGGTGTGAACCTCAATCAGTGTAAGTGACAGCCGACCAGCATGGAGGGTGGGAAAGGGGGCCTGAAATTCTTGTGGCTTTGGGGGCCTATGTGTTTTTCCGGATGTTCAGTGTCCCACAGTTTTCATTACCTCTCCCCGATCCAAAAACAGTCAAGAAATGTTCATCTCAGGACATTTCCACCAGGAAAGGAGTATATACGGGTGTATTTTTTTTTTTTTCAGAAATTGTAAGTAAACATTCCCAGACATACAGCATATTGCTTGCATCAAAACGCATCGTATTTGATATTGAAGTAAAACTTTGAAACTCAGAATGTTAAGTCTACTTCAAAATGACTCCTTTTGAGAAGTGCAGTTTTCAATAAAATTCTTTTACATCAACAGTTAAAACCACCCCATGAGTCCTGGCAGTTTCTCCAATGCAGTAAGCCTGTTGGCTTTAAATGTCATGTCCAGTGTGTCTCTAGCCCCGCCCCCCTACCCTTTTTAAACAGATCATAAAATGACAAATGGCATCTTTAAAAAACAATGCCATATGCATAATAAGGGCTTAAATGACAATAATGAAGGAACTTTAAAGTCCTAGTGCAAAAACCACCACCACAAAATCCCCGGTCTGAGTCCCCACGTTGCCCTACCCGCCCTGGAGACTCCTCCCTCCCCCAGGAAATCATTTTCCGGGGCAGTCTGATCCGTACCAGAGACAGGTGGGTCCTTCAGGCAGCACTGCCAGCCTCACCCGGGCTCTCGTGGGCGAGCCCACAGCCTAGGCGCTGCCGTTCCTGCTGCCCACCCTGGGACCTTCCCAGGGCTCCACCGCCAGGGTCAGAAAGGTGCTCCGGCACTCCAACACACAGAAATTCTACACTTTGTAGGTGCAGCTTCATCAGCTGGTGGAGCACACTGGTCCCTGTTTGAAACAGGCATCCCACCCTTCCACACACACACAGAAGCCTTCATATAGAGTTGACACTGTGTGTGTGTGTCCCCTTGGACAAATAAGAAAAGTCTCAGACCCAGTGGCTTGGCCACGGACTCAGGACATCAGGAGATGCTATAACATGCTTCTACACGTCTTGGCATGTAAAGATTTCCATTGACTCGCATACCCACCCGTATTCAGTGCTTTATGTGAACAAATGCAACAACGTAAAATGGTAAGGAAGTTTTAAACATAAAATCATCTCAAGAAGATCAAAGGAGGCAGCTTTGGCTTCGGGGCTAATAAGTCTTGGGCATTTGGAACATCTATGTCCCTCAGAACGGCGTCACGGTGCAGAAGTCAGCCATGAAATCCCGGCCACCCTTCGCGTGCCGGCCAAGATGCTCCACAGTGGGAGGATGGCGGATGAGAAACTGAACTTTGAAGTAGCGGATAAACTAGAAGAAAGTGAACGTTTTTCTTAAAACATTAAGAACAATTTGAAAGAAAATACTCCCCTCATTTTGATGGAAAAGTTGCTCATTCAACTTTTATTCAGTAAATACTAAGTTCCTACTGTGTGGCAAGCATCATAATGTTATACTTAGGTCAATGGGAAGAGAAGATTTTAAGTTAAAATTAAGAAATTATTTTAATCTGAAACAGTCTGACCTACTTTGATTTTTCTCCAGCTGTGCAATATTGTTTCAAAAAAACATTAAGTATATTGTCCTCAAACCACAGTGCCGCGCCCCTACATATGTCAGGTCCAGACAGTCATATCTGACTTGGACCGTATCACAGCAAAAACTGTTTTCCAGCTGAAATATGTCCCTACTTCCAAGTTATGGCTGCTTTAATTTGCATGTCATTCAGTTGACAGTTTTGTTTTGTTTTGTTTTTTGACTCTTCTATATTTATGCACTCTCGGAAACTTGAAAAAAGAAACATTGCAAAAAAAAGTCTGTAGTGGAGAGTGAGAATCGCAAGACAGGACCTCGGACACCAGGTGGCTTAGGACATTTATTTGCTCACAGTTCTGGAGGCTGGAAGTTCAAGAGCAGGGTGCCGGCATGGTCAGGTCTGGTGAGATCACGCTTCCTTTTCTTTCTCACTGTGTGCTCCTATGTCTCTCTTCCTCTTCTTATATGGCCACATTCCTATCGGACGATCGCCCAACACTTATGACCTCATTAAACCTGAATTTCCATCTCGAGGCCCTCTCTCCAAATGCATGGGCGGTTAGGGGCACAGCTCGGTCCATAGCACGGTCTGAAAACCCAAGCCTAGCAGTTTGCCTACAGTCCCTGGAGTCTTGGCTCTGGACCATCTTGATTCTGTCCCCATGCTGGCCCCCAGCCCAGTCTGACACAGGGCGGGCTACATCGGCCGAGGGACAGGCGGCTGCCGGGGTGGCTGCCAGCTGGCACCCCCACACAGTTGGGGCGGGACGACAGCCACGGCACGGGGGCACGCTGGTATCCGTACTTCTTGCCAAGGACCTCTGGTTTTTGTTTTCTCCCTTTCAAACCTTATTTTTATTTAAGGATCTCATTTAACACACATTTACCAGCTCTGTATTACATGTCACACAGGGGACGGGAAGATGTAAAATGCGTGTGAGAGAGGGTCAAACAGGAATTGGAAGGATGTGTTAATATCCTGGGTGGAAGTGTCCTCCCAAAATTCGTGTTCTTCCCAGAACCCCGTAATGTGACCTTAATTGGAAATGGGGTCGTTGTTGATGCGATTAGTTAAGATGAGATCATAAGGGAGTAGGGTGAGCCCTCAATCCGACTGGTGTCCCTGGAAGGGAGAGACACAAGGACACACACAGGGGGAAGACGGCCGTGTGACAGCACAGGCAGTGATTAGGGCGATGCATCTGCTTGTTAAGGAACAACGAGGACTGACGGAAGCACAGGAAGCTAGGAGAGAGGCCTGGACTGAACTCTCCCCTCAAGACATCGGAGGTGGCGTGGCACCGCCCAGACACTGATCGCGGGCTTCTGGCCTCCAGAACTGTGAGGGAGTCGCTTTAATGTACGTTGTTTATCACCTACTTTGTGATATTTTGGAAATACTTACCACCTAAAAAAGAAGAGTAAAGCAAAGGCCAATTCCTGTTTGGCTGGAGGTGGCAGGAGGGGAGCAGGGAGCGGGGAACAAGCAAGTCCAGGAGAGAAGTCAGGGCCAGAGCTAGAGTCTCCATAGAAGTGATGGATGAAGCCCTGGGAAGGGGATGGGGTCACCAACTAAGAAAGTAGAGATTGACAGGAAAAGGGAGCGAAGACTGAGGGTTTGGGGGCCTACTGACATTTCGGAGCAAGAAAGAAAAGGAAAGAAAAGGAAAGAGTAGACAAATGGTCGGAGAGGAGAAAGTCAACCAGGATGACAAGGTGTCGATTGTCAACCAAAGGAGGGCAACGGGTGGAGGAAGGGCGTCAGCTGGGTGGATTCTGCAGAGAAGTCAGAGAACCTGTACCAAGGGACAGCCTTTGGATTTGACATCAGGAAGTCACGGGGACCTTGAAAATCTAAGTTGCAGGAGAATGTAAGAGGCATGGGCCAAATTAGGAGATATTAGGAATAATAGTGCATACAGACTATTATTTTAATAAGTGTAGCAGAAAAAAAGAGAATGAAAACATACAGGGGTACACATTTGGAAAAGGGAAAGTTTCTTTCAAACCCGGCACCCGAGCACCTGTGCCAGAAGAAACACAGCAATCTTCAAAGAGATGATGGCGGAGGTCAGAGGAGGAGACACTTGAGGAAACCGGGTCCCAGAAAACTCCGGGCATTGCGACCACAGCACCAGTTGGGGAGTGGACAGGAAGGAGAGAGAACGTGTCATCCTGTGAGACGAAGGAACAGAAGTCCGGTGTCCGAGGCAGGAGGGAGAGCTGAGACGGCTGGCTTCAAACTCCACAACGTAAAAAGACCACCTTTGAAGACCAGAGAGGGGGTCCAGAAGGGGCTGGGAATGGGGAGCTGAAGACTCTCGGGAGAAGCCTGGCCAAGCCACCTTCAACAACAACCTGAAAGGGACCCACAGAAATATCCGGCGGTCTGGAGAAAGAGTGAAGGGCCCGTCAAAACCAAGGAGCGTGAAGGATCCGTACACCAGTCCCCAGCAACGCTCACCAGGTGGGAGGAGGGAAAATGAAGTGGCGGCCGCTCCCTGCGCTGGAGTCTATGGGTGATGTGGCGACTGAGAAGGGGGAAGCCCAGGGCGCTGACAGTTTCGTCTCCCTGGCCCATCTGCTCAGCAGCAAAGCCACCAAGGCTGACAATCACTAGGGCTCTGCTTGGTGATTTGCTGGAGCTCCTGCCACCAACCCACCTCGTGAGCGACTTTCCTCCCCTCGGCCCCGCCCAGCGCGAAGGGAGCAGCATTGAGACCCCCATTCAGTCCATCTCAGACCTTGACCTTGATTTGTGTTGACCTCCTATTCTTCATGCTTACAAATTTTTATGTTCAAATCTTTATGTTAAAGATGCACACTTATAAATCTTGGATCCTGCTTTCTTACACCAAGGCACGTTGCCTAGGCAAATTTTGACTAAGGATATCTGATTTTAGCTTGGTGACCATGATAATATTAACGGTATTATTGTCATCACTGCCTGATACTGTTTTGTGAATGACCCTGCTATGAAAACTCGCAGATGAATAGGAGACCAGAAAATACACCTGGGTCCAAATTATATCTGCTTGACTTGGCTGACCATCTGCTTCTTGTGCCTAGAAAGAACCAAACACCGTAGGAGCAGAGGAGAGCAGGATGAAGATCTCTCATAGCTAAACACAGAACTAGGTTTACATTTAGGTGAAGCAAAGAATGAATCCAGGTCAATGTGTCTGGGGATTTTAAAATAATTTGGGGTGAGCTCGGATTCAAGACCGGGCATATCTAGGTATGAGGTGATGAAGTCCCTGAGTATAGGGTGTCTCATCCATTGCTTTCTCCAGCATTTGGTGAGTTGAGTGAGTGAAAAAATGAGCCACCATCACTGGGGAAACTGAATTAGAGACCAAAGGTCCTGCAGGGGAAGGCCTGCTTGCAAGGCTGACTCCCGGCTGGTGTCCTGGGGGCGGGGGCTGGGGCTGCCCTTTGCCTAACGTGTGAAAGGGCACAAACGGCACAAACGGTGCTGTGTGTGCAGGACGCCTGCCTTCCTTCTGGGGGCTGGAAATTACGTGCATGCCGGTCGGGGGTGCCTATGGGACCAGCCCCCGGTAAAACCCTTGGGCACCGAGTCTTCAACGAGCCTCCTTGGTCAGCAGCATCCACACTGGTCGTCACCGCTCCTGGCTGGGGGGTTAAGTATTTCCTGTGTGATGCGGAGAACTCCTGGAGGCTTGTGATTGGTTCCCCCCAGAATTCTCCCACCAGGTGCTTTCCCTTCGCTGATTTTGCTGTGCCCTGTCCTGGTAACTAATTACAGCTGCGCGGAGGACGCTGCACCGAGGCCTGGGGACGCACCCCGTGGAGGCCTGAACCTCTGCACACGCAGAAAATAAAAATCCTGAGATTCAATCTGAGATGGAAAAGCATCACTTGAACCACAGTGGGCTTGAGAAATGGAATATTCAGTTTGGAATTTTAATATCCTGTCATTTTGTTGGGAGGGGACCAGTGAAACCACCTTTTATCTGCATAAGGAAGAGGAAGCAAAAAAAAAAAAAAAAAGGAGGCAGGTTTTCTAGGTCACACAGCTGATCTGCATTAGAGCTGCACTTAGGGATGTTCTCCCAGCCACACCTGGAGTAGGAAGTTAAGGGGCACTTTACACACACACACACACACACACACACACACACGTGCACACGACTCCCCTGAGATCCTCAAACCTAAAAGGTTACCACACTTTCATGGTTTTCTTTTTCTTTAAAAAATAGTATGTGAACATGCTTGTCACAATGAGTCTGTCTATCTGTCCCAGCAGTTCAGAAGTCAAAACATATTTGGGGGCTGGGAGTGGCTACTGTTTACAACACATAGTTTCCAATTTTGTGGAGGCGAATTTGTCTTCTTTACAAAGGCTGACACTTATTAGACTTTCTGTTTGCTCTGGATCCTTCAGGAACTAATCAGAGAGTTACTTCTGGAGTAACTCATCCACCACGACCTTCCTTGTCCATGTCATGCAGGATTTCCTCCAGATCCCTACACAGCCCAGTTTTTAATTGCTTCCAGGTGCAGTGCAGTAACACGTAAAAACAAAGTTAGTGAGCAATGGACTTAATGGCAAAGTTGTAAGCACTTAGTGACTTTAGAAAAAGAGACCAAGCCCCTCCTTTCCTGTCAGCTGCCACATGGAATGCACCAGGGTGGGCAAAGGCGGGTGTGCGGTGCCTCCGTCGCTGTCTGCTGCGTTAATAAAGCTACTGTAATGACCATGGCCCGAATGTCTTTTTCTGTATGAACAACCGTAAACCTACCCTTGCCCAGCCCTGTGTCCTTCAGTTACCTCACTCCCCAAAAAATAGCACAGTGAAAATATTGCATCATTCCTCCTTTCTAATTCTAGTCTGCTGCATGCCTCCCATGGTAAGAATAATTTCCAGTGTTGGAAAGGTGACTCCTATTAGCTGAAGATCAGATGAGAGAT
The DNA here is from genome assembly GCA_004027475.1 of Anoura caudifer. Taxonomy (NCBI): domain Eukaryota; kingdom Metazoa; phylum Chordata; class Mammalia; order Chiroptera; family Phyllostomidae; genus Anoura; species Anoura caudifer. Next base: position 110,587 of record PVKU01002977.1, read on the forward strand.
AGATGGTTGGAGGGAAGGAGGGAAGGAGGGAAGGAAGGAAGGAAGGAAGGAAGGAAGGAAGGGCAGTGTTCTCACAGTTTCCATTTAGTCCTACCAATTTGTTTTCAGTGAGCATTACAGAAATGCTTCTTGGATTCTGCAACTCCTTGCTACTTTTAAATCAAAGAGGGCACTTCCCCATGACTACAAGCCTGCTCCCTAAGTCATGCTGATGTTGATGTCATTCCCTTGAGTCATAGGCACCTTGAGGGCAGGATGGGGTCTTATTGCCATAACAACCCGAGCAGCTATGCAGCAGGCTGCCTGGAAAATGCCTAGGAATACCATTAAAATATAAGTGGTTTAGGAAGAGGGCACAGGGACTCCCAGAGCCCTGTGTCACAGTTCCGGAGCACATCCGTACTGACACCCCCACCATGGCATAGCCCTCACTGTCCCCAACAGTTGGGCCCAACTCCCCTCCAAAAGATAGTAGACTCCACCGAACCTGCTCTTCCTGTAAGTCTGCTGGAGCATGCTGAAGGGAAACCTTGCCTGATTGGTTTGACTGTATCAATAATGTATCCTTTTCCAAATCTCCAAATGCTAACAGACTTTCCTAAAGGGCCACCCTCCTCCCTAGACAATCATTTGAGGCTGTGTGTTCTGAAGCACCTTGGCCTTGTGCCTATGGGAGCCCTCACTCTCCACACATCACAGTCACCTCCCCAGTGGCTCCCTAAGAGCAGAAGCCCTCTCCATGGGGGCCTGGGGTAGGGGACACTTCTTAAGTACAGCCCCTGCCTCATCTAGGATGGCCAGACCCAAAGGGCACATCCAAGAGCTACAACACACGTCTCATGTGAAGTGCTAAGCTGATGGCCTTTGAAATTTAAGGTAGGTAGAAAAGTGTTCACTTTTATCCGAAATGCAGGAAGAAGATAATTACCTGTGGACTTGAACTCATTGATCCTAAGAGACAAAGTCCTCCCTGACTCATCACTAACGGAGACGCTCTGATGGGAACATATTGTAACGGCGAGTTGGGCCAGTGCTGAAGGGGGAGGCAGATTTTCGGGGAAGAGTAAAATGTTTGCTTCCTCCATTTTCCAAATCCGGCTACCCTTGGGCTGTGTCTTTGACGGTAATGTAGCTAACCCTCCCCCCCCATGAGAGTCTCAGCATTTTATCAGCAAAAACAGATGCGGGACACTGGGCTCGCCCATTGCTGGCCTCCCTAATCGGGGGGACATGCGCACCAGGCCGCTGCACAGGAGCCCAGATGAGAAGCCCCAGCGCGAAGCTGTTGTGGCCATTCTTTTCCCGGATGGAGTCTCAGTGCCCGTCTGTCTCCATATCAGCACAACCTGCCGAGGCGCAGTGCTATCCAAACTCCCACCTGTGTACCGGGCTGCACTGATAGGCGGATGTTCAAACGGCTCTCCTTTTAGCTTAGAGAAGTCCCAAGGATGTTTTAAAAATGCATGTAAACATCATCACTCATTTTCATTTTCATCAGCTAAGAAGGCAGTAAGTCAGGATCCATCACAGAAATTGGGGACATTCGGTGGCAGGGTACGCGCCTGTCCCTGAAATATTTTTCCTCTACATATTTCCAAGCCTCCTACTGCCCGCTGCTCCAGAGTCTGAGAGTGAAGGTCAACCTGTAGAACCTGGGAGCCCTAGTGAAGGGCCCAGGTGAAGGGCGCAGGTAGATGGCCAAGCAGAGGGAAGACCGCATCAGACCTTCTTAGAAGCCTCTCCTCCCCCTGGAAAATCATGCGAGCCCTGATTTTGGTCCTGCCTTAGTCAGCTTGGGCTGCTGTAATAAAATATAGATTGGGTGGCTTAAATGAAAGACATCTACTTCGGACAGTTCTGGAGAACGGAAGTTCAAGATCAGGGTGCCAGCATGGTCGGGTTCCGGGGAGGGCCCTCTTCTGGGCTGCAGACTGAAGCCTTCCCACTGTGTCCTCACATGGGAGACACAGCTCTGGTGTCCTCCTTATAAGGACACTAGTCCCATAGTGAGGGCCCTGCCTCCATGACCTCATCTCATCCTGATCACCTCCCAAAGCCCCACCTCCAAATGCCATCACACTGGGCGGGGGGTGGTTTGGCAGGGCTGTGACATACGAATTTTGAGGGGACAAAAATATTCAGCCCATAGCAAGGCCCCCGGGGTATTCTTCCCAAAGGCTGTTTAAGATAAATGAACTTATTTACATCCTTAACATCAGTGATCTACTGGCCTCTTGTGACAAGGAGGCACAACTTGATCCCTGAGTCTAGAGCCGGGTCATCTCCAGCCTGCCCTGGGCAGCAACCAGCGTGCGGCCTACTGTGCAACAGGCTAGTGAGAGCAGCTGCTGGGACGGCTCATGCGGTTTTGCGGTTCACGTGGGAACCCGGACAGACCCCCGACGGGAACTTCTCTCCCCTGTGAGAGGTAATCCAGCCATCACTTTTCCCATCGATGACAAAAGGCGAAAAGTAGTAGGATGGGCCAATGGAAACCATGTTGTTTCTCTTTACAGGAACACACCACCATTTTAATTCCTTTTAATTGAAAAGGAATTCCTAGATGACAAACCCCCATTTACCTCAGCCAAGATTTCCAGATAACCCGGGCCTGGAACATTTGCACAAGCCCAACACTCAGAGAGGAGAGGCAGGCCTTTGCTGCTCTGGTTCCCATGAGGGTGCTCTGGAGCCAGGAGGCTGAGGGGTGGAAGCAACCACCACCGAGGCAGGCGGGCAGGCCTCGCCCTCTGCAGGTAGCTTCTTGTGATGACCCTCTCGTGATGACCACGAACCCCCAGCTTTCTTAGATCAGCCCCCAGCACCCGCGCTCTGTCCCACTCTCCACTTACTGCTTTAGCATACTTACACCGGCTGACGTGCATGGCTGATGGAGTTCCCGACTTTCTTCCAGGTGCAGAATCAGAACTAAAGGAAGTGTTCCCAGCCAGACTCACAGGAGGCTGGGACGTCTTGGAATCCCAGGAAGAGAGAGGTGGGTGACAGTCACTGCCAGTGACTAAATCTAAACTAGTTCAACAAGTTGTCCCTGGGCCTCTCAGCTGAGTCACCAGTCAGAGACACATCAACCTTTTACAGACCATCTGGGAGCACCCGGCATCTGCGATGTTGCTCCTGGAGCTCACGGCTAATGCCAGAAAAACGCCTCGGTTTCTGGGGCCTCAGAGTTGTTCCGGGTCGTGCCCTGCAGTCAGACCCAGCAATTCCATTCTGGGAATGCACACAGAGAAAGCAGAAACACCGGTGCAAACAGACATACATACGCATCCCCATGTTCAGTGCAGCATTATTTGCAATAGCCAAGGCGGAGAAGCAATCTGAGTGTCCCTCGGTAGATGAATGGACAAAGACGTGGTGCATGAATACAATGGAATACTACTCAGCTGTAAAAAGAAAAATAAAACCTTGCCATTTGCAACAACGTGGATGGATCTAGAGGGTATCAATCTAAGTGAAAGAAATCGCACAGAGAAAGACAAGCACCGTATGCTTTCACTTATATATGGAATCTTAGAACCAAAACAAACGGACTCACACGGACAGAGATCAAACCGATGGCGGCCGAAGTGAAGGACGGCGGTGAGAAGGGAGAACGCAGGGAGGGGAACTGAGAAGCACCCCCTCTAGTTAGAAAGTAAGGGAGTCACGGGGTTTGACCTGCAGCACAGGTAATGCAGGCCAGGGTCCCATAGTGACTCGGTACGGCGACAGATGGTTTCTAGACCTTACTTTCATGGTAATCACACTGCAATGTAAGTAAGTGCTGAGTCAACTCATTGTGCGCCCAGACTGACTAAACCATTGCACACTAATTATACATTATAAAAAAGTCAATTGACTGTGCACGTGTTTATTTTCTTCCAGATTTTCCACTCAGTTCCACAAATATGCGTGCTCATCTCGGCACCGATGTCACATGGTCTTGATTCCCGCTGCTCTATCATAAATTATGAAACTAGACCATGTAAATCCTCAAAGAAGAAAAAAAAAGAATCCCAGTGCCTCCCGAACCACTCAGCCCTGAGGCCTGGCGGAGGGAGGTCTCGGCCGGTCCTCTCCTTTGAGCCTCCCTGTCACAGTCAGGGTCCCCATCAGCCCAGACGCCTGAGTGTGGGAGATGGCAGATTCTGCCCCAAATTCTCCCCTTCCCTGAACCAACAACGTCTGACACAGGGCTCAGCCAGATGGACTTCTTACAATCAAATCTCTCCATCTGCTGTCAAGAAACTAACACAACTTCTAAAGAGAAGCAAGTCAGACCATTAACAATCAGAATTAGCAAATAGAAGTAAACAGGTGAGTATCTACTCTGATTATTGCAATAATTTTCAGTTCTTAAGTGTAGTATTTTTTCAGTACTCTAACAGATATAATGATGAATCAGTGTAACAGCTAGAAATGTATTGTTCGGTGAAGTGTGAGGGATTTCAAATTCACTGTAAAGATGATATTGAGAAAAGCTGAGAACATCTATTACATCCTAGTTTTACTGCGATATACTTTAAAGACCAAATATTTAATTTTTTGATTTGGACTTTTTAATGGTTTAATGGTTTTTTCATTGTTGTTTTATAGTAACCTATATTGTCTAGCAAATCGATTTTCCAAAAGATGAAAATGCCGTGTCCCCAGGAGAGTTTAGTTCCAATTTCTTATCTCTACAAATTGACAAAATGTTGATGGCATTCAACAACCCCATGAAAATGTGTGCACACGCAGACTTACATACGCACACATAACATGTAAAGAAAAGCAATCGTTTACAATCTGTTAGACCACACTCAATGCCCAACGCAGCTCTGTTCCCTGAAGGCCACCAACAGCCATCGCCCGACGACCGGAACAGCAGGCAGACTGAGCCCCGGGGCCCTCGTGGCCTCCCCGGGTGAGTAGCATGGAGCAAGAACCCAACTCAAAACCTCCATCAAAGAAGGACCACGCTATCTTAGAAGCTTTCTGTTGTGTCATTTGTGGGTGCCACAAATAAGCCAAGAAATTACTTATATACAAACATAATATTTCAGTGCTGCACAGATATTCTAAACAGAATCTTCAAAAACAAGGTCAGAGACACCGCATAACTCAAAGACCTTCAAAAGGGTCAGCACAGCACGAAACCGGGGCTTCCATTTTCCAGGGTTCAGTTACAGACCACCGACCCTAAACGTGTCGCCGAGGTCTCTAACAGACACGACCATCCTGCTTCCCTATTTCCGGCAGCAAAAAGGAAACCACAACTTCCTTACAGAAGTAAAATACAAATAACTAACTTCTACCCACCCATCAATTCACTGAAGAAGATCGCGGTCGAGCCATATAAATCAATATAAAACACTGGCGTGGCATTTAATCACAAACTAGCATCGATCTTAAGTATGCTAGCTCTTCACTATGTCACACACGTAGAAAAGAGAGCCGACGTCACGTCTGAGCGACCCGCGATGCGGGCGCGCCCCGCCCTGGAGCGCAGAGCGTACCTGAGATGAGTGAAACAGTGTCTTTCTCCCATGAGACGACCGTGATGTACGCCTCCACCGAGGAGGGGATAATGCACTTGAAGACCGCGACATTGCCTCTCATGGTTTTCTGGTCCTCCACACGGACTGTATAGGGCTCCCGTAAAACTGGAAGACAGGAAGAGGACCCAGGGTCACATACACACACACACGACCTCATCCTGCAAGCATTGCATTCGAATACGTACATGGTGCCTTACTTACATATGTGATGAGTTGCATCAAAGGGATGCACTGAAAAAAGTTTTAAGCAGTCTATATCTCATGAATTTTGGACGTGCATTTCAGTAACAATAAGCTACACTGTGTACTAAAGAGCAGGAGGGCATCCAAACAGGGCTCACCGGCCCCATGCAGCTGGTTGTAGGAAATAGCGTCTAATGGACGTTAGGGTGATAGAAAACTGCCCTCCATGTCCTCTGAGGACCAGGAAAAAATTTTCAGACTATGAAGAAAAGGAATTTAAAAATTCAAGAAAGGCAACCTCTCCTGGAAATCCTGGAGAACTGTATAATTAAAATAACTTCACAAGTGACATTTTTATGACAGTTGCAAAGCAGTTTGGGGAACAAGTATCCTGCTTCCCATCACTTAGGGAAGGATGCCGATGAGGGAGCTGCCCAAAACCTGAACCACGGGAGTATCGCAGCAGGTGCTTGAGGGGGCTTCCCTGAATGAGGGGTCTGGGCTGAAGGCAGGGTAGTGCTGGGGTTACCGGCCTTCTCTCTAATCCCAACTGCCTGGGTTCAAATCCAAGCCCCACTTACCCAGGGGCAAGTTGTCTCTTCTGCCATCTATATACTAGCGATTTTGATGAAAATATATCCATCACAGAGCAACTGTAACAACTCAGTTATTGTGGATAAACAACTCACAACAGGCTGAGGTGCAGTTACACGAATCCATGCCATCTCCACAGAGGGGAAGACCTCTGTCCCGGGAAAAGGAGATACCCATGCATCTAACTCGAATGACAGCTCCCTGCAGCTCTGGGCAGTCGGGGCGCTAGGCCCCCTTCTGGGCTTTCTTGTCCTCCCATTGGAAATGAAGGTGTCGGGGCAGGAAGATCTCCAAGGAAGGTCTGGATTTTATAAAACTTTGACTTTCTAAGAATATCCATAAAGACAGGTTTTTATCGACTAATTAGCACTCTTCAAATTTTCATCATTTATTGAAAGATATGCATCAAGAAAACTGGTATGAAATTAATTTCAAGAAAATGAACCTGTCAACAAAGATAGCCGTTTCAAAAGGGAAATGTCTTGATAGGCAGGTAAATAATGCCACCATGTTCTCTGTTTCCTTTTTTCTCTTTTTTTCTTCTTCGTCTGGGATTTTTTTTAATGAGTCCATCCTTTCTACCTCGTTGGTTTGTTAGCCATACTCTCCGTTCGGTCACTTCGGCGGTTGCTTTGGGTTTTACAGTGCACACCCCTGTATATTATCATCACTCACACTCAGGCGATGCGACACAGCTTCCCATAAAGAGAGCGCTCAAACATTGTACTTCTACGTCTTCACTCCAGGCCTTACACAACTGTTGTCATCCACTTTATCTGTACATCATTACAATCCCCACGAGACACTGTTATTACTTTGTTTAAACCGTCGATTATCTTTTAGAGGATTTTAAACAACAAAAATATGATCTGTTTATCCATGTCATCACTTTTGTCATTACTCCTCTCCCCTTTGGGTAGATGCCATCAGCCGTCATTTTTCTTATGACTGCAGGACATTCTGTTAAAGGATTTCCAGTTGGGCAAGTCAGCGGCTGATGAACTCGTTCAGCTTCCAAGTGTCCAAAAAGCCAGTATCTCGCCTCTACCTTTGAAGGGCGCCCTGCACACAGACTTCTGGATTGCAGAAGGCTGTTTTTCGGTGCTTCAGAGAGGCCGCTTCCTGTTGCTCACGCTGATTCTGACGAAACCTGGCGTCATCTCCACTGTTCTGCCTCTGGGTGTCCTTTCCCTCCACCGTTTTTACCCTTTTCTCTTTGTCCTGGGCCCTGAGCTGTTTCGTTACAATGATGTGCCTCGGCATGTGTTTCGTCACATCGTTTGTGCTTGGGTTTCCTTGGATCCTGGATTTGTGGATTTATAGGTTTTCTTTTTTTTCAAATTTGGAACATTTTGGCCAATAGTTCAACTATTTTTTGGTTTTATCATCCATTCCTTTGGGGATTCTATTTGTATATTAAGCTATTTGAACTAGTTTTTGGAATATAGTTTTTTCTAGGTCAGTTTCTGGTTTACAGAAAATTTCAGAGCGTACAGAGTCCCCATACACTGTCCCCCACCTCCTCCTACGGTTTCTCATTCTTAGCATCTGACTGAGTATAATACTTTTTTTATAATTAACCAACCAATATTGATACATTTTTATCAACTAAAGCCCATGTTTATAGTAAGGTTCACTCGGTCAGTTCCATGAATAATGCCATGGATTCCTCATTAAGGCGTCACCCAGAACAGTCTCACTGCCCTAGAAACGTCCTGTGCTCCACCCACTCGCCCCTCCCTCCCCCACCACGCTCGGCAACCCCTGACCTTTCACTGTTGTTGCCATGGTTTTGCCTTTTCCAGGGTGTCACATAGTAGGACTCATACAGTAGGTTGTCTTTGCAGCTTGGTTTCTTTTACTTAGTAACAGGCGCTTAAAGTCCCTGTCTGTCTTTTCATGGCTTGATAGTTTCTTTCTTTCTATCACTGAATAATATTCTACAGATATTGTATGGCTATACCATAGTTTATTGTTAAAAATACTCTTATACTTTATTCACAACTTTGCAATGGGGGTTATGACTCTTTCGATAGGGAGATAAATTGTGCTCAACTCTGAACACAGCCAGAACAAGCGAACACTTACACAGAGGGCCCACAAGAGGGTTGGTGGATGGCAAATCCCAAAGAGGGGGGACATTAAGGGTGGGGGGTTCTGTTAAAGGTAGGCTAAGGACTCACACATCCCAGGTAAGATGAGGAACTCGATCACCTATTAAGAGTGACCCAATATCAGCTATCAGAGGTGAGGGATGACTTCTCAGGACTCTTAGTAAAACTAGGCCCAGGGAAGACAGACACAGAAGGTCAAGATCAAAGACTAGTTGAGAAAAGGGCTCAGAGGAACCTGAGCAAACTTTAGCCAAGGACAGAGTCTTTGTCATTATCCATTCAGATACTGGAGGACAGCTGTGTTGCTCCCAGTTTGGGGCAATTATGAGTGAAGCTGCTGTAAAAGTTCACGTGCAGGGCTGCGTGCCCTCCTTTCCTCCCGGCAGCAAGACGGGGCAATCGGGGGGCTCAGCTGCTCCTTCCCAGTTTCTCAGGGATCACCTTCCTTCACTGTCGGAGGGCCAGTCCTGAAGACTGGTGCTTCACAGACTGTCTGTTCATGGCTGCTGCTGTCTCAGATAAAAGGGCCAACCCCGCCCTTGCTCCTCCATCGCGGCCTCCATCAGCAGTCCCAGCGCAAGGTTGTTTAACCAGTCCACAAAGGGAAGACAGCACTAGAAGGTGTTTTGACCTGCCCCTTTGCTAAGCAGTAAATACAGCACAGGCAAGGGACACTGCCACTTCCGGTGGCCCATCTGCATTCCGGTCCTTAGGACAGAAAGGGCAAGACAGTATTTTATTTGATAGGGAAACGGAGATTGTGGTTAATGAATGAGACAGGAAGGATGGCTCTTCGTGCTTTCACTGACTCGCAGACCTCAGTCAACTTGCTGAAAACTATTAATGAGAATTTTTACCGTGATTGGTGAGGGTCAGTTCGTTGGAGCATCACCCCATGCACCAAATGGTTAGGGGTTTGATTTCCAGTCAGGGCACATACCTAGGTTGCGGGTTCCATCCCCACTTGGGGTGAATACTGCAGGCAACTGGTGGATATTTCTCACATTGATGATTCTCTCTCTTGCTCTCTCTCTCTCTCTCCCTCCGCCCCCTACCTCTCTCTCTGAAATGAATAAACATATCCTCAGCTGAAGATCTTTTGTGATTAAAAAAAAAACTAATAAGAATTCTCTGTGCTGCCAAAGGAGAGACTATGAGGCCATTTTACCCAATGGATAATTCCAGGAAAGTCGCCAAACCAATCTAAAGGGACTTCAGACATTTAGGATGCCTCGAAACACGGGCGATGCCCCGTGAGTCAGTGCTCGTTCTGCTCAAACCTGCCCGATGGTCATCACGGGGCTCAGACGCCCCTCCGCCGCCCTTCCGCACAGCCGCCCTGCCCTGTATCGGGAACTACACAGAATGGGGAAACCAAGTTTTCCAGTGCCCAATAAACAATCTAAAGAATTACTACAACCATAGTGTGCTCATAATAAGAAGTGAAATTAAATGAGAAAAGAAGTTTCATTGGGGCAACGCGACTGTCCATCCTGTCGGTCCGAACCACACAGCCGCCGGGCGTCTGCCGGGCTCACATGCTGCGGGGCATCAGGTGTCGGGAAGGCCCGCACTTCAGCAGCCAGGACGTTGGCACCTGGAAGGTGGCATGGACTCCAGACAAGGCGATGGCATTGCCACCCCCGAAGCGTCCACTGCCGTGCAAGAACAATCAGTTCTGTGACAAATTCGGGCAAGAGCCGTTAAATCAGGACTAAGCATTCAGTGCCTTTGTCTGACAGGAAACTCCAGGCAGAACTAGCAGGTTAGCGCATCCAAGCACAGCTGTCTGAAGTTCCAGATTTTCCTACAAGTGGTACTTCGCAGTCCACAAACGTGCCTTTTATGACACGTTAAAAAGAACCTGCAGCCCGCCAGGTAACAGGTGTTTCACCTAATTCCCCTGTCGTCAGGGTTAGAGGTCTGCACGCAAATTCCATTTGCTTGATTGTAATTATTTGGGGTATCAGTTTTTCCTATCTCTTGATGAAAACCAATCTTTTTCTTCTTAAGTGCATTTCTGTGCAAGGCTTAGAACTCATGGGTATGTCGTGGAGATCACCATGCAGGTGGGAAAATGACTCGCTGGCGGAACGTGTCGCAGGCTGGTGTTTGATTGCTCACATCAAAGAGATCACACGCAGGCCCTCCGAAACATTTCGCGTTTCGCTCAGGTCCTGACGCCTCCAAGTCGCACCTCCGCACCTGCTGCGGGAATGATAACAAAGCTCCCCCGGCTACCCAGTGCACAAGACAACAATCAAAGTCACATTCTCTTTGTCCCGCCGTTACGTTGAGTCCGTCTACCAACATTTGATTAGGCTTTTTTTTTTTTTTTAAATTAAAACACTGTTTGCTGACTAGAGTCCAGCTGTGTGCTTGTTTTTCAGGGTTTTGTTAAGTCTTTGGAACAACACAATTTGTCCTGGATGCACAACTTTTGATGTCTGTGAATCAGGGGCTGTGTTCCCAGGTTGACTTGTAGTGATGACAGTTTTTTAAAAACAAATGCATCATGATGTTAAGAGGAACAAACCAATTCAAGGTTCATTCACTGACCACATCCCAGCAACGTGTGATACAGCCAAAACTGTTAACGTGCCTTTCTTGTTTCTCAAAGAATGCCAGAATATGAGACTGAGTCTGCTCCACTCCCAACGCCCATCGATGCTATGGTTTCACTCCAGCTTAAGCCTTAGCCTCCTTTTCTCTCTGCCTCCCCACTCTCCCCACTGCCCACCTCTGGGACAGGCAGAGCGTGGGAAGGAAAGGCACAAAGAGGGGAACCGAGAGCAAACACACAGGGTTTGAGACACCGGAAGTTCGAGTACCAATGAGTCGAAATGCAAATTTGGGGTACAGTTTGGACCTACCAACTTAGCGTCACTAGTTCCAAGTTTCAGTTCCCGCAGTGAGGCACTCTGGAACCCAGTCCAGAGACGCTCCGACATATCAAAGAAGGCATCGGCAGTCTCAGGTGGGACCAACAGGAGGGTTTTCCTTGGTTCTCAGCTGATCATGTTTTTGTTTGCGGTTCTTTTTCCTCTCCTGAATTTTTCAGTATCCTCATGAATATCAGAAAGCCTGGAACAGAGGCCAACTTCCCATTGTAAACTGTGACCCAACTTTCTCTCTCTGTTTAGGTCTGACTCCTCCATTAGGATGTGAGTTCCATGACGGTGAACACCATTTCATTTTCCCAGATACGAGGTCCGTATGGAAAAAGTCCAGCCGTTGTTAACATAACAAGGAGGATTTGCATGACACCGATGTAACCTGGAAGCCAAGGAGAGTGGACTGGATTGTGCAGGGGTGAACGGTGATGACCTCACTGTGCTAGTCAGTGTGGGGGGTGGACACCGATGAGTGAGCATGTGTACTGTGTGGCCGTCGCAGTCAAAATGATTGAGCAAGTAGAGCAACGAACCTGCATTAAATTTTTTGTTAAGCTTGAACGCTCCTCTGCAGAAACCATTCAGATGATTCCGAAGGCTGCGGTTAAGGGCAACTGGTGACTGGTAGCTTTGTCACAACAATGAGTCCACTCACACATCACATCTGATGCAGAGTCTTTTGGAGAAACATCAAATCACCCAGGTGACTCAGCCCCCCTACAGCCTAGATTGGGCACCCTGTGACTTCTGGCTTTTCCCAAAACTAAAATCACCTTTGAAAGGGAAGAGATTTCAGACCATCAGTGAGGTTCAGGAAAATATAATGGGGCAGCTGATGGCAACTGAGAGAACTGTGTGAGGTCCCCAGGTGCCTACTTTGAAGGGGACTGAGGCATCATTGTCCTGTGTACAATGTTTCTTATATCTTGTGTCTTCCTCCGTAAGTGTCTCTGTTTTTCCTAATACATGGCTGCATACCTTCCGGACAGACCCGTGTCCCTTGCCCTGGGCAGAGGGCCAGAACTATAACAGAAGCTCAAGAAAATATCTGCTGCGTGAATACATTCAAAATTACCCAGGCATTGAATCGCAAACTTAGTGTTAGTTTTGCAGAAGGACTGCCCTCGATTTCCCAGTGTTTGGTGACTTATGGAAGCAGAATTGTAAGGGCTTTACGAATGCACAGAACAGTTTTTGGCCTGTTGTTCAAACGGCAAACATGTGCAATGAGAACAGGGACACCTCAGTAAGAAACAAGCAAAAGGTGATTATCTACAAGCATTTGCTCATTGGTTTCACTGAGAATGAGAACCAATAATTTCAATATTTTTTTCCAACACCGCCCAGTACTCTGAAATCCAGCCGAGAGATGCTAAGGAGACACTGGCAGTGTCAGCAGGAACTGATGAAGGGTCTTACCGGGTCCCAGCTGATGGCGATTTAACGTTTCTCACTGCCCCCCCCCGCCCCCCCCCCAGCAGGCACTGAAGGACTAAAGACGGAGGACTGTACTCACCAGCCTTGATGTGGACATCCTGACTTCTAATTTTCCCTGAAGGATTTTCAGCTGTGCAATAATAAATATTATCATGGATTAAGGTACTAAAGCTTGAAGGAGGGAAGGGGAAAATTTGGAGAGTGCCGTTGGGGTGGACGTGGCGGATCCCGGGAACATCGTAGATCTCCTCGCCCGTCGCTAGGTACCATCTGAGAGACACAGGAGGGACGCCTGCAGCCGGGCAGGGCACCAAGGTCCCCGTGGTGCTCGCGAACACTACCTCTTGCAAAGATGCATTGACAAAGTAGAGGCTGGAGTGAAGGTCCTCACCGAAAACTGGAAGAAAACAACAGAAGAACCAGTCAGTTAAGTGCTCCTTCTGAACTTGACTTTCCGTCAGCCTGGCCTACGGAGGTTCTTTTAAGAAAAAAAAATCACAGGGTGTGACTGAGACTAAATAATTCAAAATTGCCCAACTGACTACAGACAGAGAGGCTGGCCCTGGGAGGTAAGGTGCCATCTTCACGTCACGTTTTGTACACAAGTTTGCGCGTTTTCCAGGATTTTGAGCAGGTTACTCACGGTCCATTGCCCTGCGCCCTGCTCTGTCTTCACTGTACTGACCACTCTCAGAATTTATATTTTATATTCTTTTTTGAACTGTCTCCCTCTGGAACACGTGCCCTCTGAGGACAAGGTGCTGAAGTTGCTCAGACCTCAGGAACAGGGCCTAACATCCAGTGAGGAGAAGCAGAAGAGCGAATGACTACATTCAGTTGCAAGAATCAAATCGCCCCGTTGGGTAGGGGCATGGAGGGCTCATTTGAAATGAAATCAGTCACAATTTTTTTAAATTAAAAGCAAAGATCGTATGTAAAGCATTTTTAAAAGCAAAGTTGGCTTTCTGAAAAATAGGGTCCAATCCACAATGCAGTTTTAATTAAAAATATGTAGCAGTAATAAAGAGAACTTGGACAAAAGCATCATTTAATTTCATCGGACTATGACAGTTTGTTCCAGATTTTATATTTTCTCGTCTGGTCCATCTGCCTGCGTGCCTTACCTGTATAATTACACTGTAATGTGCCTACGTAAACTATGCAATTGTTACAGACTGCTTCGTTCTCATCACGGTATTTCATACATATAATTTCATTTTCCTATATGGACTTCACAAGTAAATGGTAGTGAATGAACATTTTAAAATGGAAAAAGTACAATAAAAATCTGTACATTAAAAACACATTAACAAACATTAAAAAATATTTTATATAATATGATTTTCTAAACTATTTCCCTGATCTTGGTTGCTTAAATGGTTTCTACTTTAATTGCTGGAACTAAAATGCCTGTTAACCTCTCCGCACACATTTAGCTTTTTTAATTCATATATGGAACACCTACATTGCACTTGGTAACAAAGAGTTAGGAAGTCTCATTTGTGCAAACAAAGGAAACTCAACATGTGGAACCCAAACTTAAACAAAATATTTTTAAATGTCACTAAGATCTACTTTGCGGACATCTGCGTTTACATGTGACTTTCTTTTTTCAAGTATATTTTATAGATTATGCTGTTGCGGTTGTCCCGTTTTTTCTCCCTTTTATCCACTTCCCTCCTGCACCCCCCTTCCCTCTAGTATATTCCCCCCCTTAGTTCATGTCCACGGGCCATACATATAAGTTCTTTGGCTTCTACATTTCCTGTGCTATTCTTAACCTCCCCCTGTCTATTTTGTACCTAGCATTTATGCTTCTTATTCCCTGTACCTCTTCCCCCATTCTCCCCCTACCACTTGCCCACTGATAACCCTACATGTGACCTCTATTTCTGTGATTCTGTTCCTGTTCTAGTTGTTTGCTTAGTTTGCTTTTGTCTTTCTTTTTGTTTTTAGGTTCAGTTGTTGATAGTTGTGAGTTTGTTGTAATTTTACTGTTCATAGTAAATTGATTTTCTTAGATAAGTCCCTTTAACGTTTCCTGCAATAATGGCTTGGTGATGATGAACTCCTTTAACTTGACCTTATCTGGGAAGCATTTTATCTGCCCTCCCATTCTAAATGATAGCTTTGTTGGATAGAGCAATCCAGGTTGTAGGTCCTTGCTTCTCATGACTTTGAATACTTCTTTCCATCCCCTTCTTGCCTGTAAGGTTTCTTTTGAGAAATCAGCTAATAGTCTGATGGGAACTCCTTTGTAGGTAATTCTCTCCTTTTTTCTCTTGCTGCTTTCAAGGTTCTCTCCTTATCTTTAATCTCGAGTAATTTAATTACAATGCGTCTTGATGTGTTCCTCCTTGGGTCCAACTTCTTTGTAACTCTCTGAGCTTCCTGGATTCACATGTCTCATTCCTTCACTAGACTGAGGAAGTTTTCCTTCATTATTTTTTCAAATAAGTTTTCAATTTCTTATTCTTCCTCTTCTCCTTCTGGCACCCCTATGATTTGGATGTTGGAACATTTAAATTGTCCCAGAGGTTCTAAGCCTCTCCTCATTATCTGAATTCTTGTTTCTTCATTCTGTTCCAGTTGAATGTTTATTTCTTCCTTCTGTTACAAATCACTGATTCAAGTCCTGGATTCCTTCCCTTCACTGTTGGTTCCCTGTATATTTTTCTTTATTTCACTTTGCATAGCCTTCACTTCTTCCTCTATTTTGTGGCTGTGCTCAGTCATTTCTGTGAGCATCCTGATTACCAGTGTTTTTTAAATATATTTTATTGATTATGCTATTACAGTTGTCCCATTTTCCCCCCTTCATTCCCCTCTCCCCTGCACACCACCTCCCACCCACATTCGCCCCCTTCAGTTTATGCCCATGTGTCATAAGTTCTTTAGCTTCTACATTTTCCCACACTATTCTTGCCCTCCCCCAACTATTTTCTACCCACCATCTATGCTACTTGTTCTCTGTACCTTGTCCCCCTCTCTCCTCCTCCCAAGCCCCTGTTGCTAACCCTCCATGTGATCTCCATTTCTGTGTTTCTGCTCCTGTTGTAGTGATTTGCTTAGTTGGCTTTTGTTTTAGGTGTGGTTGTTAATATCTGTGAGTTTGCTATCTTTTTACTGTTCATATTTTTTACCTTCTTTTTCTTAGATAAGTCCCTTTAACATTCCATATAGTAAGGGCTTGGTGATGATGAACTCCTTCAACTTGACCTTATCTGAGAAGCACTTTATCTGCCCTTCCATTCTAAATGAAAGCTTTGCTGGATAGAGCAATCTGGGATGTAGGTCCTTGCCTTTCATGACTTGGAATACTTTCCAGCCCCTTCTTGCCTGTAAGGTCTCTTTGAGAAATCAGCTGACAGTCTGATGGGAACTCCTTTGTAGATGACTCTGCCTTTATCCCTTGCTGCTTCTAGAATTCTCTCCTTCATTTTAATCTTGGCTAATGTAATTATGATGTGCCTTGGTGTTCCTCCTTGGGTCCAACTTCTTTGGGACTCTCTGAGCTTCCTGGACTTCCTGATAGTCTATTTCCTTTGCCAGATTGGAGAAGTTCTCCTTTATTATTTGTTCAAATAAGTTTTCCACTTGTTGCTCTTCCTCTTCCCCTTCCGGTACCCCTCTAATTCGGATGTTGGGATGTTTAAAGATGTCCTGGAGGTTCCTAAGCCTCTCCTCATTTTTTTTGAATTCTTGTTTCTCCCTTGTTTTCTGTTTGGTTGTTTCTTTCTTCCTTCTGGTCCACTCCATTGATTTGAGTCCCAGTTTTCCTCCCATCTCTATTGGTTCCCTGTGCATTTTTCTTCGTTTCACTTATTGTAGCCTTCATTTTTTCATCTAATTTGTGAGCAAAATCAACCAATTCTGTGAGCATCCTGATCACCAGGGCTTTGAATTATGCATCTGATAGGTTAGCTATCTCTTCATCACTTAGATAAATTGGCTCTGGGGCTTTGATTTGTTCTCCAGTTTGAGCCATTTTTGTGTCTGGGTTTTTTTGTTTGTTTGTTTGTTTTGTCTGGTGGAGGCTGTTATGTAGTGAGGGGTAGAGCCTTAGGTGTTCCCCAGGGCAAGGCAGCCCAGTCGCTGGGTAGTGATGCTGTATATGGGGGTGGGGTCTGAGAGAAACAATGGCACTTGCTCTGCTCACTCTTGGATTCCAGTCCCTTCTGCTGCTTCCCCTTCGCCTGGATTATCTGCATGCGAATGTGGGACCACCTGGTCAGCCAGCCGCCTTGCATGGCCTCACTGGGTCTGTACAGTTTTCACCCCGTGCCCGGGGTCTGCTAGCCACCACCTGCGCACCTGAGATCTGCCAGCTGCTGCTGCCTGTGTGCCCGGGTCCGCACCTCCACTTTTTCCTGCCGTGACTCCACCCCTCTTACCGGTCTGGATGAATGGTTGTTGGGTTTCCAAACAGTTCGATTTTCTGAGTTCTGGTTGTTTTCTTGTTTCTAAATCTTTGTTGTCCTTAATTTTGGTTGTGAGAGGAGGCACAGTGTGTCCACCTATGCCTCCATCTTGGCTGGAAGTGATTATCAGTGTTTTGAACTCTGCATCTGATAAGCCATCTATCTTCTCATCACTTAGTTCTTTCTCTGGAGTTTTGATCTGTTCTTTCAATTGGGCCATATTTCTTTGCCTCAGCACACCTGTTATGTTATAAGGTAAGGGGTGGAGCCTTAGGTATTCACCATGATGGGGCAACCCACTTTGCTGCATTGTGGCACTGTCGTGGGGGAGGGGTCAGAGAGCAAACAATGTCACTTGCTCAGCTCTTGTCCTACTTTCAGTCACTTCCCTTGCTTCCCACAAGTCGATTGTGCCCTTTCAGGTGCTGATTCCCAGGCAGGTGGGCTTGTGTACGTTCTAGGATCCTGAGGGTCTCTCCAACAGACTCTCCTGTGAGACTGGGAGTTTCTCTCACTGCCACAACCCTCACAGATTTCTACAGGCAGAGGTTTGGAGGCTTTATTTCCCTGCCGTGGAACCCTGGGTTTGCACAGCCTATGTCACTCCCCAGTTGTTCCTCCCAGCTTATCCGCATGGGAATGCAGGATAGCCCAGCCCTCCAGCTGCTGCCTCACCAGTCTGATCCTTGCTGCCCCAGTTTTAGGTCTCTGCCCCTCCTACCAGTCTGGACAAATATTTCTTCTTTAACTCCTTGCTTGTCAGATATCCAAACAATTTGATTTTCTGGCTGTTCTGGTTGTTTTTTTTTTGTTTTTAAATTGGTTGTTATCCTTCTTTTGGTTGTATGAGGAAGCAAAGCATATCTACCTATGCCTCCACCTTGACCAGAAGGTCCTGTGTTTATATGTGACTTTCTAAAAACAAATGCCTACCCAGTACCATCTTCACAGGAGAGGAAAGGAGCCCTCAGTACTTGGAATTAACATTGCTGGGCAGAGATGAAGATAACATCTACTGAGCACTGAACCAGGCCATGCTGTGAGATTGAAGGGGTTGTATCATTTACTCTTGTGAACAGCAGTTCTGCCAGGTAATTGTAGACTCCTCTGCGAAGACGATAATTTGGAGATTCACAGAGGTTATCACTTGACCAAGGACTTAGGACTAAGAGGATGAAGAAATCATCTTTCTCATGAAGATTTCATTTCATGGCATAGTTGCTTTTCTTCTACAAAGTAAAATCTTGGGGAAGCTGTGCTCATGAGCTTTAGTACCCTCCAGCTCTCTTACCTGAACACCCACCTGCTTTCTCTTGGTCTCTCTCACTGTGCGGACCCTGAGTGTGCCCCCTGGGGGCCAATGCTGACTCTCTCTGGGCTGGGAAAGCAGAGTGAATGCCATTTGCCATAAGATGGCAGAGAAAAATGCACTTTAGAGAAGTAGATTTGCCCCAAGAGAAGACAGGTGTTCATCAAGTAGTAACTGATAGTTTTCTCTTCCAGCCAAAACTCAAGTCTTTAGCAGTGGTCCATAAATCAGAATATAAAAATTACTGCTAACTAAGAAATTGGTTCAGATCGGAAGCAGAGTTGTGGTTTTAATTGTGAGCTTTCTAGGAAACTGATGTCACCCCAGACATATTGTTAGGATCAAGATGACTGTCCCTCTTCAGGACTAATTAATTCCACCTAGGTTCTTTTTCCCCCTCCCCACATTCCTCTTCTGTCAACTGGACATGGGTCATGTGAACTAAGTAAAATTTAGACACATTTGAATTTATTTTGTATCACAAAAGTAGCCTCATTAAGAATAGCAATTCTTTGAAAACGTGACTATATATAAGATATATTTACAAATTAAATGTGGAGTTTCCTATTGTAAACCACATTTCAAGTGTCAGCTTGTGAAATCATTTAAATGACTGTGAGAAAAATGCAAAATAAATGTTTAATCCTAGTAGTTAAAAACATAAGTGTCCTCTGGGGAATTACTGTAACTTCTCCTTTTTTTTTTTTTAGGTATTTCACATTAGTCTTTCTATTTCACACCATTGGGTTTAATAAAGTAACAAACTCATTCCCTAAAATACACATCATATGGCCACAGGCAAAAAAAATAAAATAAAATAAAAGAACTATATTCCAACAGCTTTTGTTTCTTCCATCTAAGGGATCATCCATCTGCTTAAATAATAGTATTTCATCTTATGGAGTGCTGCATGCATTTTAAATACAGTAACATTTGCTCCCTCCAGAAAGTGCACAGGCAATCTCAACGTGAACTACATGGGTGTGAAAGCTCCTTGAAAGTAACTGCAGTTTAATAACAGGAAGCTACAGAAAACATCTGGCATCCCCCTGTTGTCTAGTTCAGGTCTAACATCCGGGGGCACAGACACCAAGGGCACTCCAGGAGGGGCTGTGTGCATTGTCACTTTCTTCCAGATTTCTCCATATTTTATATCGTTGTAACAGATGGCATAACCATGGCTCGAGTGACAACAGGAAAAAGAATGTTACGCTAAAAAGAAAAACAAGACAACATCGCTTTCTTGGAAACCCAAAGAGGGCAGAAAGAAGAGGTGAGGCGGGAAGGTCACAGGAAGCAACGCCACCACCCTTCCTTCCCCCAACAGTCTTCGCTGAGCCCTTGCCGCTGCCCAGGCCTGGGGAGAGGCCCCAGCAACGCAAACTCATGTGAGTCACGGTACTGCCCCCACGGAATTTCTGGGTAGAGGGGGCATGGCTGACAAAAGATCAATGATAATTCCTTGGCTATCTATTTGGACAGAATTATCCACAGCGCATTACAGGAGCCTAAGTGATAGGGAAACCAACCCAGTCCAGGGAAGACGAGAATGCTTTCCCGAGGAAAGAGCGAACGGAGATGCTACGCGGAGGGCATAAAAATGTTGGGATGCTGAGTTGTCATAGGAAGGAGGGAAGTGAGAAGATGCTGGAAAACGGGAACCTCAGGGCAGAACTATCGGGGATGCACACTGTTGGAGAGGGATCTTGAGGTTATTTATGCGCACTCATTTGTTCTCTGCATAGCTACTCAGCAACTACTAATTACCTGGCTTCGTGCCAAGGCCTGGGGACTTACTAACAGCCAAGGCTCACAGAGGGATCTCCAGAAGCTCCCATTTCAAATGCTTCTTGTAAAACCTGGATCGTAAGGGTGTCCAATCTCATACTGAAAAGCAGGTGCTTAATTCTACAGGCAATGGGGAGTCCCATCCGCAGGGCATTCACCTACAGAAATAAATACCTGCATCTACACAGAAACCTGCACACACATGTTTGAAGCAGCATTACTTATAATTGCCCAATGTGCAAACGATTCAAGTGTCCATCAAATGAAAAGTGGATAAACAAATGTGGTATGTCCATGCCATGGAACTTTACTCAGCAAAAGAGAGATGAAATTCTGATACATGCTACAGACACGAATGACCCTTGACACCCCTATGCTAAGCCCCCCAAAACCAGTCACAAACAAATACATCCTATATGATTATATCCATATACAGGGTCCAGAAGAAGAAACTGTACAGGGAGAGAAAGGAGATGCATGGCTTACTTAGGGCGGGAGACAAGGATGAGAGGGTAGGAGAGAGGTAACTAAAGATGAAAAGATTCCTTTTCACCAGGATCAGTCTAAAGTTGATCCTGGTCAAAGTCGTACACACCTGCAAATTCACGGAAAATCCGCTGAGTTGTACAAATGGGTGAATGTTATTGTACGTAAATTCTATCTCAATAACGCTGTTTAAGAAAACAGGGAGTCCATGAACATTTTGCCACTGAACAAGCAATTTTCCAGGCTGTCGTTTTAGAGTAAGCGCTGGCGGCGGGGCTGGGGAGTGATGCCGCACAGGCAGGAAGTCAGACGAGGCTGCGGCAGCGGGGTGGGGGCAGGGGCTGGCTCACACCTCCCCGGGCAATGACGGTGTGAAGGGAGGAGAAAGCCCACCTACGCAGACAGGGCTGATACGATCCCACCAGAGTTTGTGGTCTGGGGTGTAGGGGACATGAGAGCGAGGACAAGGCAAAAGGCCAACATGATCCTGACTTAACAGCCTGTATGGTTACACCTTGAATAAAAGCAGAGAACAGACAAGGCAGAGCTGGCTGGGCAGAGGACACAGCACTGTTTCACTCAGGCTAAGGGGGCGCTGTTCTTGGACCACCCGCTAGTGAGTTGGGAAGAGGGATGCAAGACCCCAGAGAGAGGTTGAGCAGTAAGGGAAGCTGATGCCCACCCCTGGGTGAGATACACCAAGGAGAGGGTAAAGAACAAGGGGACACACAGTCCGGAGATGGGTCCTTGGGGATGTACATAATTAATTAATCATTAATTAATACGTAAAAGTTGAGCAAAGGATATTTGACCAAGGATTGCACCCCCAAAACATAATGAAGTGCTGCAAGTCAGTAAGAAAAAAAAGGTAATATAATAAAAATGGGCAAAAGTCTTGGACAGTCACTTCACAAAGGCCAATATATAAATGATCAATAAGCACATGAAAAAATATTCAATGACACCCACTTCAATGACTAAAATGGAAGGGACAGAATACATTGTCTCAAGAATACAGAGGAACAGGAATCTCATAAATTGCAGGTGGGAATGTAAATCGATAAAAACCATTGTGGGGAACTGTCCCTCAGTGATTACAAAACCTGAATATATTGCTGAAAGCCAGCGATAAAAAGAAGACTCTGGAAGGCAGCCAGATTTTTTTAAACACGCATCGTACACAGAGAGACAATAAATGATGGCAGACTTCTCCAAAACAACACAAGCCAGAAGACAGAGGAGGAAAAAAATTAAAGTATTATTTAAAAAAGAAAAAGACGTATATCAATCTGAAATTCTATGCCCAGCAGAGGACACTGCCTTTCGTAAGTGAAGGTGAAATAATACTGACTTTTCCAACATTCAAAAACCAAGAGAATTCATTGACAGTAGACCAGAAACACAGGAAATGTGAAAGCAAGCCTTTCAGGTAGAAGGAAAATTGTATCAGTGAAGCATCTGCGACTTCACAAAAGAAATGAAAGAATGCCAAAAAAACGGCAAGTATGTGGGTAGACATTTAAAGAAAACACATTTGCTCACTTAAAAAAAATCATCAGACAATTTGCTGCTTAAAGCAAAAGTGGTAACAAATGTATCGTGGGGTTTAAAACCTACAGAGAGAAAATAAATGACGCGATCAGCACAAAGGCAAGTGATGATGGAACTGACAGCCTGCTGTGGTAAGCTTCTTCCACTACTCGTTAAGTGTTACGCAACACTATTATTTGAAAGCAGGCCATGTTAGTTTAAAGATATGCATTGTAAACCCTAAAGCGATCATTTAAAAAAAATCGGAAAGCATAACAAAACAAACTTAGATATTAACTGATTAATGTAGATGGTGTAATTATTAAAAAATACTCCAATAATCCAATAAGAGACAAGGGGGAAAATGGAGACTAGGTGGACTAAATAGGAAATAATTATCAATGTTATATTTAAATACAACTAAGTTGGTGTTAGGCCAATAAATATAAATGGCCTAAACACTTCAATTAAAAGGCAGAAATTGTCAGAATAGATGAAAAATCAAGACCTAACTCTATTTTCTCCAGAGGAAACCCACCATAAATATTTTTTAAAATCAAGTAGGTTAAAAGGAAAAGCAGAGACTAATACACCAGGCTAACTCTACTTAAAAGAAAGCTTGAGTGGTCATATAAATATCAAAGTAGATTTCAGGATAAGGAATAGTACTAGGATGGTTATTTCCTAAAAATAAAAAAGGTCAACTCATCAGGACGACAATCCTAAATGTTTATGTACCTAATAAGAGAACTTCAAAGTACAGAGAACTGGGCCATAAGTTTCTTTCTTTGTCAGTGATAACTGCCATTGGGATGATATATCCATGTTTTTTGTTGAGTGTTAATTTGCTTTCCTGCATTTTGATGCTCATAAATGGTGCATACAAAGATCAATCTTATCTCTCATGCCTGGAGTTGGTTTCCAAGAGTCCATCCACACTGGTCTCCTCGTTGCCTTGGGTTCCCAGACCCCTTCCCACCTCAGGGCCTGTGAAAATGCTGGACTCTCTGCCAGGATACTTCACCATCCTTTGCCCAGTACTGCTTACTCTTTGAATCTCAGCTTAAACATCCATCGTTTAGGGCTGTATTCCTGGTCTTCCACCGCCCAGACTAGACCCCATGTCCTCTCCGCTTCCTACATCATTCCTTCCAGCTCTTATCTTAGCTGTTTGGGGTGGGTTACCTCCCCCACCATACACACTACATTATAATCTACAAGAGGGGCCCTACGCGTAAATGATGCAACCTTATTCCCGGTACATAATGCACTGAGTAGTGTGGCAGACCCTCCTGCGTGGCGTGGGCCCAGCTCCCACTCGGTAGTCAATGTGCATGTTTTAGTTCATCCATAATGACGTGGACACTGCTGGCCAGTGTCTGCCTCAGAGTAGTACATAACAGAAGCCCTCAAAAAGGAGTAAATAAATATTTAAAAATAGTGTCTATCAGTAGGTGACTAGATAAAACAATTATGGAACATTTACACAATGGAATAGTACTCAGCCATAAAAAAGAAGAAAAATTTTCCCCTTTGCAACAGCATGGATAGACCTGGAGAACATTATGCTGAGTGAAATAAGCCAGTCAGAGAAAGACAAATACCATATGATTTCACTCATACGTGGGATCTAATGAACAAACTGGACGAACAAGCAAAATAGAGGCAGACTCACAGATGGACAGCAGGCTTACAGCTCTGAGGGGGTAAGAGGCTGGAGGGACTGAACAAAAAGGAAAAAGGACTCATGGACAAGGACACGCATGAGAAGACTGTGGGGGAGGAGGCATAAGGGGACTGAACGGTAATGGAAAAATACAATAAAAATAAAATATATATATATAATGTACGTTACGGTTATATATACATAATTCCTTTAAAGGAACTATTTTAAACTTTTCTTCATATGCATCATCTAATATAATCTAAATTCCACTATATAGATGTCAGGGAACAAGAGTGATTGGATGAGAGAATTTCTCTTATAAATGTATAAGAACACATTTATGAAATTTTAGCTACTATGTGTAAGAATGTTCTTTTTATCCAATATTTGTACTGATTTTGCAACAAGGAATAAGAGCTCAATTTTGCTATATGTTTTACAAATCTCTGGAGGAAAAAAATAAGAAAAATGTTAATGTTTTATGCAGAAAACGTCTAAGTATTGTTTGCAATATCCTTCCAGAGAATTATTTCCACATGTGTACAGGGAATTCATTCAGAGATAACATCTCTGTCCCTTTAAATGGAGGACGGTCACTCTCGCTAACGTTGCTGGAGGTCAGGTGTGCATTTTCAGAGCAGAATAATGAGTAATATGTACGTAGTTTGCTGTGTCCTGGCATTTATATTTTAAGCACAAAGGTTTCAAAAGGCATGAAAGTGGCTGGTGATTTGGAAAGAGCAGAAGATATTGGGGGAATTATAATTATAAGCAGCAAAGCACAGGAAGAAACCAAAATAATGTAAATGACTCCTTAAGACTTGGGAGCATAAAATTTGGGAACAAAAATAGAACAAATTAATGAAGAAAGAGGGGTGAATGCAAATTCACATAAGGAATTATAAATGAAGCAAATCATCAACAAACAGAGTGGGGGGGAAGCTACATTACGATACAGTTGGCAATATTGTCTTACACAGATTAAAAAGGCTCAGTGAAAGGAGAAAACTACAAAAAAAAAAAAAAAAAAGAATGTCCCCAAACACAGCAACATAAACTAAAAATAAGCCGAACAGTAAAGCAAGGAGACGGGTGCAATGAAACTAATGGAAGCCGACTCAGTGGCCTCCCCTGCGACAGAAGAACAAACAACGACCTAAAACCAGGGACTTCTCGGTGCCTCGGCAGGAGGAGCTGTAAAATCAGAGTCCAGCAGTGAAACCTTAAGCTCCAGGGTAAAGTGAAAGAAGGGAAGTCAGTGATAGAAACGACACCTGCTCTCCTTCATCTCATGGCTCCGCGTCCTGTTCTCTTTGTCTCAGACCCCATCCTGCCCAGGGGCACTTACTTTTCCATTTTCCTCTGGCCTGAGGACTGGCATAAGTCTGATTTTCAAAGTGATTTGTTTTTCAGGTAATGCCTAAAGTTTACGACCTGGCGCATTTTGTTTTAGTAACAATGACCGTTCTCATAATTGCAAATACACCCTAAGTCCTAAGTGACAATGTTCTGAATGAGAAAGGCTCTTCGAGGGCTGACTGTAGCCCACCCTGGTCCCTGCAGCGCGTGGCCTCAGTGAGAGACCTGCGCACCCACCCCCCAGGCCTGCTGGTGCTCTCTCTACGTCCGTAAATCTCACGCACCCATCTACCGCCTCCGCATCTCACAGCTGCTGCCCTCTGACCTCTCTCCTCCTTGTCCTGAGGACTACGTGTAATTTGATTTACAATCATCTTAATGAGGTTTTAGGGGAAGATGGGTGACTGGTGACAGCGCATGGAGGCTCAGCTGCTTCATCTTACTGCAATGCATGCTGTCTCCGCAGCAGTGACAAGAAGATCCTGTGTCTGGGTTCCAGGTGTGACACGCCCTGTATCTCACCGCAGGACTCACCTGACTTCGTGGTCAGCGCTACTCACATAGCAGCTGATCCAGCGTTGCATTTCTATGCCTTTGCTTCATCGAGATAGTGCTCATTTATGTGACTGTAGTCATTGCTGAAACATTTGTACCTTGGATGTACCAAAGGGGACATTATCGTCCCCGTACAACATCCGCTTACACAGCACCGAGTACACAGACAGTGCAATGAACGCTTAAGTGCCATCCAAGCCAGGCCTCTGTTGAAGTAGGAAGGGTGTGTCTTTGGGACACAAGGCGCCATCTTCCTTGGGGTTCTCCAGAGGGGGACGAAGACCTGCCATTTGGCCTCTCGGGACCTCTGCGGCTCATTTATAGAAAAATGCATCAGGCTGAGCTGGAGACCCACGCCCAGAGTGCCGGGCAAGTGAAAAAAGACATTTGCAGATAATGCGAAGGCCAAAATTTTAACTGTCATGGACCCTCTTCAAAAAGCTACTGGAAGAGGAATAAAAAGGCAGCTAATCAAGGAAGAGGAAGATGTTACAGACACAAAACAAAGGCCCAGCCACAGGTGAGAAAGCGAAAGAACTTCCAGAGTGACTCTGAAAGATTCCAGGTAGCCACTGGGCAGCAGAAACTAGTCTGGATGGGCACAGAGAGAAGGTACCCAGAGAGAGTTTTCGAATGATAAATGAATAAAGAAACAGCTGAAGACCCTGATGTACCTGCATGTATTAGAAGGGGTACTCAGTCCTGGTGCAGAATTTGGGCAGTGAGCTAGTCACACATACAGTGAAAACCAAGTAAACAAAAAAGTATGTGATTATTAATCAATCCTAGGGAAAACACACGGCAACCGGAGACAGGAAAAATGTTCCTAATACACTATGCGGCTCAGCGGCAGCAAATGTTTACATAGTTACCATAATGTAAATAAACCCTACACATTGATTTAACCCAAAATGGTAATATCATTATATGGAAAAAAAAATAAAAGATAAGGATGAAAGTCATTCACGGTCCATAAAATTAAGTTAAATAGATTTATAAGACTAAAAATAAATATTTCAGTATAAACAGAGGATTTGAAAATACAGGGTGGGCAAAAGTAAGTTCACAGTTGTCCATATGGAAAAAGACATGCAGGTAATGGTTATTGCAATAACTTTATTCACTCAAAAAATGTCATCATGTAACTGCATACCTAGTTTTGCCCACCCCGGTACAGATCTGAACACTAGAAGGAAGAGCTTAGAAAGGAAAAATCACCGAGAGCAAAGCCTGTAGGTGAACGTGGTTCTAGAGAGCGTTTCACTCCCATCGTGCTTAGAAGCCGCTGTGACCGACCCTGACGGGCAACGATGCTTCCAGAAACGCATCACGGTGGGTCTGCTCTTCCGCCTCCGCCCGCCAGCACGGAGCCCACCGACCCCGCGCACGCTCTGGGGGCTGGAATGCAGACGTAAATAGAAATCACACCTACACAGGCTCCTTGGGGAGTCTCGATCACTTAAGACTGTAGAAACCAATTCTGTTGATTGGAACCCTGGCCAATTATTCCCCTAACTTCCTGGTCCTCCCAGTTACATCCACAGTGTGGGATCCAGCGGCCTCAACATATCAAATTCAGATAGTTCCCTGTCTTCCTTCTCTTCCAAGAGATGCCCTTCCCCATTTGTCAGTATTTCAGAAAGAGCTAAATTAGAGGCACAGAAGGTATGCACAGAAATATTCTATTCTTATAATGTTAGTTGTTTTTTGTTTTTTGTTTTTTTTTTAAAAAGAGCTAAGAACCACCCATCTTTACGGTGGCTTGGACCCAACACTTGGGCCCACTGCGACACCCCTCTTTTTCTCATTCCTCAGAGTCACTACACCAGAAAGCCCATCCGCTGCACCTCTAGAACAGACTGAGAATGGGACACTTGTCACTTCTTCTGCCGCCTCCTTGGTCCAAGCCACCACCATCCCCCCGCTGGATGGTGTCCCATGGCTCTCTCTGCCACTGACTTTGCCCCTACCCACCCGCCTCACACTCTGATCCATCAGCCTGAGGGATCCAGCTAAATATATGTCCAGTTAGCTCTCTCCTCTGCTCAGGACCTTCCAGGGCCCCCATTCGCTCCCAAGAAAGCCAACCTCTCTCCATGGTCCCTGCTCACAGGTCTCTGAGGTCACCTCCCCCTCCTCTCCCGTGCTCATTCCACGTCAGCCTTCTTCCCATCCTTTGACCATCCCTGCTGGCTTCCACCTCTGGGTCTTTATATGCGCTCCCCCCTCTGTCCGGGGTGTGAACCAGCTGGGATGCTCCCCCGCCTTCACGCCCTCGCCTCTCCAAGCCTTTGCCAAGCCATCTCCTTCTCCTGAGGCTCTGCTCTGAGCTCAGCGCCTCCGCCACAGTGAGGACTCCCAGCCACCCTTACTGCTGGCTCTGTCCACAGCATTCGCTGCCCGTGGTGGGCTGCAGAACTGCCTCGTGAATGGTCTTGTTTGATGGTCTCTCCCTTCCCTTCAAATTTTGGTTCCTAAAGGGTAGATATTTGGTTGGTTTTGTTCCCGGATATATCTCCACAAATACTTCTTGAAAGCATGAGTGCTGGGCTCAGTCCAATTACACAGAAATAAATGAATCTCAGGGAAATGCAACCTTCAGCAATGTGCCCGTGGCTGGAAGTGACACATTAATTCCACCTGTAGGTTCATAGAGCATGTGGTCCATTCCAAGCATTTTCTCCCACCACCGTCCCATTGAATCAAGGGCGTGTTTACTCTTACACCCTGTGCTAGGTGACAGGACAGAGGCGTCGAGGAGGGGAGGGCGTCAGTTATCCAAGGCCCCTGGGCAGCGCGAGGACGTGACAGTGTCCCCTTCACTCAGGGGGCGCGCCTGCATGTGGTGCCATGGTACTCTCCCCTTACGTGGCCTGCTAGCCTCGTCTCTACCAAGACAGTCTCACCGATGCATTACTAAGCTTTAAACTGAGTTGAAGTCTATTATCGTTGCCTTCGTTTTGGCTGTAATTGAATAGCTAACATTTATTGAATGTGTATTATGTGCCAGGACTTTGCAAAGTACTTTAAGGCAAAATTTCATTAACCTGCAAAATAAATGTTACAGGCGTTATCGTTGCTATTTTCACATTAGAGATGAGAAACCACATAAACTCCAAACTCTGCAGGAAGGGACAGACATGGGATTTGATCCCAGAAGCCATTTGAACAGGGACTGTTGGGGCTCAGACCTTCTGAAAATAAAGAAAAATAAAGGCTAGTCCTGGGCCTAGTCGTCTCCCCGGAAGAGAGGCAAAGTCACCTATAATTCTGTGTTTTGTTCCTTAAATGTCAAAATCTCCAAGTTAAGGCACCTTTGATCTGAACATCGTTGCAGAATAATGATTCACTATTCTTATCACAAGGTGTGCTGGGCGAGGTGCTGCCCTTCTCAGGGCTCCTTGCAAACAAAGCCTTAGAAACAGTCTTTGTCATCTCTCATCACTTCCTTTTAGCTAGACTGGGGCTCAGCAATGATCTCCTTAAGATTAAACTGCACAGAAACAAACAAAAAAAAAACCCTCTGCCCCTGAAATGATTATAACATTTCCTTCTTTCTTTCCTTCCTTCCTTCCTTCCTTCCTTCCTTCCTTCCTTCCTTCCTTCCTCCCTTCCTCCCTTCCTCCCATCCTCCTGTCCTCCCTTTGTTCTAGAAAATCCTAATTATCTACCTTGGTGTACTTCTTCCCCAAATTAAAACTGTGATTAAGGATTGAAACAACCAAACCAGAAAACGCAATTTTCAGAGTGGTTTCCTCTGAAGACATCCCCGAGGCCCGAATCCACGGTGAAAAATGTAGCATGTTCAAAATACACCGCGGCGCTGGTGCTAATTTACAGCTGCACAAGGCTATTCCCTTAAGGGACTAAATCTCAGCTGGAATTCATTAATTTTGACAGTTTGCCTATCACACTAGAATGGATTCGCTGAGTCATAGGAACTAGGAAGAGAAGAATCATATTCTTCCTGCTATTAAGTTTTCTTAACAGAACGGGGATTGAACATTTTCAAGGCAACTAGACACACCATTAATAACCCCGGAACCTATGCAACGTGCCGTGGGCTCCACCAAGCAGAAACCTCGCAGCTGCTCGAACCCCCTTCCTGATCTGCACCAACCAGCTGTGTAATGGGCTGAAGCAGCCCTGGGGCGCAGAAGAAGGTCGCAAAATAGAGTCTATTGTCCCAGACTGGAAATTGGACTTGATTTGGATTTGACACTTCATTTGGGCAAATGCCCTGGAGGCGTATCTCTTCCAGAAGGTTGGGGTTGGAGTGGGTAGCTGGCTGTTGCCAAATTAATTCTCCAGAACAGTCTTAAACTTGAAGGAGTAGGACTTTTAAAATAGTTCCTTCATGATGACTTCTGAAAGTCAAATTGAGTTGTAATGTCTGAGAGTTACTACTGGAAAATTTTAAATTAAACCAACCTGGTATTGCTCATTTCCAAGAGGGCATGTGGAGACAGGGCCTGATGCAGCCCTTCCCAGTGTTTGACAGAAATCAGATCTTGTTGGTAAAGACAAAAGGGTTCTAACTTTAAATGGTCATATGGAGGAAACAATGTCCAGTCTGTCAAAGCCCAGCCCGCTCCTTGATCTGGTTTGACTGTCTCCACGTGAAAATAACCTGGTGTGGGATGCTGATAAGAAAGTTACCAGAGCAACACCAAGGGCAGGAGAGGACGAGAGGGGAGGCTGGAACAGGACTCACAGTCTTCTGGCTTCTAAATCAGTCCTGCCCTCATTTGCATATTTTGGGAGGGCCGCAGCATCATCCCCGCAACCGCAACCGTAGTGCATGCAAGTGACTCATGATTCCTGAAGCTCAGCATGGATCCCGTTAGGAAGTATAAAGCAACCCTATTACTATTAGAAAAAATTAGCCAATAGAAAGTAAACCTTGGAACCCTCACAAGCACTGTTTGCATTTTTGCCTATTTGAACCAACTCTACAATCTTGAAATCAAAGTAACTGAATTATTTTTGACTCATTCCTTTAAGACATAAGAGGCCAGTCAGCTCCAAGAATGTCACAGGCACCGAACTGCAACATCAGTGAGGAAATGTGTGGGTGCCACAATAGGACCCGTAGGCAGAAAAGTCTGAAGCATTTAGGAATGAATCAAAGTCAGCCTTACGGAAGTGCTGAGTTCTCTCGGCGTTAGAGGGGTCCTAGCGTTGTGTTATTTAATTTGTATTAGTTACCGGAACAAAAATAATATAATGACAGCAATGATGACGAGACGAATATTAACAAGAAGTAACATTCATTCAGCACCGTTCCAGACACTGTTCATTGTCTCCTCCAGCCCCATTGGCTCCTCGGGGCAGGTGCCACTACGGTCCCCACTCACAGAGAGGAAGTTAAGTCAGGACACCGACAAATTACACACTCAGGGAGGGGTGGAGGAGGAGGAAGTGTGTCAGTCTGCTCAAGTGTCCATAACAAGATACCACAGACCTGGGGGGACTCAATGACAGAAACAGACTTTCTGACAGTTCCAGAGGCCGAAGTCCAAGATCAAGGTGTCACAGATTTGTTGTCTCCTGAGGCCTCTTTCCTTGGCTTGCAGATGGCCGCTGCCTCTCTCCGGCCTCAGGTGGTCTTGATCCCCTCCTTAAAGGCTGTTTCTCTAACACCGTCAGATTCTGAGAAACTCACGGTCAGGAATTCAACATAGCAATTTGGGGGACACAATTCAGCCCGTCCCGGAAGGAAACAAAGCTGGTGGAACTCTGAAAGGAGAACGTGGGGCACGTGTGATAGGAGAATTCTGAAGGCTCTGCAATGACAGCAAAGGGCAATTGGACGAGACGTTCTTGTGGCCCCAGCCTCCTCCAGGAGGAGGTGACAGGCAGGCGTGAGGCAGAGTGTCGGACTGCGGGAAGCACCCAGCACTGGGGACCGTAGTGCAGTGTTTCAGCGTAATGTGGTGATGCAGCCACGGGCCTTGAAGGTTGATTGGACAGTGTCCAGGTTCTCATGCCTTTCCATTAAGAAGCATGAAATGACTGTAGGGATGCATACTTCTCTGCCTTGAAGAGATATATTGATTCCATAACGTGATCCTCTTGGAACCTCGTTCCGAGAGTGATGTGAAAAGGGACCTGTGATTAATTACCTATTGGCTGTAATCCCTAAAATAACTTACAGAATTATTGAAACAATTCCAAGTGAACACGCTTGGCAAAAGAGGTGACTTTTGCCCCAAACCTAGTGCTCATTAGCTGCATTTTATCGTCTAACTGGAAGGTGATAGCTTGACTCCAAGGTAGAAGCATGAGAATGATGAATTAAAATCACTTTTTGAAAGTAACTAAAATGCGAAGAAGGCAATATACGGTACTATTATCACCATTTAATGATGCTGCGTGCGAGAGCTGGGCGTGGGGCCAGCACGACCAAGTGACGATCACTTTCCATTGTTCCTCCTACTTTAAAAGTCTGCTTTCCGTGCCGGGTAAGATCTATGCGTTTGGCAGGTCAGGTGACTGCACACAGTGATTTGGGGAAATTACTCTGACAGCTAAAGTTTTATATGGAAAAATGTTCACATCCATTTTCCTTCTAATGTCTGAGAAACGCATTCCGTAAAATCAATTCCGCCCTTCACCCATGATGGGGCCGTGCTATGCCGAGGGCTGTGCTGGGCACTGGGGGGAAGGGGGGCATGGAGGCTCCAGCAGAACACAAAGCCAGGTATCGCTGCCCTGACCATAATCCGCAGGCTACAGTCACGACAAGAAGGGAGGGTGGAGGAAGTGGGAGGCAGGAGGTAGACATGGAGCTGGGACGGGGCCGAGGGGGGCAGCAGCTGCTGCCCGCTGGGCTCACGAGGGGCGCTGGGGCAAGTGCTGCCGGCTGGCTCCTGGTCTTTCCTTCCATTCGGAGGCTCCTCATACAGCAGAAGTGGTTCTCTACTGGGGCACCATTTGGCGACGCCTGGAGGCACTGCTGATTGTTACAGGTCGGGGTTTGGGTGGCGCCCCCGTATCTGATGAGTCAAGGCCCGGGCGCAGCTCAACATGCTGTGATGCGCAGGACAGGGCGCAGAGGAAAGATTGTCATCGGGCGCCGCAGGTCAGTAGTGCCGCGCTGAGAAACCCCGCCTTGGAGTAAGTGTAAGGCCCACAGACTCTCTGTCCCTCCCCCCTCACCTCAGACAGGAAGGAGGCAAGCTGGGGAGAAGGAAGGGTCCCCTCCCCCTCCCTCTCCTGCTGGTGCCTGTCTGCCTGCAGGGACCATGGCCTGGGGTCTGCTCTGGGGCTCAAACTGAGACCGTCCCGAAAGGAATGCATCTCCATCTCCATCGCTCTCTCAGCCCAGGTGTGGGAAGGAAACCCGGAGGTCTCATCAGCTTCCTTCAAATCCCAACATCAGATACCCTGACATTTAAAGTATAAGACGGTCTTTAACTACACTCCCCAAATGTCAGCACTTAATAAACGAGGCGGAGGTCAGGCTTGGCGCAGACCGAATTAGACGTGCGTGGGCTCGGGGTCATCTGGAGGGGCACGTGTGCCCTAAGGAACTCTGGACGTGGCCTGCAGAGGAAACCGTGGGCCTCGAGTCCACGGGGACCTAAGCAGAGGCTCTCAGCCTGAACAGCTTCTAAAACCATCGGGCTGCAGGGCCGCTCCAGAGGAGCCTTTGAAACACGGTTCCCTTCCTTCTCATTGAATTCATCGGGGTGACACCGGCTCGCAAAAGCACACAGGATTCAGGTGCACAATCCCACCACACATCATCCGTATGCTGTATTGCACTTTGCGTGGGCGGATGGAGACATGTTTTTAATTTAAAAAATGTGCCAGTCTGCGGTGATGGAGGTTAACTAGACTCACCGTGGGGTCATTTCGCAATGTTACATGCGCTGAATTTGGATCATGTTGCATACCTGAGACTAATATATGTTACAAGTCGATTACAGCTCAATTTAAAACTTGCATTCTATTAAAATTAAAAATAATATCTTGCAAATGATCAATAAACACTATGGAGAAGGCCTCTTTCAGAGCTGACACCCAGCATCTGGAGCCAAGCCAGGAGGACAGAAGGTCCGTCCTCCAGGGACTGGCCACGGGAGTCCCTGCCCCTTCTTCTCCCACTTGTCCTGTGAGCCGCTCTGCCTCTTGGAAGGTGAGCAGACTTGCTGTAAAGTCTACAGATAACGTACCCCAGTCTCATCTCTCCAGGTTCAATTGCGCCCTCCAACCCAGCATGGCAGTCAGAGTTTGAATAATGGTGGTTCGCCCTAGATTTTCCGGGACCTTCCTATCAGGTAACCTCTTATTTCCTCACAAACGCCATATGGATGCTTCCCAAACCATGGAGGAGGTTCTTCTGCTTGCTTAATATATGCGCTCTCTACCCGCCTCTGGCTTTGTCAGCTCTCT
Source organism: Anoura caudifer (assembly GCA_004027475.1). Taxonomy (NCBI): domain Eukaryota; kingdom Metazoa; phylum Chordata; class Mammalia; order Chiroptera; family Phyllostomidae; genus Anoura; species Anoura caudifer. Next base: position 144,863 of record PVKU01002977.1, read on the forward strand.
CTTCCGGGGCTCCAAAGGGGTGAGGCATTGCCTCACGTCCTCACGTCCTCACGTCCTCACGTTGAAGAAAACACGCATCGCAGCTTCGGGAGAGGAGAGGAGAAGAGGAGACGAACTGAGAGGACCTGGGGTTTTGACTCATCGCTGTCACCTGCGTCTATGACACAGGTAGCAGAGCTCACTGGTGTGAAACGTGTGCCGGCCAACTGCTCCCACGTCAGTTTAAAAACCTGTGGAGGCGTCCAGAGTAAGTTGGCAAGGGAACCAGCGCTCCTCTCCCCTCGTCCACATGGTGGTTACTGTCGGTATCGTCCTGTTCTCTTGGTTCCGGCGCTTTTTCTCCCCCATTAGAAGGAAAGTTCCAGAGAGGCAAGAGCAAATCCCATTCATTCCCAAATTTCTAGTACTTAGGGCCGTGCCGGTGCAAATTAAGCATTGTGCATGGAGCCGAATTCAATTTGGAGGCTGTGTGAGCACACAAGTCACAAAGGAGGAAAGAAAACTAGTTCAGAAACATGTAGAATGCATAGCAATTAAAGAAATGCACGACCAGCCACAGTGTCTAAAATGTACTTGCATTTGTTCGAAATGGAAGGGTACGCGCATTTTAGAAAGCAACCTGGTAACGGGTGTCAGGGTCCAGAAAAACTGTGGAGGCTCCAGCTCTCGGACACTCTGCTCCGGGGCGTCTTCATAAGCTGAGCCTCAGAAAAGCCCGTCGGGATCCTGAACGATCTTCAACCCAACATTTCCTCTTTGGGGAGCTTATTTCATAGCATTAATATTTACCATCGCCGAGGCACCTAGCTACAACTGTGCTAACAGACTTTAAATGTCATTCCACCCTTTAGTCCTCAAAAGACAGCAACAATCTGATAAGAATAAAAAACAGGGGCTCCTATACTTAGCTAATTGTGGACGGCCACGAAGGCCACGTGGCTAAAGAGTGGCAGAGCCACGACTCAAGCCGCGTCTGTGGGGCTCCCTGTCTAGGGAACCCTGTTTTTTCCTTCTCTGATGCATTCAGGGATTATGATCTTAAACAGCACAGACAATTTCTGCATCAATTATCCTTTCCAATCTTATTCAAAACCCTACAAACTTGGAAATTATCTAAATAAGTCATAAGAAGAAAATGATTAATTGTGGAGCACTAGTTTAATGGAATATTATGGATCAAAAATTATATTAATAAAGACTATGAGGTACTATATGAAATGTTTAAGGTGCAATGTAAGCAGAAAGCAAAATTGAGATTACACTGTGATTTCAATTAGAAAGATAAGTTTATATGTTAAATAAAAAAGACTGTAAGGCATGTTCTAGAATTATGGGAGTCAGGACTATAAAAGATACTCTCCCTTCATCGAATTTCTTAATTTTACTAATGGGTGACTTTTACTAATGGATTTCTGAATTCTGACTGTTAGTTAGAAAGGCAGGTTTTGAGTTCACTGTAACCCATAAACAATGGATTTCATAAAGATCACACATTTGCTAAAAAGAGAAACACAACTGTATAAGGAAACAAATCAACACTTTACCCAGCTACTGGAGAAGTTTGCACTTAAACACTCAGCAAGCTCTGCGGGCAGTAATTCCGTGTCCCAAACCAACAACGAGTGACAGGGCTGATGGCACTGAGTCACGAGTGAGGAGGGAGCACGCCACCCAGGGTCAGCCCTGCCTGGTCTCCTCCTCCAAGGAACCTGAAACCAGAGGGGAGGGCCCGGGCAGCTCCTTCCTGTGCGTTTGCCTCACCTGACGTTTATGGAACTGACTGCCTGCTGACGCTTCCTTGGACCACAGTGCTTGTGGGGCTGCTCCGCCGGAGCGCTGTTCAGCGGGACAGCAACCGCAGCTCGGGCGAATTAATTTACCCGAGCCTCAATTTATTTATCACTAAAGGGGACCTAAAAAGCAGCCGAGGTTCACGCAAATAAGCATGTATAGTTAGTGTTATTTCTGGCCAACACATGTTCAGTGGAGGGTGGTTAGTATTAAAATAGCAGCGATAATAAAGATCTTATGTACATTTCATATGCTTTGCAGTCTTAGGTGAGGGAGGATTCTGTGTCTGCTGTCATCGTCTGTCCTTACCTCAGCCAGATCTGGACAGGGGACGACAGGACACAGGGAGGAGCCTGGGCTGCATTGGTTCGCCATGTCTGCCATAACAAATACCACAGAGTCCACTTTGCCGCAACTCTGGAGGCTAAGGGTGTGATCAGGTTTGGTGTCTTCCGAGGTCCCTCCCCTTGGCCACTTTCTCTGTCCCCGCATGGTTGTCCCCCCTCTATGTATACATGTGTCCTATTCTCTTTGTCTTAGGAAGACATGAATCATAGGTTAGGGCCCAGCCTAACAACCTCATTTTACCTAAATCACCTCTTCAAAGACTCAATCCCCAGACCCAGTCACATTATGAGGTGCTAGGAGGTAGGGCGTCCATAGAAGAACTTTTATTTTGCGAGGGGTGGGGGGACATAATTCAGTCCTTAACACTGAGGATAAAATAGTTTTTATTTTGTTCGGTCACTGCAGTCACTGTATCACTTAAAACTTGCAGGTTACGGTTTTCTCCAGCAAAGAAAATCCCCCAAATCTGGCCGGCACCGTAGTCTCAGTTGCTCACCTCAGTCTGCAGTTTTCAGACAGGCTTTCCGCAGCCGGTCCCCTGCCCCAGATGGGAACTTTCATGGGGAAAGACCAGCTCTGGAAGAAGCAGGCGAGGCTTCCTGCCACGTGGAAACCAGCAGCCACAGCAAACCTCTGCTGGCGAACCTTCCCTGGCCTCTCCCCGAGAACTGTGCGTGGCTGCAGGAAACCCTTCTCCTTGGCCCCCTTCAGAGCGAAGGCCCAACAGCACCTAACACGGTGCCCGCACATTTTGGTATAAGTGAAACTCAAAGCCCTTGTGTGGAGGAAGAAATGATGCGGGCGGCCTCCTCCACATCTGAGCCGGGGAGCCTCACATAGGCAGTCCGCTCTGAGCTGTCCAGCCCAAGTCCAACCTGCTAGCAAAAACAAAGGGAGCGGAGCAGGGCGGGGTGGGCGGTAAGGAGTGCCCTCTTCCCCAATGCCTTCCCCTTCAGGACAGGCATGACAGGCCCCTCTTTACAGTTCTAGATTTCCACAGAGCATCAAGCCTCATTTATATCCGAGTGCTGACTACCTGAACCACACGTTCTCTGCATTGGTTCAGGGCTGCCACATGTTTCAGGAACGCACAACTTCAGCTCAGATAAAGGGGGTGGAAGGCAAGGGTTGGGCCCACCTGGATGGAGTCAGGGCCTTTGACCCGAGCCAGGCAGGCTGGGGACCACCCATGCCTGGGTGGTAGGGACCCTGGGGGGGGAGGAGGCTGCAGAGAGCCAGAAGGCCAGCCAGCAGAGAGCGAGTGACTGGTTTGAAATTTCGCCTGGAGGCTCTGAGATAAGTGGCAAGGCCCTGACAATGTCTCCGGTACTTCACAAGGTGCTAGTCCAAACCATCCGAAGTGGAGAAGGATGCTAAGCTCAGCAGATGTCAGACTGCTGCGGTTCACCGTGTCCCGGTGAGTCAGCACGCGGTCTCTGTTCAAGTTGATTCAAGCTTTCTTAGCTGGGCAGCCGCTGTGTGCTCCTCGGGGCGGACAAGGCTGCTTCTCCCGCCCGGAATTTAGTGGGGAGGACAGAATAGGCCCCAGGGTCCTCTCACAGTGGAGCCACCTGCAGTCTGAGCCAGGACAGTGATCACAAGTGGAGAAAAACGATGAAGACAAAATAGCGAAAATGGTCTCCTGTCTCCTGGTGGCTGTGCCTCTGTGACATGTTGAAAAGCTCCAGCATGGTGGACCGAGTGGTGACAGTGCCTGCCGTGGGGGCAGAGGGACTGCGGGAGTGAAACTGCATATTTAAAATGCACAGAGAGGGCGCTTATTATTTTTACGTCTGCATGAACACATGCACATGTGCGTACACACACACTCACACACACACACTCTTTCTTCCAGAACGACACCCCCTCCCAACGATCTGCCCCTGTGCGTAACAACAGGACCTGTCTACTACCTTCCAGAGCGGCAGCTCTCAAAGTGTGGTTCCCTGGACCCACAGCATCAACCTTACCTGGGAGCTTGTTAGAAATGCACATCTTAGCCCCAGACACCCACCCATGGCATCAGAAAACCTGTGCTTTAATGAGCCCTCCAAGTTATTACAATGCACCCTGGATTTTGAGAACCACTGGTGTGAGCCAATGGTTAGCTCCCTGGCTGCATAGCAGGTTCATCTGGGATAGTTCTAAAAAGCATAAATGCTACACGCCCCCGCTCCACCAAATCAAATAAGTCAAAATTTCCATAAACAGAGTCCAAGCCCAGAACTTTCTTTTCTAAGTTCTCTCCCAGGTGATTTGAATGTGCAGCCACGGCCGACACAGCACGGCTCTGTGACCCACAGATGAGTAGTTACTTAGTGGTTCTTGTATTGAACATCCATGCCTTCCTTCCTTTGCTCCCCTAAATACAAATGCCTACTGTGTGCCAAGTGCTGCAGGTGGCAATGGGGCTATAGGACAGCCATGGACCACACACTTCTGGAGTTTATAGTCTAGTGGGCATCACACAAGGCCCACCATTTATCCCATACAAGTTGTGCGCTACACAACTCCCTCTTTACACGCATCCTGGGCGGCCACACACAGCAGCTGAGGTTGAAGCCCAAGGTAACCTTGCCACCTAAGGATGCAGAATGTGTAAGTCCCAAGCCTCTGCTGTTGGCAATGGCCAAAGTGTTTACAGAAATTCCCAATAGTACCAAGGCCAGTGAATTGATTTGGCATCACTCTGTTATGTATAATTGCTACGTTTATTAATTTCTAAGGGATGCTGAGGATTATGACTTTGCTGAGCGTGGTGGTTTTATTTTATAATGAACTGGTACCAATATCCAGTGTTTGCATTTTGAAGTTACTTTATTCTCACTGGGGTAGGCTATGTAGCGGCCCCCAAAGATATCCAGGCTTTAATTCCCGGAACCAGAGAGCATTTCCTTATATGGCAACAAGGACCTCACAGAGGTGATTATGTTGAAGACCCGGAGATGGGAAGAGTATCCTGTATCATCTGGGTGGGTCATAAATGTCGTCGCGGGGGTCCTCATAAGAGATAGGCAGAAAGAGACTTGATGCAGAAGAAGAAAACACTGTGACCACCGTTGACAAGATGCTGCACTTCTGGACTGTAAACCCGAAGGAAGGGGCCAGGAGCCCAGGCATCCGAGGAAAGGAGCTCTGGAGCAGTACAGAGGGGAGAACGCTCTCTCTCCCATTGCCCCCTCAGGGAACACGATTCTGCCGGCGCATTGATCGGGGCCCAGCGAAACCGTGTTGGGACCTCTGACCTTCATAACCGTAAGAGAAAAAACGTGCGCTGGCAATGGTTTGATACAGCGGCAGCATAACACGGATAGCCTTCTGTACACCCAACTAAAGAAAACTCAGACTATTAGAGGTTTGAGAAAGAAGCAAGGAGCCAGTGAAATGCAACGACCTTGCCTCCAACCCGGCTTTTGTGGCCAGGCTGTGTGCTGGTCCCTTTACGTGGAGTAGGTCTCAAGCTCACAACGACTGCACAAGAAAGGCGATAGCATCGTCGGCATCATCACCCTCATCATCACCACTGCCTCCTCCTTCTCCTCCTCCTCCTCCTTCTTCATCATCATCATCGTCATTACAGTTTTAAAGATAAGGAAGTTAAATTACAAAATACGTTAAGCAATGTCCCCCCAAATCACCCACCCGGTAGCAAGAAGTCTGAGTTTGAACCCATGTCTCCTTGACTCAAAAGTACAATTTCCAAAATACAGTTTGCACAAAACAATGAACGCTTGCAGTCACTGAAAATGGCTTTTGCATTCAGTTCTAAAATTCTTCTCTAATTGGAACATAGCAGGCTACCAGTTAATACCCCTTATGGCCTAACAGCAGGGTGGCCGAAGCAACCAGTTTTGAAGAGCTACAGAGCAGATTTTATTCAAAGCAACCCGAAAAGAGTAGCCAATCCCACAGACACAGTTTATGCAGAAATTAACATGGTGAAATGCTACTAATTACACCCCATTCAACACCATCTTACCCAAAAGAAATTGTTTCTACATCGTGAACTCCTGGCAGCAGCTCTGCTATATCTGAATCGCCATTTCGATACTTGTTCTCCACTTTGACATAACAGAAGACATTAACCCACTAGAGAGGTTAAATTTCATCTCCCTCCAAAAAAATGCAATGAGTATTTACTCAGACTGGAAAGGAAAACTCCAATTTATATAAAAAAAAAACCCTAAATATCTAAGAGATGAAAAAATATTATTTTTATCATAAATTAAATTTTATAAATGTTATTTTATGGTGTATGATTTTATAAATAAAATGTATTTATGGCACAGAAAGTTACTCAAATGTGGTGTTTTTATCTGGTCAAAAGAGATACTTCTTCGGTATCTCTCACAAGTCCTTGATCTAAGGAACTCTCCTCATCATCCCTCAAACTGCGTCTTTGCCTTTATGATAGAAAGGAGTCAAAATTCCCTAATTCAATCAATTAAAAGCGAAGTCCAACAAAAATAACAATAATTCTGGTACCTGACACCCACATAGCGATTCCTACATGCCAGGCAAGGTCGAGGGCTTCACAGACAGTAACTGTTTACCCTTCCCATTGTCAGGAAATACTCCAGTCATCCCCGTTTTGCTGATGAGGAAACCGAGGCACAAGCTACGAAGAGGCAGAGCCGGAAGCCCGTGCGAAGCATATTGTCTCCAGAGTTGGCTCCTTCAGCACAATTCAACGTCTCATCAAAATTCTAAGAGGACTTTTAGATAAACTTGAATTTCTTACTTTAAAGCTTATCCCAAAAATCTGAAGAGCAAGAACTTGCCCTCCAAGAAAACAAGACTGATTATGAAACCCTGGCAATGAAGTCAGAGTGGGGTTGGCACAGCAATACATCAGTGGGCTTCCGGAACAAACCAGAGAGGCCAGGGACCCGCACATGCATGTAAACCTGTGTGCATGAGACAGAGGGATGATGGGAAGGAAAAAAGAAGTAGTTCAATTAATGATTCTGGGCCAATTTGCTATGCAGGTGGAGGTAAATAACATTTAATCCCTATCTCTCACCACACAAAAATCAATTCTGGCTTAATTAAGGCCTTAATGAAAAGAAAGACAATGCAAGATGTTCTAGGGGGAGAAAAGGAGATTTTTAGTAGGAAAGCAGTTTTTAAGACACAAAACATTAATTAACAATTGTAAAATTAATCTAAGATCACCTACTCATCAAAAAAAAAAGCAACAAAAAGGTAAAATATAAGGCACAAACTGGAAGATATTTACCATACCAATAACAATATAACTTAAGAGTTAGTGTAAAGAATACATAATGAACTAAAAAAAGAGAGAGAAAGAGAAAGAAGATAAATAACACAGTTGGACTAAAGCCATTAGTAAGCATTTCACAGAATTAGGAACGTGGAAGGTCCACACACATGTGAAAAGATGCTTAACTTTGTTAGTTAAAATGTAAATGTAAATTAAAATTAAATGGGAGATGTAAATATCACACACAAAATTGACAGAATTAGGAAGTCTGACAGTACCACATGCTGGGAAGGACATGGGAAAATGGAAATGGAAATATGTATGGTTCTGCTGGGCTTCCGATCAAGATGGCAGGTAAATGCTGTGCTCACCTCCTCCCATGACCACATCAACATTATAACAAAACTGCAGAACAGTCATCATTGAGTACTGCCTGATGTCTAGCTGAACAGAAGTCCTATAACTAAGGATACACAGAAGAAGTCATGTTAAGACTGGTGGGAGGGGCTGAACGGGTTAGTCTCAGACTCCTGTGGTAGTTAAGAAATGAGAGGGGTACCTTGGCTGTGGCAGTGACCCTGAGGAGCAGGGGTCCCAGCCTTCTACCAGGTTCCCAAGTTTATGGCTCCAGTGCCCAAAGAGAATTCCCTATAACTTTTGGCAAAAACCAGCAGGGATTGTGGCTGAGTGAGACAGAGGGCTTCTGGAGTCCCAGGCATTCCTGTACACGAACTTACTTGCTGACACACTCACTTGCTCTAAACTCCAGGGCTAGGGCAGCAGCTCAAAAAGTGCCAGGGACATGCAAGGAAGCACTGAATTGTCTGGCTTCAGGGTGGGACCTGGAGAGGCAGCTCTGCCTGGGAAGGCACAATAATTCCTGTGTGGAACCCGCTCCCTACCCAGCCTGCGGGAGTAGGTGGGTGCCAAATCTGAGACTCCATCAACCTGGCTAATACTGTTCGCCACTTCCTGGTGATTCCCTGAAACCCTGCCCCACCCAACTTGCTGGCTCACTCAAGATGCTTTCAGCAGCTTTTCCATACGAACAACCTGTCTTGGCTCATGCTACAGACTTTCCTAAAGTCTTTCAAAGATTCACAAATCCTAAATGAGCTGTGTCTGGCTTCAGCATGTCCTATACCTCTTATTAAGCAGTCTTAAGCCCATCACTAGTGGCAGCCAACCTTGGTTCATAGCTAAGCCTCTCCCAGGCACCCCAAAGCCCAGCACAAAGAGCAATAATCTGTACATCACTTAGTAGCACCTACCTGGTGATGCTGGACTAGACATAGGTACCAGTTGACCACGGCCAGTACCAGAGCCCCACCCAAGAGGCCCCAGAGCCAACATACCCAATGGCCAGCTTCAGACCACATCAGAGCACTACCCACCACCTTCACAAATAACACACCCAAGCAATGGACTCAGTAGGCACCAGAGCCATGCTGAAGTGAACCCTGCTCTGCGGGGTCAGCCCCCATACAACAGCTCCTCTATTATAGTCACGTCCATTTCAATGCCCATCAGCCTGAAGGTCCCCACATTGATGTGCCAACAGCAAGCCAGGCTCAACCACAGCAGAAGAGAACACACAACCCACACAAGAAACCCACCTGAAGCATCTGGCTCAGCTGACCAGGGACACTGCACCATTGGGCCCCATAGGACATGTACTACATAAGCCACTCTACCAGACCAAGATAAATAACAAATCTGCTTAATACATAGAAACAAGCACAGGAAGTCAAACAAAAATGAGGCGACAAAAGAACAAATCCCAAATAAAAGAACAGAACAAGTCTTCAGAAAAATAACTGAACAAAATGGAAACACACAATCTAACAAATGTAGAGTTCAAGACACTGATTATAAAAATGCTCAATGCACTTAGGGGAAGAGCAGATGAACACAGTGAGAATTTTAACAAAGGGATAGAAAACATAAAAATGGAAATAGAAAACAAAAAAATAACCAGTCAGAAATAAAGAATACAATAAACAAAATGAAGATATTAGAGGGAATCAGCAATAGATCAGGTGAAGTAAGGATGGAATTGACAGCTTGGAACACAAGATAGCTAAAAACTTTCCATACCTGGAGAAGGAAATAGACATACAAGTCCAGGAAGTACAGAGAGTCCCAAACAAGAACCCAACGTGGCCTGTACCAAGGCACATTATAATTAAAATGCCAAAGATTAAAGACAAAGAGAAGATCTTAAAAGCAGCAAGAGAAAAGCAGTTAGTGATGTACAAGGAGGCTTCAATAAGGCTTTCAGCTGATTTCTCAGAAGAAACTTTGCAGGCCAGAAGGGATTGGCCCAAAATATTCAAAGTGAGGAAAAGAAAGGACCTATAACCAAGATCACTTTACCTGGCAAGGCTATCATTCAGAGTCAAAGGAGAGATAAAGAGCTTCCCAGGCAAAACAAACAAACAAACAAACAAAAGCCACAGACGTTCATCACCATCAAACCAGTATTAGAAAACATGTTAAAGGGACCGCTTTAGGAAGAAGAAAATCAAGAATATTAATAAAATTACAATAACTATATGCCTATCTGTAACTAAATGTGAATAGATTAAATATCCCAATCAAAAGACATATTGTGCCTAAATGTATAAGAAAACAGGAGACCCGCTTTATATCAAAAGACACACAAAGATTGAAAATAAAGGGATGGAAAAAGATATTTCATGCACATGGGAACACAAAAAGCTGGGGTAGCAATATGTATGTCAGACAAAATAGACTTTAAAACAAAAGCCATAACAAAAGGACCTAGCAAATCTACTTCTGGATATTTATCCAAAGAAACCCAAAACACTAATTTGAAAAGACATATACATCCCAATGTTCACTGCAGCCTTATTTACAAAGCCGAGATATGGAAGCAAGTGTCCATAGATAGATGAAATGGATAAAGAAGAGGTGAATACACACACACACGTGCGCGCGCGCGCACACACAGAATGGAATATTACTCAGCCATAAAAAATGAAATCTTGCCATTTCTAACAACATAGATGGACCTAGAAAGTATTGTGCTAAGTGAAATGAATCTGATAGAGAAAGACAAATACCATTTGTCTTACAAGTAGATTTCACTTACAAGTAGAATCTAAAAAACAAAATATATGAACAAAGAAAACAGAAATGCATGCATAGAGAGAACATTTTGATGGTGGCCAGATGGGAGGGGTGTTGGGGGGATGAGTGATAAAGGAGAAGAGATTAAGATGTGCTAATCGCTAGTTATAAAAACAGTCATGGGGATGTAAAGTACAGCGTAGGGAATGTAGTCAATAATATTGTAATAACTGTGTGTGGTGTCAGACCGGTACAAGAGTTATTGGGATGATCACTTCATAAAATATATAAATGTCTAATCACTATGTTGTACCACTGAAACTAACATATATTGTTTGTTGAGTGTAATTGAAAAATACAAAATTATTTTTGAAAAGAAATATGCTTCTGTTGCTAGTATATACTTGTACAAAGGACACATAAACTTGTGTACTATACTAAAGCTTGTTAATAACAGAGTATATTATTCACTAATTACATACTCAAATCTATCTATCATGTACTTATTTATCTATCTTTCCATTTATGTAACCAGAGATACTATGGAGAAACTTTTCCTTTTTTCTTTTCAACCATCAAATTTCCCGTCTCTACTAGATCACTCCTAATTAGCATAGAAACGCCTGAAACGTTACTTCTCCCCTCAAACCCTCCCATGGCTCCACTTCCCACTCCAGCCTCCTCTTCTCGCATATTAAGCAGATTTTTGCCCCCATGACTCCACCAAAACTGCTCTTACAGAATCCAGCAGTGAGCCGCACGACCCCCGGCAGGGACACCGACACCGTGGCCCATGCCTGACTTCCCTCCCTCGGGTGCGAAGATTCTTGCTGCTCCCTCCTGGTCTCCTTCGCTGGTTCCCTCTCATTTCCCGGCTTCTGAATTTTGAAGCCCCCCAGCATTCAGTGCTTGGTCCTTGTTCTCATCGCTCTTTGTACTCCCTGCCTTGATGAGCACATCCATTCTGGAGGGTTTTAATAGTATCTCCAGGCTGCTGACTCTTAAATCTCTATTTCTTGCCATGACCTCTGAACTCAAAGCTTCTACACCCAGCTGCCTCCATGCCCCCTGCAACCCAGTCTCCCCCAGGATGTTGACTTAGCATCACCAACAACGCACTCCTAACTGAGCCTCTGGTCCTTCTCTCCATGACCTTCAACCTCTCCTCTCTTCATTTCCCCAGCACCTCTGCTACCCTAATTGCTCAGCCTAGAGCAATTATAACTGAAACTAGAAAGCAACCCTCTCTTCCTCGGTCACCCCAAATTCAACCCACCAGAAAATCCTAACACTCAGCCTTTGCATCTACTGGAAACATGCCCACCTTTCACCACGTCAAGTCATCTGTCGTTAGCAGTACTGCAATGACCTCTACCTAGCTGGCTCCACGCCCCGCCTCCATCAGGTCTACTTTCACCATGGTAGCCAGAAAAACCTTGTCATACACTAAGTCATAGAATGTCACTCTGCTCAAACCCCTGCAGTGGGTTCCATCCCTCACTTCCTCTCTGTCCTCACCAACTTCTGCACCCCCTTCCCCACCCCCCACTCTGTCACAGCGGCCTCCCACAGCACCTGACACTCCCTGACACGGTCCCACAGCCAGGCATCCGTGCCTGCTGCCTGCTCTGCCTAGAAGGCTCTTCCCCAACCCCCTCATCTCCTCCACTCTCTGCCTCACCTCTGCCAGGTATTCACCCAAACAGTCCCTTCTCGGCCTCCCATCTGAAACTCTGCAGGTCCCCTAAACTTACTCTTCCCCTAACATTGTTCTCTTTGCTGCTTAATTTTTCTGTGTGCCCCATTATAATACAATAGGCCACATATTCTATTTATCTTCTTTACCCCTCCTCTTTCATCCAACAGAACTCAGCTACCTGACGACATGGGGTTTGCCTGTTCTGTTCATTCTGTCTCCCCCGCACTCGGAATCCATGTGTGACACAGTAATTTCCCCCAAATCATTTGCTGGGTGGATGAACATACTGTGCACATCATCATGGATACATCCCAAAGCAATAATGTGAAGGGGAACAAAGCCAGCCCCAGACGGACACCTCCTCCGGGGTTCTAATTACATAAAGTTCACGAGCATGCACATCTTAGCAAGATGCTATTTAGGGCTGCAAATACATGTGGCCAACCAGAAAGAAAAGCAAGGAGTAACTAGCATTGAGTTCAGGGGAGGGGGTCCCTCTCTGGGACAGGGTGTGACTGGAATGGGGACATGGGAATTTTCAAGGACAGTCTATTCTGTTTCCTAAATTAGACAAGCATTTTCTACATGCTTGTATTTTGCCAGTGTAGCAAAGTTTTAAGTTACATTTAAAAGAAAAAAATACAAACAAGAAAAGTCCTTTAGAGCACATCAGAATCCAATGTCCGCATCTCCCCAATATAAATGGTCCCACCGTTAATCTGACGATCAGTTCTGTTTACTTGGCTACATTACAGACTCACTGTGCAGCAAAATCAGGCCACGTTTTCTTAGCTCCACAGCCCAAATGGGTGACAGAACTCGCGCCAAGGGACTGACCCCCAGGGACGGTCAAGTCGAGAAGAAGGTGAAGGTTATCTCTTACTTTGCAACCCCAGCAGCACTTCGTCACAGCAATGATGAAAACGGTTACCGATTCATCGCACAGACCTTAGGGTCTTGCTTAGATTCGTAAGCATCAGTACCCTGAAAAGAGAATGGTCCCCCACGACTTCATCAGAAGTGGATAAGGTTCTCCTGTCTGTTCTGTTCCTCCTCTTCTGAAAGTCAGGCTCAGCACTTCCTCCTGCCTTGAGGGCATTGGGTCCCACGCCCACTCACCTGAGTCCTCAACATGCTCTTGCAGCTGAAAACCATGTCGTGAGTCAGAGACACCATTAAGTGTTCTGTCTTAGGAAAATCACCTGTGGCTCCACTGTCATCTGACAATTTGGCACGAAGACCAGGACAGCCTGAGGCAGTTTGTGAGAAGACGTGCAGTTAATTTAAAATACTATTGTAGCACGGGATGAGGGCATGGGTGTTCAAGTGCAGCCCTGCGGATGGAGCCCAAGGAAATAAATGCATGAATGTATGAAGAAGGGAAGAAAGGAAGGAAAGAGGGAGGGAGGAAGGGAAGGAGGGAAAGGAAGTGGACAAGAGGAAAGAAGGAAAGAGGGAAAGGAAGGAGGGAGAGAGGGGGAAGAAGAGTGTTTTGTTCACTAGTATAGCCACAGCAATTACTACATAATAGATGCTCAAGAAATGTCCGTGAAATGGAAGGAATGGATTAGATGTCAAATAACAGGAGAAAATATGGCCCCAGGTCTCTGTCACGTTGACAGGTATGTCACACCTGAATCTGCACAATCAGCCCTTCAGTTCCCACCACGTGAGAAGCTCAGGTAGAAACGCTCTTCGCCTCTGTCTCTTGCCAATCTGTCTGCGCGCCTGCTACCAGGCAGGTGTTTGACAAACACGCCGTGTTACTTAATTAGTGCGTGTTTGGGGAGAGTATCTAGGAGGATGCATCCAAGTCATTATATCAGGAGGTTTTCCTCGTCTGCTGGATCCTAGAAGATAACCTTACTCCATGGAAACTTGGTGGTAATTGGTGAGACCAATGTGGTGACACCAAGGCCTGTATCTCTGGGTTACAAAGAGCCTTGGCTTGGCCGAAACCTTCCCTAGCTCGGCTCTAGTTCTTGGTCCTCCAGAAATGTAGTGTCCCATAGGGCAGCCGCCAGCCACATGTGACTATTCAGCTCAAGTTCATCACAATTAAAATGAACGATTCCACTCCTCAGTCATTCGAACCACATTACAAGTGCTCAGTAGTTACAGCTGCCCAGCATCTGCCAGCCACTAAATGGCTTGCTGTTTTAGAACCTTTCCATCATCCCAATATCACCTCTGCCTGGGAATGTGCCTCCATGGATGCTTAGGATAAGCCAGCTAGAAATTCTTAAAATTACAGAAAGGGCTAAAATAATTTCCTAAGGACTATAGAATTTTAAAAAAGACATGAATCATAGTTTAAAAAGCAAAAACATAAATAAAGTAACATTTATTGAGGATAGAGGGTGAGCAGATTCTCCACTTAAGGATGAAGCAACAAATTTACACAAAGGGTTAGCAGATGGAACCAACAATCCTCAGACCTGTATCTCACTGATTCGAAAGCCAGTGCATCTGGCAAGAGACTAATCCACTTACAAACTAATTGGATTGTTAGGTGTACATTATAATCAGAGTGGCCGGAGGTAGCCCTTCCAACTAATGGTAGTAATTGCTTTTAAATAACCTTAAGATGAGTACAGTCATCTTACATGTCCTATTTAACTCCCTTTCCTATTGTAGAAATGATGCTCTAGATCAAGCTAATGGCGGACTCACACCTAATATGCATAACAAGGACAACTGCAAGAGTCAGAGTAAAGAGTTAACAAAATTAACTTTGTGGCATGAATTTAGACAAAAACCTGAACTGCCCTTGGAGTGAAGCTGGCCCCGGGCCCTGCAGCCACAGTTCAGGGTCCTGCAGCTTGCTGCGTCTGTGACGTCGAAACGATGATGCAGACTTTCACCCGGGCAGAAGCTGAAGGGGCTGCGTGAGGAGCTCTCGGGCTGCGTGAGGAGCTCTCAGGCTCCGGGCCCCTGTGAGACCCTGCGGGATAAACCCGGTTTGCAGCGCAGCTCTGTGGCCATGCAGCCCCTCTCCTGAAGTTCTGCTTCCGCTTTCCCTCTGGAAAGTACTTCCTCCACCCCCACCCAGGGCCGGTGCTGCACCTGGCTCTCCTCGTCCACACGTATCGAACCACAGTCCTTTCGTTTTGCTGAATAAATTCTTCTGGTGATAGAATTCCTAGTCAACTTCTGTTTTAGAATCAACAATTACCTCGAGCCTGCCACTTAGCTTCTCTGTATTTCAAATTTTCATCTGAAAATTGTAGGGGGTTGTGCAAGCATGTGACTTCTCTCTCCTTTCCTATGGGCACTGAACCTATGAAGACACAGCAGTGACACAAATGGAAAGGAATCACAACAAAGTCTTTCTTGTCCTCAGGTCAGTTCCTCCTCCAATGCTCAGCTCAGTGGGAGGGACCAACATCTAAGCCACACCAAACACCTTGGAGCTGCACCCCATCCATCCGGTGACCCTGTCACCAGCACAGTCCCACCCTCCTGACTTCACCCACTCCCTGCACGTACAGGACAGGGCGGCAGGCAAGTGAGACGGGAGAAGGAAGATGCCCAGTGGAGGGTGAGTTATCAGGCAAGTGACCCCTATGAACAAGTCTGGCTTCATTGTTGCGATGCTCAGAGAGCCAGCATGCAACCATGCACCTCAGCCTGCCGGAGGGGCTCAGGTGTGTCTCCCCAGCCCCGCAGTCATGGGGGAGGGCTGCTCCCAGGAGTCAGGGCCCAGGCACTTCTGTCTTCTAGAGAGAGCCCTCAGGCACAGCGTCGCCACTGCCCACAGCTGGAAGCCCGGCCACCTGCTGGAAACGCCAGGACTGAGACTGTCTGGGCACCCACGGCACCTGCTACAAAACCAGGCATTTCCGTTTCCTCATTGTCCTGTGGCTCCTTCACACACCAAGCTGGTAGCAGCCATTGCGTTGGAGAATTTTGCTCCTTGAGTCCATGGTAAGCGTTCAGTTAGAAAGCCAAGCTTCATGGGTGACAGAGAGGAAAAGGGACTTTTCTAAATTCCAAAATCCTCATCTATTAAGGGCAAGCAAAGTTTGGAGTTCTGACAAAGGAGCCTGGCTGAGAGAGACCAGGGGTAAGCCCTTGGGACAGAGCTCCTGCAACATGGAGGGCCGTGGTGGGGATGAATTGGTGTCTCAGTTCTTGAGGGGGTCTTAGCATTGAGGGCAGAGGGGGCTTGAGAAGTAGAAACTGCACAGGTTGAGGGAGGGGCCCAAAGGAGAGGGAAGATCTGCCGTGTCCCCTGAGAGGCCACATCCCGATGGACATGGCAGAGCGAGAGAACACGGCAGAGCAGGGCGGAGGGAGCACCATGGTCGTTCATGGCTGTGGTGTGGGGAGCTGGGGATCCCCACGCACGCAAGCCCCACACACATTAGCCAACAGGCCTGTTTGCGAGCAAAACGATGTTAATTGAAACAGAGAGCATTTATTTAGCAGGTGCAACTGCCCCAGCAAACTGATACAATAGTAAAGCTCCTCATTCAAAAGGGTCCTTGTACATTGAAATTAAGGGTTTGGTTTTTTAAAAAAAATAAATAAAGAACTTGTCAGAAAGTTCGGTGCAACCCAAAATGTTTGACTCTGTTAGTTTGGAGAGGAAGCAGAAGTTGAGGGGAAGGGGGCTTGGGCCATCAGTTCCCAACGGTGTCATTGCCACCTCTGGGTGCATGAAGACTAAAGCAAAGATGGGCAGCGCACCTGCCCCTCCCCCGGTGAGGTGCTCTGACACAGGCAGGGGATGCCGGCCCTGGGACCCCCAGCTCCTCCCAGCCCGGACGCTGCCAGGCTCCGTTCTGGTCCCTGTCCTGCCCTCCTGCTTGTCCGGTTGCCTCTATGGGACCTCCCAGTCTCCACCAAGGCACAGGCCGGTGCATGCCAGGTGTAACACTCCCTGCAGCCCGGGAGCGCCGTGGGTACCACTGCACCTTCATTACACGTTGTATCTTCTCCATGGTGTCCGTGGCCATAAATAGTGATCTCCAATTAAGAACAACAAAACAAAACAGCCTGTCCCGTGAGAAAGGAACTGGAGGCTCTAGAAAAGGCAGGGGGGTGGCTTTGGACGCATCACGTCATGGCAGGAGGGACGCACCCCTGCACAAGGCTGGCCTTGATGCCTGGTAAAAGCTGCTGTGAGAAGTAGTTTTCTCCGGAAGAAATTCGTTCAGGGGCATTTTGCTAGAAATAGGCTGAGTATCTGCTGGAGACTCCTATCAGAGGGTGTTTACGTGCTTTGATGTCCACGCCCAACGCGGAGCCTTCTCAAGATGCTGCAGATGTGCTTCATCCCATTAAAGGCTGCGGACGGGCTTCCTCTCTGGCTCTGCGCTTCCTCTCTCCAGACGCCCCTCATTTCACGTCTTCTACACCACTGGCCAGGGGTGGGGAAAGTCATTCGCTCCCCCTACACTGTGCTAATTACGCGGCCTCATTTGTCCCACGTGGCAGCCACACCTCCACCCTGCTCCCGGACCCCGAGGGAGGCAGACAGCCAGTGTGCCCGTGACAGCTGGCAAGCCAGCCTCTGGGAATAAAGCATTTTAGCACTTCATAAATTTCTAACAAGGTTTCAAATTGCCGCCGTCTCCCTCCTCTCGGCTCTGTCAGCTAGCAAAAGGAGGGGAAAAAGGCTTATTAAACCTACATGGGAAAGTGCTGCTGGAGAGATTGCTACTTATTAAAAATAATGAACTGTTAGGACCAAATTGCAGAGTAAGGAAATGCTCCCCATTTCCCCCACAGAGAAAACGGCGGCGTAGATCTTTCCCATTTTACGTGTATCTGGTACAGGCGGACACATCACCAGAGAACTGGGAACATCTCACAACAGCGTAACTGACGCAGGGCATTCCTGAACCCAGGGGAAGGTGACATGATACGCCAAACACTGAGACCGCACGGCAATACTGAATACGAACGCCACGGCTCGATGTTCTTTCTAAAGTGGGTCATTGCAGATTCTTTTCCTGTGCGATTTTTCACTGCGAGAAAATGATGGGTGGTGAGGATTCAGCGGAGAGAGACAAAGCCTCGCCAGCCTCACTGCGGTGACCACTTCCTCGCACTGACGCGAAGTGCGGCACAAGCAATGCTGTCGGCAATGCTGTACAGCTGTGCCTGGTGTCTGCGGCGCTTGACTTGCGGGGGGCGGGGGTGGGTCACTCTATAAGTTAGGGAAATGTCTCATCACTCTGTTGTGTACCCGAAACTAATATAATATTGTGTAGCAACTGCACTTTAAAATTTTTTTAAATAAAGATTTAGAAAAAAATGTCAGCAGCCCAGGGGGAGGGGTGAGTTCAGAAAAATAAAAGAGAACATTTTAAAGACTTTGACTCAGAGGAAAGCGACATGCCTGATTCTGCCAGCCTGCGTAAGCAACCAGAGCTCCTTCAGCCTGAAGGCGCAGGTCATACAACGGTTCCGTCTGAAATAAGGGGAGCAAATTGGACAGGTGATAGAGTCAGGATCCTGCCCAGAGCCCTGGGTCCCCATCCCCTTGAACAAGGACCCGCCAGGCACGAAGCAGGCCCTGCCCGAGGCAGGCCTGTGGTCCCGGACGCCGGGGCGGTACGCTTCCCCGGTGCTGTCCGCTTTCTCAGCCTGAGCAGGCCGACCTTCAGGACGACGTACACTCTGTGTAAGCTTCCGCAGCTAGGACTGGAGGAGAGGCAGAGAACCCGCGCTCTCCCGGAGCCAGGGAACCCAAGCCCTCCTGTAAAGGGCCGGCCGTGTCACACCCACAACAGCAACCTCGGGACTGGACACCTCACAACAGCCCCGACTGAATTTCCGATGTGAGACACCGCTTGGTACGAATTCCAGCCTGGCTGATGGCGGAAGGAGCTGCCAGTTCCCCAGATGGGTGGCCGTTTGGGACGTGGCGGGGGCGGGGGGGGGTGTCTTTGGAGCTGTGTTACCCACAGTGATTTGACATCACCAGTTTGCCAGTTGTTCTTCTCTCTCTACATTCATTTTTATATATATGTATATACACACATATGTACGTATATACACACATATATACATACACATACACACATATTTATGTATTTTCCCTACACATGCAGAGGTTTGGTGACGGGCTTAAAAAGAAAAAAAAACAAGAATTGTTTTTGTTTACACTTTTTGTTAAAAGTGTGATTGAGTAGAAAAATGACATAAAACACTCCAACGTTGACTAATAATGGCAAACAACATACATGTGGATTTTAGAAATTCATCCAAGCTTTTCCCACATAGGCTGTGACTTCACTGAAGAACACAAGGTCACCCAAGCCCACTTGGCACCTCACGTTGATTGCAGCGCTGGGCCACTAAAGGGGACCCGCCCACCCGCCCCATTACCTTGTGGTGACACTGCCTTTGGGGACTGCGGTGTGATCATTCTGAGAACAGCCACGCAACATACAGCATATTCATTCTGCCTTTTTATGCAGGGTTCCACGTGACTTTATGGACATTATCTGATCTAATGCTTGCCACGATCACAGCTTGTCTTCCACAAATGGAAACGATCGTTCTCTGCCCCTCCTGGCAATTCCTTCAGGTGTAACCGGTGAGGACAAGACTAGTGACCAGCCAAGATCTGGGCCTAACGCACAGATCAGACCCAAGTGTGCATTCATCACACAGTTTCCATTCCCAGGGGCTTGCAAAGGCCGGTGAACTGCATGGGACGGCCTTTCCCGGTCAGGGCAGAAGTCCTTCTGCCGTTAAGAGCACCGGGGCGCTTCACCCTCCCGTCTGGAAGGGTTCCAGGCAAAGGCATGGTTCCCAGGAGCTCACTCGCTGCTGTGATCAGAGGGAAGCCAGCAGGTACCAGGGGCGCAGGCTGAACACTGAGCCGTGGGCGGGGTCTGGGGGTAAGGATGGAGGGGCTTGTGGAGAAGGAGAAAAATGCTGTTTTTCCTTTCGAGAGGAAGTGGAGGTCTCCGTGAGACATGGCGGAAGTTTATCCAAAAGGGCAGGGTATCAGAGGGATGGATACAAAATACGGTAGATAAAGACCTTTCTTGATGTCAGGGTGAAGTCATTTGGGGGCTAAAAAGTCTCTAGAGGGCAGTGAGGAAGTCGCTGCTCATAATGACGCCCTGGAGTCTATGCAGCAGAGGCTCACGGGGTCCCGCCCTGCCCTTGGCCATCCCCTCGAAGGATCCAAGTGGCCACGGTCAGTCCCAGATTCCCCCACTGCCCTCCCAACACATACACACACCAGGAGCATTCCAGAACAAAAAGTGACATCTACTTATCTGCGATAACCTACTTGTTCCCCCATAAATATTCTTAGTCATTTGAATTTTCTGAGCAACCTCCTCGAAAGATAGTGGAGAGCCGTCCATGCTCCTAACACCTCCAGGCTGGCCGACTGCAGAGGGGCCAGCTGGGGCATCGGCCAGCCAGGGAGCTGGCGAGTATCTTGGGCAGAGGACATGGGCCAGCCAGGCGTGCTGAATACAGGAGGGACAGAGGGGCTGTGCAAGGCAATGAGCCATCAGCACAAGAAGCACGTGGTTCGTAAGCAGGCCCTGGGTGTCCTTCAAGGGCCTGGGCGCATGCTCCGGCTGCTGTCATGACTCCGTCAGGAGCTGCAGTGGCAGAAACTGGATGGAGGGGGTCATCCCGGGAGTAGAAAGCAGTGAAGGTCGTCTCCAAGAACAGCGAGCGTGCTTTAGAAATGTTTCTGGACCATGGAGTTTTGAAAGTGCGTGCTGCTCCCTAGGACGGCGAACAAGTTTCCTTACTCAGCACCTACACTGGGCGAGGCAGGGCTCCTCCTTGAGCCCAGAGCTGAGAGGTGTGTTTCCAGAACTTGCTGTGCCTCGGTCCCTCAGTGCATGGTTCATTTGCATCTCAAGTATGCCTCGAAGTACATCAAGCTCAAGCTGAGGCTGGGGTGACGATATAATGGGGAAGCAGCACGATGCATTTTTTAGTCTCAATTACTTTAGGTAAAACTCTGAAACCAATTTGTTTGATTTGTGATGCTATTGTTACCGCCTCAAAGGCTGTTTTTGATTTGGAAAGGCATTCCAGGTGGGTACACTGGGACAGCAACCTGAAACTGCCAGGCAATTTAATTTTACACGCATGTTTATTTCCAGGGGAAATGCATGTGTTGCATACAATGAAGAGAAGAAAGAAAGGAAGATTGGAGTTTATAATGGCATCTTTATGTGAGTGTTTTATATTATTTCATAAAATGTGACCACGTTCATGGGTAGGAGGCCATGAAAAATATTCATTTTATGCTACATAGTCTGAAACTGCAAAATAAGGTGGCTAAGATTGATGGCATAGATACAGAATTTTTATAATAAGGATTGATACAACGTCCTGTTGTGTCAACACAAATTCATTCCTCATTTTTGTGAGTAACAGATGAAAAAGCAATGCAGCGGTTGCCGCCTCTTTCCTCGCAGTTAAAGGCATTTCAGACCTGCATCCCTCCTACCCCTTCTGCTCTTTGTGGTCCGCATGGAGCTCCTGCAGCCTTCGGAACTGCCCGAGTGTCCCCCCAGCAGGAGCCCTGCCCATCCCAACAGCCTCTGTGGCTTTTGAGCCTCTCCTGCCAAACTCCCTGTACCTCTGAATCGTGACACACCCCCTTCCCAGCTGCAGACAGCTGCAACAATGACGGACAGCTGTCACGCTATACACCTCGGTACCCTTTGCCATGTAAAAGCATCTCCTGCCATGCAAAGTGGTTGGCACTTGACAGGATTTGGAGTAAGAAATCGTTGTTGACATGGCGGAAGCTGTGGCAGCCCATCACAGACCCCTGTTCCAAACCGGTGGACCCATCTCCTGACTACCGTGAGTGTTACAGCCCCTGCCTCTCAGCTTCCCCTCATCCGCTCGCCCCGGAGAGTGTACGTGCCCGGTGAGACCAAGCTCACCCTCTCCCTCTCTTCCTGGGGAGCCCACAGAGAGGGGAAGGACACTCCCCTCTCTTCGGGGGGAGCCCACAGTCAGTAACTGGCTGACCTCAAGTTCACAAGAGTGGCCCCACTGCCAAAGGGGGAACAAATCCTGCAGGACACTTGGTGCCCCAGAGCTCTCCAGGAGGGTCGGGCCAAGTGCAGTCTCCCACTGAAACCGGGTCCCTGATGCACACAGCTCCTCACACTGGCCCTCTCCAACGGGCCCTCCACTCACCTGCACGGGAACCCCTTCTCAGGCTCCGCCTCCGGGGAACCAACCCTACTAGGTTGCTAGGGCTGCCAGAACACTTTACCACACAGTGGGGGCTTAAAACAACAGGATTTCCTTATCTCACAATCCCAGAGACCAGAGGTCTGACGGTGAAGTGCAGGCAGGGTGTTTGCCCAGAGACTCTGAGGGGAGAAGCGCACGGTGCGCTTTCCAGCTCCTGGGTTCGTCTTCTGACCTTGGCATGGCTTGGCTTGTAGGCACATCCTTCCAGCACCTGCCGCCACCTCCCCACGGCCTTCTTTTCTCAGTGTCTCTGTGTCTAAACCTCCTCTACAGTCGCTGACAAGGACGCCCATGACTGGACTTGGAGCCCGCCCTAAATCCAAGATGATTTCGTCTCCAGATCCTTACTAGATCTGAAGACCCTATTTGTTCCCATTTTTACTTAAATTATCGGGGCTACATTGGTTGACAGGGTCACACAGGCTTCAAGTGTACCTTTGCACAAGACCTGTGCACTGCACTGTGTACCTGCCACCCAAAGTCAAGCTGTCCTCTGTCACCACATGTTAGGCCGCTCCACTCCCCACCCTCTCCCGTCTGGCAACCAGCACAGTGCTGTGGACACAAGTGTCAGGTTTACGTCCCGCACGTTAGTGAAATCATACGGTTTTTAACTTTTTCCGATTTACTTCATTTAGCATAATAGTCTCAAGGTCCATCCATGTTGTCACAAACGGCAGCATTTCATCTTTTCTTGCGGTTTGAGTGGCGCTCCATTGAATGTATGGGCCACATCTTCTTTGTCCGATCCTCAATCACAGGGCACTTTGGTTGTCTCCATGTCTTGGCCACTGTGAAGAACGCTGCGATGAATATAGGGGCGCATATACCTTTGCGAATACACCGTTTAGAGCTTTTCAGGTAGGTACCCAGGAGAGGGATTGCTGAGTCATATGGTGACTCTATTCTTAGGTTTCCGAGGAACCTCTGAACTGTTTTCCGTCGTGGCTCTGCCAGTTCACATCCCCGCCAGCAGTGAATGAGGGTCCCTTTTCTCCACAACCTCCCCAACACACGTTGTGACCTGTCTTGTTGATGACAGCCATCCTAACAGGTGTGAGGTGGGATCTCATTATAGTTTTGATTTGCGTTTCCCTAATAGCCAGTGAAGCTGAGCATCTTTTCATGTATCTGTTGGCTGTTTGTATGTCTTCCTGGGGGAGGTGTCTGTTCAGGTCCTCTGCCATTTTTTAATTAGACCGTTTGGTGTTCAGTTTTATGAGTTCTTTATACATTTTAGATATTAACCCTTTGTCAGGGCTGCTGTTTGTCAATATCATCTCCCATTTGATCAGTTGCCTTTTTGTTTTGTTGTTGGTTATTTTCAAATTAGGTGACATTCTGAGGTTCCCATGAGCATAGATTTTGGGGGGACTATTCAACCCACTACAGCAAACTAAGACAATGGAGCAAAGTGCTTAGGAGGCAGGGTTAGCAAAAGAAGGCACAGGGTTCCTGCTCTCTCTGACCCCTCACAGAGGCACATGGGGCCAGGACAGCAGTGATGGCTGTGCCACTGTGGCTGTGAGTTCCAGGAAAGTCCCCTCCTTTATGCTGTTGTCCCCTCTTACAAGGCAAGTGTGAGCACAATCCTGCAAAGTAGGAGAGCAGTCAGGCCGCTGGAGCCCAAGGCAGCGTGGGCTGAGATGCCAGCTGTGCGCAGCAGTCGTGGGGGAGGGCGGGATGCCCAGCACCTAGGGGCCTTGGGGATCCAATGGAAGCTGGGTTCAGGTGCACCCCTCCCCCGATGGGAAGGAAGTCACTGGTCCCGTGGGAAGCTGAAACTGGGTTGAATGCCCACCCCCGGCTTGGAACAAGGGGAAAGCGCCAGCTGAGACCCCATCTGGCACTCAGGAGAGAGCCCCCTGAGCTCCTTCAGATGCTTGTGCTTTTCTACCATGTCCCGCGAGGACAGTCACCACAGACATGGCTACTGTGAGAGCTTTGCCATAAAACCAACCTTTCTTTCTCTCTCAGATTCTGACATAAACTACAGCATCAAAGATCATCAGAGTAGCAAAGAGAAAGACAAGTGTATTCACAGTGGGCCGCATAGTAAGAGGCACACGGATAAATGTGGCCACGCCCCCAACCTAACCATGCAAAGCTAATGGTGGGACCCAGAGGGCAGACCATGCACCGCATGCAAAGGGCCAATGAGACGTGGTCTCCAGAGCTGTCTGGAAGCCTCTGTTGCTTCCTGTTCTTGTTTCCAGAGGGTTCACCTGGGCAATAGTTTGGTTTTTTTTTCCCCTTGATACCTGGTTATGTATCTGAGGATCTTAACATTCTTACTCCCGAATGGATCCTTTCCAATAAACTCTCATAACTTACAGTTACAATATGAATCAGTCTTTATCGCAGTGCATTAAAGTGAGCCAACATAATGTGAAGCCATGAAGTTATGAAGATAGAATTAGTCCAAATATGTAAACCACATTAAAAACCTCAGACATAAATAAAGCATCTTTATACTAGAGGACACATTAATCATTACTTAGTCTTACTTGTATTTCAGATGAGTTTGAGAATCAGTTTAGTTAAACCCCTTGCTATAATCATTTAAAGGAATCATCTCAGATCTAAATAATCTGGAAAAACAGGCCAAGATAGATGGTGTTGCTCTAACGCACCTGTCATTCATTTACTCAGTATTTGCTCACTGAATAGAAGCTAGGGAATAAAATAAGCAAAGTCAGAATCCTATTCTAATGGCATTTAAGGGATTTAGCCAGATAATCTTAGAAGCAAAGGTAAAATTACTTATCTGATAAGTGCTGCAAAGGATACTTGATGCTATGAGGCTATTTATGAGGGAAGTTTTATCTATTCTGGGGTTTGGAGGTGCATGGATGGAGGAGAAGGAGAAAGAATCACTTAACATTAGGCTGAAAGTGCCTGAGGAGAGAAAGCTGTTTAGAACTTCAAAGATCAAGGTAAAGATCCTGGCCTTTGTTCTATGGGAAGCTATTATGCTTAAAGCAAGAGGTTAACATGACGAGACTCTTCTTCAAAAAAGAGTCAGGCTGGCGTTTGAATTCAAGATGGCAGAATAACCCTATAACCTTTCTCTCTTCTCTCCCCAACCATCCTTTCAATAAGAGTAATGGACTAAGAGAAAATGGGGACATATTATGATGGAAAAGAAAGTAGAACTCTCAGCGGTCAAGAAATTTCAACAGATTCTGAAGCGCAGACCCTCACACCACGGAGCACAGATGGTGATTCCATGAGCCCCGACCGCTTACATAATGCTCCCAGTTTCTCCTCCTGTTTGTTCAAACTTGAATATGACTGCATGACCAACAGCCATTAGACATTCCAGGGAAGCCCGCATCCTAAAAGGCAATAACCAAGGAAAATCAGCGGGAGAACCTGAACCCTGGACGAGACATAATTCAGGAAAAAACAAAACAAAACAACAGCTAAGTCATCACTATCCTCATTATCAGCATCTCTAATGCATACCCAGCGAGGAGTTCTAGAAGAGCCTTTTTTTGGCAGGCGATAATAGAACAGTGATGGAGAATATGAGTGACGTGAGGCGAAATGAAGACTAGAACGAGAGGGCCGCAGACACCTCACTGGAATCTCAGGAACATAAAAACGAATGAGAGGAAATAATTAAAAGGAAAGTGATGGCGAAATCTCCAGGACTGGCAGAAAACATAGGTCAAATTCCCAAAAGCACAGCACACTAAAATAAATTAAAGTAGGACATATAAAAAGAAATTTATACTTAAGCACATTTTGATAAAATTACAGGACATAAAAAAGGAAGAGAAGACAAATGCAGCCAGAGTGAAACGACCAATCACCTATAAAAACAATCTAAATGACAGCTGATGTCCCAACTGCACCCATAAAACCAGAGACAGTGATATACAACCTTCGCAGGGGGGCGGGAAAACACCAGGCATTGCAGACTTGCGTGCCCAGCCAAGCACTCCTTCACGGAAAGGACGAGGGAAGGGCAGTTGGAACAGAAACTAAGGGAATGTACCACAGAGTCTGGGAAAAAAGGGAGGCCTAGGGGACAAAGTTCAAGAACTAGGAACGTTATCCCTCAAGGATGGTCTGAGATCCAAGTAGGAATAAACACATGAAATGACAAAACTGTGGGTAAAAATCCAAACAAATACCATTGAGTGAGATGAGAATAAAATGCCTCATTTGGGGGATGAAAAATAAATGCAGAAGGTCACAGAACAAGAGCAAGTCTGTCTTGAGATGGGTGATTAAACTGAAGTGCCCCGAGCCCTGCTGTCCTGACGGCCTGGCCTGGGTGGCTTAGGAACAACAGGCATGCGTTCCTCACAGCCCTAGGGGCTGGAAGTCCAAGGTCATGGCACCAAGCAGATCCAGTGTCTGGTGAGACCCCTCTTCCTTCACAGAAGGTGCCTTCTTGCTATGACCTCACATGGCAGAAGGGGTCAGGGGGCTCCCTGAGTCTCCTTTATAAAGGCATGAATCCCACCCGGGAGGGTCCCTCCCTCGTGACCTAGTCACCTCCCAAAGGCCCTGCCTCCTAATCCCATCACCTTGGGAGTCAGAATTTTGACCAGATTTTTGGAAAAACACAAATGTTCCATCTTCAGTGCCTGTTCTATTGTGTTGTTTTGTTTTTGTGGAGGCAGGTGGCTGGGTTATTATTTAACCATATTAAGAATACCACACCTATTATGTGCCATCCAAATCAATTAGTTTTCCATCAGCATCTTTCTTCGTTATTGCTATGTCTACTTTACACATTAGTTCATAAAATGTTAGTTTGGGTCTCATCCTGTTTCTTAGTAATCACATATTTTTTATTGTTTTTTTTTAAATCAATTGTTTTCTTTTCCATTAATTTCTTGTTTGAAGTTCCCTTACGAACAAAACATTGTAGTTTCTTCTGTTTCAGAGTGTTTTTCTTCTCAGATGGGTTTCTTGTATGTCTTTTACATAACTACGTTTCTTTGCTTTTCTTTCTATGCATTATTTTTGCGTAGTTCCTGAGCAATTTCTCCGTATACTAATCACACTTAATTTGAGCAGCTCGAGCTAGACCTTCTATTTCTTTTAGAGTAGGTAAATTTTTCCTGGGTCCCCTACTTTAACTGCAACGTGCTGCTTTTCCTTTCAGAAATTCCAATGTGCATGTAGGAGATTTGCATGCCGTGTGCTTCCCTGAAGCCGAGATCACTCTGCAGCCGAGGTGGGGGAGTTGCTTGGGTGCTGAGCTCCAGATGGTCCCTAAGAACCCGTGACTGGAAGCCTCTGCTGCTCGGTGTGTAATCTGACTCCAGGTTCACTCCAGCCAGGTAGGGGCAGAACCTGTTCGTGCTGGAGAGGGGTGAGTCTGAGATTCAGCTTGTTCTCCCCAAAGTGGGCTTGGGAGACTTTGTACCAGAAATGGTAAGCCCCTCGTTGCCTGAAAAGTTACCTTGCCTGCACTTCTACGGCTGGAGAAACAAGAGAGGAAAAGGCCTTGGGTTTGGGCGTGGTCAGTCTGCAGAGAATGGGGAGGGTCTGAGAAGGATTTTCTGTGTCCCTTTGCCTCGGGCCACAGGCCTCAGTGGCCCATTGTTTTCTCCAGCCAGTGCCTTCTGCCGAATGCTTGTTTATCACTGGGCAAGGCTGATTGTGGGCAGTCACAGGCTAGCTACCTCCCTCCTTCTCTTCCCTGCAACCTGATAAAAAACACACTGTGTATCTGCAGTCCTTCTTCTCTCGGGGTATTTCAGGGGGTGAGAAGGCTCTAGGGCGCCCCTGTGTCACCTCCTAACCCAACCTCCCTCTAGGGTTGCCAGGTTCAGCCGATGAACATACACAACACCCAGTTAAACTTAAACTTCAGATAAACGACAAATACTTTTAAAATATGAACATGTGTGTTACGGGTTGAATTGTATCCCCTCCCGTAAATTCTTTTTTAAATTTAATCTTTATTATATTTTTCCATTACCATTTAGTCCCGTTACACCCCCTCCCCTCTGCCGTCACCACACTGTTGTCCATGTCCCTGAGTCCTTTTTCCTTTGCTCTCCATCCCTCCACCTGCTAACCTCCCCGCCACACACACGCTGGCTGTCGTCTGCTCTCTGTCTATGGGTCTGTCTCTGTTTTGTTTGTTAGTTTGTTCCGTGTGTTCATTAGATTCCACATGTGAGTGACGTCATATGGTGTTTGTCTTTCTCCGCCTGGCTTATTTCACTTAGCATAATGTTCTCCAGGTCCATCCATGCTGTTGCAAAGGGTAAAATGTTCTTTTTTATAGCCAAGTAGAATTCCATTACCTAAATGTTTAAGATATTTGACTACGCTGAAGTCCAAACCCCCGGGATCTCAGAATGTGACCTTGTCTAGAAATAAGGTCATTGCAGACGTTAGTTAGTTAAGGTGAGGCCATATAAAGTAAGATTGGTTGGTTCCTAGTCCAAAATGACTGGTGTCCTTACGAGGGAGGTTTCGACACAAACACGCACACAGGGGTAACGCCACAGGAGATTCAGGTGACACAGCTGCAAACCAAGGAACACCTGGGACCACCAGAAGCCAAGAGAAGCATGACACAGATTCTCCCTCACAGCCCTAGAGCAAACCACCAACCCCGCTGACACCTTGATCCAACGTCTGGCCTGCCGGCTGTGAGAGCGCGTCTCTGTTGTTTAAGCCCCGCAGCCTGTGGGGCTCTGTGGGGACACTCCAGGACACTAACACCATGCCCCATGCAGTGCTGGGGACATACTCACATAAAGGTGTGTCTGTGTCTACTGTTTATCTGAAGCTAATTTAACTGGGAATCCTGTCTTTATTTTCTGTATCTGGCATCCTCCCAACCCCCAACAATCTGCTTTTTTCTGAATCTGGTGGAGGTGAGGATGTTCTTAAAGTTCCCCAAACTGCCCGTTCAACTTCCTGGGCTGAGTGCTAGGGCAGCAACTGTTTCCTGAGACTGCCCACCTCTCCTTACCTGGAGAGGACCCACCTTTTAGAATGCACCCATTGGCTCCTGTCCCATTTTTAGTTTCTGTCCAGAAGCACTTTGCTGTGCTTGGCTTAGGGCATTCATGCTTAGGGCAGGAGGGCCCGTGCCGCAGACTCACTTTGCCATCTCACCTGAGATCTCGTCTCCAGTGTAATTACTCCGAGGTGTTAGTGAAATTTAATAAACGCACGTGGACTCGCACAAAGTTAAAACTGAGCTCTGCTTGCATTATTTTAATATGTTTTAAAAACTAACGTCCCAGCTATGTTCATGCAGACGCAGGATAGAGAAGATAATCTCTCAGGTGCGCAGACTCAGCTGAGGAGGCTGGTGACGAAGATTCATCAGCTGATCACCACAAGGTGATCCTCACCAGTCAGAAACATCGATAAGAATCGTCGTTTCTCACACAACTTGGTCAATACTATCTGCATGAGCATCAGAATGTTCCGGAATGTCGGAAACATCAGGGTGAGGTGTTACACCAACAGACAACCGTAAGAGTGGCCAATGTTTATATAGACCTTACTGTGCGCTGCATACTGTTCCAAGTGTTTTATATATTTAATTCACGTAATCATCACAACATTACTATAAGAGAGCATTATTATTAACCACATCTTACAGTGCAGGACCAGAAGCAAAAAGGAATTCAGTGAGTTGCCTAAAGTCGCCCAGTCCCTCAGCCATACAGCCGGCGTTTGAAGCCCGGGGTGCGGGCTCCCGGCCCCCTGCCACCACGCGCTGCGATGTCTCCTGAGTGATTCCGCGCAGTCGCTGTTTGCAGGGCTTCTTACATTTGCTCACAGGACAACCTAAGCGTGTTCTAATCACAGCTGCCACTTGTCTTGCTGAAGTCTGGCCTGGCCAGTTCATTGGATAATTACGGAATACTGTCCAATTTACTACAGCATCTGCCTGGGAAGACTTCCAACTGTCTTCCCTCACCCATCTGCATTTCTTATGTAAAAAGTCAGAGGCCTCCATTTAAATCTGTGCCATGCATTATTTATACTCCATGGCTGCATGAACCCAGTGGAGTTGTGGAAATGGCGGAGTGGGAGTAGCTCTGTTGACCAGATTTGTTACCAGCTGCCCACGTGAGTGTGGGCAAGTGATGTATCTCCCTTCTGCTACCACGCGCTTGGGGTCCGGGGGGAAGCATCCCAGAGCTAAGTGTTCTACAAGGTCCAGCAGAAGTAACACCTGCTTGAGTGTGGTTGGTAGGGTAATAATATGGGTGTAATAATTTATAGTATTAATTTGAACATTTCACCTAAAATGCCATACGGTGCGCTTGGGTGTGGTATTATTATGTTATGGAATTGCATGCTTATGAGTTTGTAATAAAGGATTTTATAACAAAAAGGGGCATTATTTGTGCCGGACCCCTGTATTTTGCAGTCCTTCGGACGGATGGTTTCCCTCGCTTGGGAAGACTTGCACTCAGACAATGCTCTTTAGCCTTGCAGAAAGTGAAACACCGGGTTCAATCTTCAAATGTCAATGTCACCGGCGGAAACAAGAGGTGTAGGTTTTTTCCTTTCTCTGAAGGGAGATTAAAGAAAAGACAGAAGAAAGAAAAGGATCAGGAAGAAAAATCCTAATGCATGACTTGGCTTTATAACAATTAGGTTTACCTAATTATTCACAAGAGGCTCTCCCCTACGGATCCAGCTTCCCAGAGGCCCCCACAAGAAGAGAGCTGGTTTTACCCAGTCATAACCTACCTGCCACGTCCACGCGGTTGGGAGGCGGACAACCAGGGGCTGGAAGCCCTGATTGGGGCAGCTGCTGCGTAACCTGTTCCTAGCACTTTAACAGTTCCATCCAGAGGAACAAGTAACAATCAATCAAGAAGTAAAGGAATTTTTTTTTCATGATCCCAAAGAAGGAGCAAATGTGTTACCTTAAAGCAGAGAATGAGTTCTGGGTACGCATATTCAGACTATGACCCTGAGAGAGGAAAGACTTCTCCATAAAAAGATCGCTTTGAATGTGAGTCACAGTCCGGAGCAACAGCATTTAAAGTCCACTACTCTGATCGCTTCTTTGTGGCAACAATTTATTTTCCTGTCTTGACATTTCAGGCAATGAAAAGCCAAATATGAAGAATGATGGACTGGCCTGTGTCTTCCCAAAACACACACGTTGAAGTTCTGACTCCCAGTACCCTAGAATAGGGCTATATTTGGAGATGAGGCCTTTCAAGAGGTGATAAGATAAAGTGAGATCATTGTGTGGTCCCTAATTTAATACGAATGGTGTCCTTATAAGGAAAGGAGATCAGGACACAGACACACACCGAGATGGGCGCGTGAAGACACAGGAAGAAGGTGGTGTCTACCCACCGAGGAGGGAGGCCTCGGGAGGGACCGACACCACGACACCTTGACCTTCCACTTCCAGAACTGGCAGAAAACGGATTTCTGCGGTTCAGGCTGCCCCGTCTGCAGCCTCTGTCTCAGCGGCCATAGCGCACTCACCCGCGGGGCAGCCGTGCAGACTCAGTGTGCTATGCAATATTGGAACAGTTCTGAGGCCACGTGCCAGGTGGGTCTTGGAGTTAAGTTCTACAGAAACGAAATAGGTCATCAAACATTTATCTCTTGAGGCATTATCAATGTTTTTTTAATAGTACCATAGTAATGCTTTCCACTTCTTCTTGCATATACATTTTCATTAAGTTCCAGGAAGGTCGCAATGGCCCGTGACCTGCCCTGAAGCTGCCCACAGCAGCCCCAAAGCCCCCTGCCTTCATGAGCTTCTCTGAGAAAGGTCCAGACCCCAGGACTCATCTCCTGAACCTGTCAGGGAGCCAACGGGTGGGTCTACTGGTGTTGTTCTCCGACCTTCAGACAGAGCAATCAAATTACTGTGAGAAAAGACAGGGAGAAGGAATGGAAATAAGCCCTGGGCAAAGCCCAGGGAATCGGCGATGTGCTGCTGAAGGAGGAGGCGTGGCTGAGACAGTCCCACGCACGTTGGCAGACCCCCCCACCCCCCCGCGGCCAGTCCGGGGCCGCAATTTCCCCCATGTCCAGTGTGGATTTATAGCAGGAGAGGAGAGGTCGCTGGTTTCTCCAGTTCTGACCACCAGTGACACATGTCATTGCAGCAACACAGATATAACATATATCTGTGGTCTCTACAAAGCGCTGGCCATGTGCTTGCGGAGCAGTAGGTGGGGTAAGATTTGGGGTGTGTGTGCATGAGTATGTGAAATAGCAAAGCACTTGGAAGCCTAGGTTCTTCTCTGGGAAAAGGGTCATGCTATGAAAGAAATTGAGATGGAAAAGAAATTCTCCACTGGGAGACAAAGGAAGGGCGTTTATGGAGTCACATGGGAGAAAGAGTAAAGGACAAGCCTCCCAAATGGAGCTCTCTAGAAAACCACAGCGATGGGCAAACTGGATAGAACCGGTCTGATGAGACTCTTGGGTGGCCTCTGAACCCCTCGCACATAGAACGACACAACACCTTTCCCACGTCCACCGGCACTGGGTTGTTGAAAAGCAAATGACTGCAGTGCTGAGGGCGCCCAACTTGAAGACCCCATCGCTTTCGTAAGACGCCTGTTCCCCGAAGTGGAGGGTGAAATTGCTTTGCCCTCCTCACACCCACCTCAAAAATACTGTGAAGGTCAAATATGACTTCCTACTATAATCTAATGAATGTACAGAATTTGGGGAGTTGAGGAAAAAAAATTTTTTCAAGGCAAGTTTTTTAACAGGTTCACTCATGTGCCTTATGAGGAAATATATAAAACATGCTGTGGATTAATTTCTTAGAAATGAGTCAGCATTTATTAACAGAACTTTTGCACAAACACATCCATTCTGGTGGAGACCAACCATATCACGGCATATTTTATTAATTCAGTGATTTTGGTTACCCACTTAAGACACACTGTTTTGTCCCCTGGTTCACAAAGTCTGAATGCACAAAAAGATGGTTTCCGAACAAACCGAAAGATGCTACAACAAACATTTTTTGGAAGTAGAGAGCAATGCAATCAAAGTGGGAATAAATTTATATGAGGGCAAGGCCATTTGTTTTGAGCACAGACATCAAGAATTCCAGGTAAGGTTTGGAGCCGTAAACAGGAACCCGCACCCCCACCCCACCCAACCCTTATGTACATGTCCCCAAGCACCCTCAGTGCGAGGATCTTTCTGATTGGTTCTGATTGTTCTCCAGGAGTTGGGATACCACACAAGTAAGAAATGCTATAAGTAAAGGGATCACTGGACCTTCCCATGCTCCCTTCCATGAACTCACTGCGGACTCACTCTGGTGGAACACCGCCTTCCTAGCCCCAACATGTTCCCAACGTTGTCTAAAACAGGGGTCCCCAACCTCCAGGTGGCAGACTGGTACCAGTCCAGGCCTGTTAGGCACCAGGCCACACAGCAGGAGATGAGCTTGAATGTGATGCGCTTGAATCATCCCGAAACCCCAATCCATGGAAAAACTGTCTTCCACAAAACTGAGCCCTGGTGCCAAAAAGATTGGGGACCACTGGCCTACAATACAGGGTGGAAATGACCTCCACGGGCCAGCATCCTTACCACAGTAATAGCGGGAAAAACCTTTCACTCACGGAAAATAGAAAATACTGTCTTTCATGTGCCACCTAAATCCTAATGCTGTGCGTGTCTTTCTGACTCACCCCAAACTCTGCGGTGTGGCATCTCATGAGATGTCCAGGGTAAGCAAAAGTCCATTCATTCATTCATTCATTCATTCAGTTAGTCACTCAGTCAGTCATTAAATACGTGCTGATCTGCCTGTGGGGTGACAAGAGAAGCACCAGGTGTTCGGGACACTTCCCTGTCCTTAGAACTTAGTCAGAGGGGTGGGGACAGTCATGTCATCGAAGCCTCAAGGACAAGAGTGCACGTGTGTGCCTTTCCTCTACACGCATGCCTCTCAGTGTGTTCCACTAAGATGACATTCTGCCCTTGTTGCTGACACGGCGGTATTTCATCTACAAAAAATCACCTCGAGAAAAATTTCAGGAGCACAGCTCCTCTCGCCGCACGCTCCGAGCCCTGGCATGTACAGCAAGGCCCATGAGTCAGCAGCATGTGGGAGCACAAAACAAACACAAGGATGGCGGCGAATACTCACAGAGCACTTGCTTAAGCTATGTCCTACATGTAACTATGAGTGTGTACAATCATTCGCAGATGAAACTAAAAATGACATTTTATTGTCATTTTTCAGACTGGCAATCTGCAGCTCAGAGTGGCTAACTGATTTTCCCAAGATGACTCCGCTAGCAACTTACCCACCGGGATGAGAACGAGCCCTGCCCAGTTCCAAAGCCCAAGGGCTGTTAGAAACTTACGGCAGTTTTAAAAACACGTTTGATCACTGAACTTCCCCCGCGTGGACACAGCCTTTCGCTACTTTGTGAAGGTCATACAGGTCTAGTCCATGAGATGCAGGCTGGGAAAGGCTTTTACAAAAACCGGAGTTGCCATAGTGCAGCAGACCCGCACTTCACAGGGGGACGCCCCCAGCGATGTGGGGTGCAGGGTGTCTTCCAATGCGACATCAAGTTTATGTTTTTACTCTTGGTTATTGTTATTCTAGTTCAGCTGTCCCGATTTTCCCCCTTTGCCCTCCTCTGCCCCACCCACCCCCCGCTCCCACAGTCAGTCCCCACACCATTGTCCATACCCATGGGTCATTCATACCTGGTTTTTTTTTTTTAATGTAAAGCTTGCACTCCGGTCCCTCAGTGGGTCGAAAC
The DNA here is from genome assembly GCA_004027475.1 of Anoura caudifer. Taxonomy (NCBI): domain Eukaryota; kingdom Metazoa; phylum Chordata; class Mammalia; order Chiroptera; family Phyllostomidae; genus Anoura; species Anoura caudifer. Next base: position 179,961 of record PVKU01002977.1, read on the forward strand.
ACATTTTAAAGGTTGCCTCCAGACCTGGGACATCAGATGCACCTGCTAAATCACCACTACCATGTATTACATAAAAGTCATGCATGGCCTGGTCCACACACAGAGTGGACCTCAGTCACTCACTCCATCATCACTAAACGGCTGGTCCGAACGGACACACCACGTGCTCATGTCATGCTTGGGGCTTATGTCCTCCATCATTTCTCAAGTAAAGTGTCATCTTCCAAGACCTCACCTGGGGCAGTGCACACGCAGCACAGTGCGCAGGTGATGTGTCGTGGGACCAAGCACTGGAGACCCGTGTCATTTTGTTAACCAGGGTCACCCCAATAAATGAAATAAAAAGGGAAAAAGAGTCACCTCTCTGGTAACACCAAGTCACTTGGGCTGTCTTATATTGTTTAAAACTGAACAGGGGCCCCTCTTAGAATCCACATGGTAGTCGAGGCACGAATCCTGTCATTCACCCATTCTGAGCCTACTGGTTGAATTCCTACTATGTACCAAGAAGTGGTTCCACCTAACACGAGGCCCTTCACACTTACGGTTACGATCTGCTCAAGCCAAAACTACTGTGCTCTCAACGGTGGGAGCCCATTCCAGCACATTCAGATACAGCATCCCACCTACTCAGGACTCGGGGGGCTGGAAGCGTGGGACCCAGAAGATGTGGGAACAGTCAGGCTATATTATTCACCTTCTCCACTCCTTCCCCAGCCTTATGCTGAAGAAATCAGTTGGAGATGATCGTGCCCGGCGAACATGGGGTAGGAAGAACAGCCACCGGAAGCCGGCACTACGCCGTGTGAGCAGGCAGAACACCCCTGCTGGCTGGCAGGGCCGACCCCCAGGTCCGGGTACTTGTGCCGCTGTGCGGAGCTGACTGCCTGCTTGTGCCTAACACCCCAGCAAATTAACACCAGCATAAAAAACACCTTCTGTGGCCCTCACCTCTTCCAAGAATTCCTTAAATGTTCACAACAAACTAAATGTGTTTAGTTCTGAAATGAACACACGCTATTCACTAAGAAAACAGCATCCCACAAATGAGTACGCATTTTTTTCTAAAGCCACATCTCTGTGTTTTGAATAAAAATAAGTGTTTGACCAACACACGTAATCTCTTTTTAATCTAAAAGGGCAACAAAATGAAAATCCTGGCCGGAGAGATGGGACCTGCTGTTGCATCTTGTTTATAAATCGATCTGGCTCCCCTTTGCATTAAAGGGTGAGTTTGGTTGCTGAGACAAAGAACTTCATTTTATAGCCTCATGGGAGCAAATTCGACCGTGGCCTTGCCAGCCAGACTGGAAGCAGAACCAGAGCCTGTTAAAACTAGTGCATCGCTCACCGGTACGGGTCTCCTTCACGTGTTTCATTCTGGGTTTGGACTGCTGGTTATTGCCTCCAACTTAGCTGCCCTAGAACTAATAATATTAGACGACTTCTGGCAATAGCTGTTTTTAACCACATTCTCCAAACACCAATGTCCTATAAATTCAGTGATTTGGGCACACAATGTGCCTGGTGCCCTGGAGAATATTACATGTGGATTTTGTTTCAACATCAGAATCCACTTACTATAAAAACATATGGAAGGGATTCTATGATGATTTAAATCTAAAGCCATAATCCAACTTTTAATTTAAACCAGATTACTGGAAGGACATTCAGTAATCGACCGCAAAGATTAATTTCGCAATTTTTACATGGTTTTGTGGTATAATGTAACAATGTAACAGTACCACAGTTCTAGATTTAACCAACACAAGAATTATTTTCCACTTAGCAATCAGAATCAAAGTCTGGAACTTCTACTAGAAAAATATTAACATTTTTATGTCACTGCCCGGAACATAGCTGGCACTCAAGTTGATACAATAATAAAATGTTACTAAGAAACTGTGACAGTTACTTTACTATAAATGCTTCATTTTGTCCTTCGGGAAAACTGGAGGACGCTGCGTGCCGTCTGCAGGGAGGGTATTGACGGAGCAGCTGAGGCTGATAACCCTTTGAGACGGAATGAAGCCGGAGAAGCATCGAGACAATCAGGAAGATGAGAAAGGGCCCCTGAGAGCGGACGAAAACAACTGAGATAAAAATGAATCACACTTTGGGGGAATAACACAAATCTCAGCCCTGTCGTTCCACAGAAAGAGAGACAGCAACGGAGTAACGGTCTGAGCGGAACAACGGATCTGGCCCAACACCTGCTCTAGAGTGCAGGAGGCCTGCAAGACGTGAAGACAAGGACACGGAAGTCACCGTGTGGCTTGGTCGATAATTGGGACGAAATTCCATAATCATAGCAGCTGCTTCCTTCTGTCCTGAGAAGCTGCCTAGGTAATTAAAATGTCACACACGATGCAGAAGAGTAGATTGATTTTTCTGCTCTACTTCTTAAGTCAGATGTTCGTTCCCAGACTCAGTGCTGGGAGCCTGGACCACGCAGGCACCATCTGAAGGCTCAGATTGGTGTCTCAGCCACTGTAGCGTCAGTAGGTCTTGTTCCCTACTCCCAGCTAGGGGTGAGCCTGGCTTTTAGGGCTCAGTAAAGACACAGATGAGCGATTCTCATTCCTTGCCAACGTCGGAGGCTCACAAGCCACTATCCAGAATCCACAGGGGCCTCAAATCTTTTAATTAAAACCCTCTTCCCCACGTGAATGTTTACCTGCATTGATCTTATCATAGGTGGCTTTTCGCATAGGCCTGGATTAAACTCCAATTTCCCTTATACATAATGGTACTCATTGTGGTCCTGGCAGCTTGTTCCGCTGTCTACGAGGGAATCACTTTCAGAATTCCTCATCCAGATATGTGCTTGAAATTTTATTAAAGAACATGACGCAGGGTACTTTCGCGTAAACGATGTCCATCAAGGCTTTCTGGTGCTTGCATTCCCATCATCCTGTTACGTGGAAGCACTGGAGCAGGCCGCCAGGGCTGGCCGACTTTTGGAAAGAATAATCACGGGTGTGTGTGTCCACACACAGTGAACGTGTGGCATTTCTAGTGCCTTGAAGGACTGAGGTGTCTTGGATGCTACAGGCTACAGCATAACTGATAATGCACATAGCGTTTATCAATTTTTTAGGGATCATGTAACAAATAAATAGTAAATATCCCACTCATGTTTGTTATTCGTCCAGAATGCGCCCTTGCAATGTGCTTCCTGTAATGGGCAAGGCGTTGTATGGAAATGCGTTGAGCACTGATGGCTGACGGGAGCAGAAGCCTGCACAAGCACTCGCAGGGATGAATGGAGGGTGGTATGCATTCATAGCTGTCTGCCAAGAGGCCCTAATAAATCAAGGAGGGAAAGAGCGTATGGGCACACACTCACACACACACACACGCACTAAGCTGCTGATCCTCCAATTATTCTCCCATTGCATCCCTCCAAATGGGCTGTCTCCACCTCCCGCTCCTATAAGGACCCTTCTCCACAGCGATGCTCTGCCCTTCCCAGTATAAAACTCCTCAGTTTGCTGGGTCCGCCATTGTTGGTGTCCCTCTGCCCAGGCTGCCCAAGAAACCTCACGTTGATGGCCACCCCTTTGACACAGGAGTCTCCTTCGCAGGGGACTGTGGAGGAGGTGAGAGGCTCGGGAAAAAAACACAACTACTTTTAACTCCCTGTCTTTTCCTTTCCTAACCAATGTTCAATGTAAAAATGCTGTCTGTCACCCTTGCAAAAATTCAGGTTTCTGGTAAGAAGCCCTGAGCTCTTCTGGACTTTCAAGTGTGGGTCTGCTTGCTCAGGGGTCTGGTTGATCCCTTAATGCTCAGAACAAGAGAAACATGAAGAAGCCTGAGTTGTTCCTCAAGGGCGCAGCACCGATTTGCGTCCCATCTCAGCCCTGGGCAGAGAGCGCTGGGGTTTGCCCATGGCTTCAGGGGAGGGGGAGGTGTCAGAGTCTGCTCAGGATGCTGCAGCAAATCATGCCACGGTCATTTAATCCTCACTGTTCTGGAAGCTGGAAATCCAAGAGCCAGGTGCCAGCAGGGCTGGTTTCTCTGGGTCTCTGTCTTTGGCTTGCCCACAGTCATCTTCTCGCTGTGTCCTCTTCTCTGCGTGCACACCCCCCTGGCGGCTCTTCCTCTTATAAGGACACCGGGCCTATTGGATTAGGGCCCCACCCTCACTGAACCTTAGTTACCTCCTTGAAGGCCCTATCCCAAATATGGTCACACTGGGGGCGTACGGCTTCCACTTAGGAATTCGGGTGGACACATTTCAGTCCATGACAGGACGGATGACCAAGCACATGACTGAGAATGAGGAAGGACAGAAGTCTGCCGCCAGGACTCACAACGCTGACTGTCTTTAGCTGTTGCTGGGATCATGGGGATTGAAGAGCCTGTGACCTCCAAAGAGCAGGGGACCCACACAGGCAAATTAAAGAAATAAACACCCAGCTGTACAAACAAGACACATCCATGGGCTGAATACCAGTTTTCAATCCCGGTTGTAGAATTTCTGGCAACTTTCAAAATGAGCCGACAACTGCCTCAGCTGGCATGGGAGGCCCAGCTGTTCCCGGGCTTTGTGCTCGCTTTCTGCTGGGTGATGAGAATCCCGCTTGTTATGGGGTGGGGGGAGGAGCGGAGCCAACTCTTAGCACGGTTTAGCTCCCTCGTGTTTGCGTGCAAGGAGGAGAGGTAGGCTGCACACGTCACTTCATTTCCTTAGAGTTTTACTTCTGGCCGCCGTCACCCGCAGACAGAATAGGAAGAACTCCTTTCTACAGCCTGAACGAAAACCCAAGTCGCTGGGCGTGTGCTTGTAGTTAACAGACAATACAAACGGTTAATGCGCCGGATAGATGGTGCCAGGTTCTTAGTTCCTTGGTCCTCGGACAGATGGCAGGCAGGCTCCCCGGCACCTCCCTCGTTCGGATCAACTAGTGGTGACTCCCCCAGTCCTGCGACCAGGAGGATTCTGGGGTTCGGATGGAACGTACCAAAGCTGGCGCTCCCATTAATTAGCATCCTGTCTCCGATGGTGGAGGGAGGGCTTGGCAGCTCCAGGACGCAGAAGCACAGAAAGCGAGCCAACTTTCCAAGGCAGTCTTGTCTTGGATAATACCCAGTGTGGCGGCTTCAGCCAGGCAAATCCCTCCCTTTGCAGGTGCAGCTAATGGAAACTGCTCTGCTGCGCTTTACAAGGCCAACATACATAGGGGAGGAAGCGAGTCCTCGGGCAGAGAAGAGAATTCAGATCTCGGGAAACACAGGGAGCATTCCCACTCCATGATTTTAATGTAAAACCCAAGAAACAAAGGTTTATTAGTTTTATAGCTTGGGAGGTTGGCGGTGAGTATTTTGTGGTTTGTCTTAAAAATTATCTCTGTAATAAGAGTATTGATTTTTTTCCTCTTAAAATAAGTAGTATTCTGTGGGAAAAGGCCAACCTTTCTTGGTGTGACCTCTTTTTTTCCTGGAGATTATTAATTTCTTTTTAATAGACCTCATACTGCCAAATCAAATTTTTATATCACAAAGGGATTTACATTTATCTTGAGCTGCTCACTCTTCGTCGTCTATCAAACTCTGCTTAAGTTTCTAATTGAAATAATTTTTCAAGTGTTGAGCAATAAAGAGGCAGTAAGTGATACATTTAAATTATTTATTCAGCATATTCATTATTAATTCGGTTTTGTTCCTTGCTGCACAGTGAGGCTAAGCCAATGCCTTTGATTGTCAAATCTTTTCCATCATTAAGCAGCAGTAGAAGTGGCTGTTTTTGCCACCACACTTGCGTTTCATAGGTCTCTGGGCATTCAGGCAGCATCAATTTAAACCACAGTGAAATTTAATGCATTAACTTTGTTTCTGCAACATGCAGCTCCAAAAACAGAGTGTTGAATACAGTGTGCCTCTTCTTAGTCAAACTAAAAAAAACAACAACACCTACCTGGTAAGATGAGCCATTGCATTAAGACCTCATCCTTCGGCATTTTTTAAGGACTTCTGTGTCTTTGTCTTCAATTCACTAAGACTGATAACATCCTTAACCCCCATTATGTAATGGATCCTCGGCTCGTTGATGTGGTTGGCCGGTGTGTAGACTACGTGAAACCCTTTTACTGATGCCTCTATCTGGTTATCCCTTTTGCAGCACAAGTTCATGCTTCAAATTGAATACATTATTCTCCCCTCACCTGAACCACTTCCCTAATCACAATGCCTCTTCCTACAGCACCATGGTCGTCCTCAGAGGTCCACTGGTTATAGTCCCTCCCATATACGCACACATCCCAGCCCTACCACTCCACCGCGGCTCACACCACTCCGACAGTCTTGACATACTACCCATTTGTTTTTTCCTAAAGCCCTGGTAATGCACCTGCCCTGCTCACAGACCTGTAATGGTCTGTTCCCCTTGACTTGCCAGACATTCCCAAGCTTCCCACACTCCCATTTCTTTGGGTTTGACCCCACCTCACATACAAGCACTTGGCAACTGGATGGGAAGGAACAAGGGCTTACACGTGGCAGACTCTCATAAGCTCTCATTCAACAGTAACTATACTATATATAGATATAGTATATACTTACCTATAGATCTCTACAGGTATGGATATACTATCTATAGATATAGTATATATACCATAGTTTATAGGTCTATATATACTATAGGCATATATAGTATATGCTATATATATAGACCTATATATACTATACTATATATAGGCCCATAGTATATATAGTATATAGATATATAGATCTATAGTATACAGGTATATAGATACCTATATGCTATATCTATCTATATATGTCTATATATAGCCTGTCCAGAAAAATTCCAGCCATTGTTAATATAAGGAGAATGGTTTGCACAACTTCGCTGTAACCTGACAGCTGAGAAGAGTGGACTGGAATGCACATGCATGAACAATGATGACTTCACTGTACTAGTCAGCTGGGGCGGTAGATGCCTGTTGGGTGAGCATGCGTACTATGCCACCATCACATTCAAGATGACTGAGTGAGTAGAGCAACAGATCTGCATCAAATTTTGTGTTAAGCTTAAGCATCCCTCTATGGAAACTATTCAGATGATTCAGAAGGCCACCAGTAGGGTGTTTGGCAGCTTCGTCAGGGCAATGCACCCACTCATGCATCACATCTCATGCAGAGTTTTTTGGCAAAACGTCAAATCACCCAAATAACTCAGCCCCCCTACAGCCCAGATTTGGTGCCCTGTGACTTCTGGCTTTTCCCAAAACTAAAACAACCTTTGAAAGGGAAGAGATTTCAGACCAGTGATGAGATTCAAAAAAATATGATGGGACAGCTGATGGCGATTGGGAGAACTGAGTGAGGTCCCAAGGTGACTACTTTGAAGGGGACTGAGGCATCACTGTCCTATGTACAATGTTTCTCATATCTTGTATCTTCTTCAATAAATGTCTCTGTTTTCCATATTGCATTACTGGATACCTTCTGGACAGACAAGATGGATGGATGGATGGATGAGATAGATAGATATCTGCATCTCCTCCCCACACAACATCTGTCATACACTACATCCTCAATAAATATCTGTAGAGTAAATGATCAAAGACTGGGTCATACGATAAAATACAAGAATAGACAAGAGAAATCAAGTTATATGTGATGGGAAGAAAGAATAATCCACTGGCTGAAATTATTTGGAAATAACTGATTGTGCGATAACCCACCAACCAGAAAGGCAGGTGAGTGTCTATCTGACCAAATGGCCTCCAGTGACCTAATCCCATGGTTCATGCTAGGCCTCTGTGTGTCCAGGTGCCATAGAAGGCAGGGAGGGGGATCTTCCTCTGCTTGGAAGATGCAACAACTAGGCAATGAGGCTCAGGGTGAAGAATAAGAACAAACACAATAACAATTATGATTACAAACTTTTTTTAGGCTTCTCCTACATGCCAGGTACCCTGTGCTATCCATTTCAGCTCATTCAGTCCTGGAAACTACCCTGTGAAAATAACAAGAGCACAGAGCTGCCCAGTGGCTGTGGAAGACTGTGCTCTTGTCCCAACTTTCCACCCCCTTTCCTGATACTTCCCCACTGACAGTCATGTGGGAGGAGTCTACTTCCCCACCTACTGACTTCAGATTGGTCATATGGTTTTTCTAGCCAATGGCACGAGAGCAGACATAACATATGCTAATTAACCCAAGCAGAAGTTGCAGGAGCTACTATAGGTTCCCAACAGATGTGGGGAAATCCACCCCAGATAAGGCTGCCTTTGGGGTGGATTCTAAGTGAGATCGGTGACCAATATTCAGCCTGATACCTCCAATACATGGTCAAAAAAATAAATCTTTGTTATTGTTGACCATAGAGATTTGGGAATGGGTTATTACAACCCCAAACTTAGCAATGGCAGAGCCAGTGTTCTCACCGAGAACTTATGCTTTTATCCATTACACTCTTCTGCCCCCTTAAACACATGCCCTATTATTAGAAGAGGCCCTGAGTCTACTCTGGTGGGATCCGTTGCCTCCATCCTGCAAGCTGGAATCAGCATGCTGCTCCAGGTGTGGTCCACGGACTGGCGACTGCATGAGCATCACCTGGAAGTTGGTTCAAAATGCAGAATATCAGCCTCCCACTCCAGCATCTGCCTTTTAACAAAAATTTCCGGTGATGTCTGTTCACACTGATGTGTAAGAAGTGCTGGCTTAACAATCCTGCCCAACAGCTATGCTTCATGAAAGGGGAAGATCAAAGGGCCATCAGCTGGAAATGGAAAGGCACCAGCATGCACTTATTTTCCTCACCCACCAGAGACCAGAGGGGGAAGAACCATGTGCTGTAACTACCATGATATTATTATAAAACTTATGAGTTTTCTCTAGCCACAAAATAACATATTTCAATGGAGTGCTTCCCACTCACTGCTGGCTATGCTGACCTCTTGTTTACAACCCGATGACTTAGTCATTGAATAAATAAATATTAGGGCCTATTAGTCCTCATTTGGGGCTGTTAGCATGTGAACAAAATGACACCTCGCGGTTATCTTTACTCTCCTGTTCCCAAGATCCCATTCGTGGTTTATCACCTTTTTGAGGAGTGACACTGACCATTTACCATAAGAGTAAACAGCACAGCTTCCCAAGCACAAGTTATCATGATGGTTAGAAAAGGACTATAACCCTTACCCAGTCCCAAAACCCAGTGGTGCTGAGCCAGAACACCCAAGTAGTAAGGGAAGTGAGTGATGTTCTTCCAAGATGGTGGATGATACTGGTCGAACAGCTACCCAAGCATCTGAGATATGTTTTCCCCAGGAAAAGCAAAGATTTTTGACAGGCTGGTTTATGAATAAATTCGTGACGTGAGACATTTCCTAAATGTCTTTAAGAACTGTTTCAAAATGAAGTCATCAAAATTACTGCAAAATGTATACTTGAAATTCAAACAGCAGGGGAAAAAATGTGCTTGTTATGTAGAATCCATTACCAGTGAGTATTTCAGAGTGCAGCCTGTAAACACTTTTTGGTAAGGATTGCTTTAACTCAATCGTTTGGAACATAAGCAGAGAAAGAGCTGAATGGGAAATTCCAGAAGCCCGGTGTTTTTTCAGTTTGTTGTTTTTTTTCCCCTTGCTTTGTTAGGAAAAAATAATTATTTTTCTTCAAATTTTAATGCAATTGAAAGGATCTGATATTATTTTCTACTTTATCAGTTTATGTTGTTAAGCAAAGGGACATCACTTTAATGTGGAAAATGGAAACTATATATCAGGGATTTTCTTTCATGATCATGTGGGGGTAAAGAAGACCCTTCATTGGATGCAAATTCCCTTTCATAGGTATTTAATTCACAATGTAAGTAGGTGCACACTCACAGGCTCATATAATATTGATCTTTATATATTTTGACTTCAGCCTGGAGCTGCTAAAAGATGGGATTACATGTTAAACAATCAAATTAGCCAACAGAGGAGATCTGGGGTCAAAAATATGCTAAAGGAAAAAAAACTATTCTTAGCATAGAATGACCTAAGTAGTAGGTTAAGAACTAGAAAGACCACTGCCCCATCTGATCTAAAAGGGAATGATGGCTAAGTTCTGGTATTCCATCAGAATTGAAGAAAATCAATGTATAATGGATAAATAACAGAAATCACCATGGATACACCCAAAAAGAAAAAGCCACAGTTTAGAGTACATGCAATTTAATAATACATATATATAAAAAAAGCTCACCATAAGCAAAATTATAATGCAAAAAGTACCTTTAAAATTTTACATATCTGTTAAAAAAAATAAATGACCCTGACACACAACAACTAAAAGTTTGCAAACCTATTTTTCAAATAACATATCAAAATAGAAATGGGCAAAGCAAATGAACAGGCAACAAAAAAAATTCCAGGGACAACCTAAGCTCACAACAACAGGAGGCCTGGCTAAGTCAATTGTGGAAGATACTTATAATAAAATAGAATGCTATGGAAGCAGAAAAAAAAGAGAAGCACCTAATTTGAATATCTGACAACACCAAAATATTAACAGTTTCTATCTCTACATTTTAGAACTACAACTGCTTTCTTAACTTTGCTTGTGTGCTTCAAGTTTTTTTTACAAATTTTACACATTCAGCATATATTGTTTCACAGATAGAAGAAAAAATGATCATCAGCATTGTAAAAAAATTAGAAACTGAAACAATTTAGATCAAAGACTTTAGCATGAATGAGAGGTTAAAATTATTCCCAATTCTATAATATTATAGTCTGGACAATCAAAATATCTTACCACCAAGAGTAAACTGGCAAATTTTGGACAAATGTCATTACCCTACATTGATATTTTCTTAGATATCAGCAGCTATGCTTATGGGCTAAGGACACTATTAAGTCTATTAAGTCGCATGTGTCAGGAGATAGCATGGACCCAAAGAAAAGTTCCACTTCCTCAATTCTGAGTCTGTGTTTGCAAGTGAACATCTACCACATTCTGGGGTGAATGCAGTTGGCGGGACCGGACCCCTGGGGCTTTTGGTGGGACGGTGCCTCCTCCCTAACATTGAGTCCATACTGCCAGCGGGTTCAGATGGGAGCTAACATGTCAACTCAAGCTGACTGCATCATCTCCCCTTTTCTAGAGAAGCCGATCATGTAACTTTGTCAGGGTACGGATCATTAAAACACAAGAAAAAAATTTAAAATAAATTATAGTACAGTATGAATTTCTCACTGCCACTGTGACAAACTAACACAGACATGGTGGCTTAAAGCTACACAAAATCATTTCTTAGTAATGGGGGCTGGAAGTCCAAGATCAGTTTCATGAGACTAAAATTGAGGGGTTGGCGGACCACTGCACCCTCCGGAGGCTGCCGGGAAAAATCTGTTTCTTTGTCCTACTTCTCGAGGCTGTCTTCCTTGGCTGTGACCCCTCCCTGACATCATTCCAACCTCTTGTTTCATCATCCCATCTCTTACCATCCCTCTGATTGTCTTCCCTCTTAGAAGGATGCCTGTGATTCTGTCAAGCCTACTAGATAATCCAGGATAATCTCCCCACATCCCAAATCTCAAATTAAACACACTTGCAAAATCTCTCTGGCCATAGAAGATAATATCCACAGGTCGCAGGGGTTAGGACCTGAACACCCTGGAGCAGGTGGCAGCATTATCTAGCTGACCACACCTACTAATCAACTAGGCAACGCCCAACCTACAAAATTCTCCAGAGAGCAGCACTTTGGCATGTTTTTGTTGATATTTTAGAATCATGATAAACTGTAATTCTCCTCAGAAGTATTCAATGGAAGGCAAGTCAAATAAGTGGATTTCTAGGAGGAAAAGGAATACTCATTCTTGAATTTCTCCTTCTTCCCCCAAGTCTTGGGTGCGTGCTGCACAGCTGAAAACTCCCACGTTGTTGAAGACGATCGCAGCACACCTGCCATATGGGCAATGCCGATGTGATGGGAGGCTTCTGCTTTACGAATGCAAAGGATGCCTTCAACTTGCGTATGGCCTCTCTTCACGCAGAGAGCCATGAAAGGGTGAGACCCCACCCGCCATGGGAACGCACGTGCGCCACCCCTCACCCTCCCCAAATCTGGGGCTCCAACTGGGGACAGCTCAAGTGACCAATGGAGATTACTGAGAGCCTGTTAAATGAAGACACAATGTGGCAGACCAGGACACAGACAGAGGCTGACCACTCCTGAGAGAGTGTGTGCCACACCCACCAGGGGGCGGTCTTAAGCCTCCAAGCTTTCCCTTCTCTTTCTCCTCGTAGTTCGTCACCTATTTCTGTTTCTGTGATCACCGGATCTCTGAGTTATTTGGTGAGTAAGCAATGACTAGAATATATAGACACTTAAGTGCTGAACTCCAGCTGGGATGGATTAGTAAGTAAGAGGGAGAAAAGGAGAAAAGTTGGGGAAAGCCACCTTCATGCCCACACCTGGGCCCTGTTGGAGAAGAATCCCACCACTGGGAAGATTTGTGTCCCAACAGATACGTGGCCCCTAAGCTGCCCAGACCCCTCCTTGGCTCCAAGGAGAGTTTTCCTCCCCTGCTGATCCCTTCTTCCCTCCCTTAGGTCACAATGGAGACAACGACAGGTTTGATGTAAACCACCCCTCTGGCTGTGTCTGCAGGGGGTGGCAGACAGGCCCCCTGGAGTCCCAAACGTGGGTGTGGCCTTGCGAAGCTCAGTTCAGTCGAGAAGCAGGAGAGCCCAGAGTCTGCACACCTTCCTTTCCTGGAAACACAGGGGTTGTTCTTCCGGGTTAGGAAGCTGGGAAGGGCACTCTCAGGATGACCAGGCTCCAGCTTCCGCCTCATTCCAAACTTTCTCTTTGTTATCCAGGTCCTCTGGATAATGTCCTCGCTACCACCATTCCTTCTCCACGGACTGTCACCATCTCAATACGCTCGGGTCTGCCCACAGAGTAGGTTCCTCCTCCACACCCCCAGCCCTGACCTCCTCCTCCCCTCCCCATGCCCAGCAGGCCTGCCCTGAGGAGCGGCAGGCACCCCGGGCTGCATTTCCCGGTCGCTTCACAACCCACTCTAACCTCCTTCCCGCCCCGAACCTCTTGGTTTCCTACCATCTACGGCCGTTGCTTCTCAGTCTTTATTGAGTCACCTCTCTTGGTCCAACCCCAAAACGTTGGCCTTTTTAGGGTTCCAACTAAGGCCCTCTCTCCAATACACTCAACATTTGCTCTTTAGAAACCTCAGCCCTACCCGCTGCCTAACTCACCATCGATAAGCGAACTCTCCATCCTGGCCGGGCCCATCTCCTGAGCTGCAGACCCGCACATCCACCTGCGCTTTGCTGCTCCACTCGAATGTATTCACAGGCATCGCAAACTGACTGGGACCCCGGCTGGACTTCGGTGTGCCCCTTCCTCACTCCCCAAACTGCCCTAACTGCAACGACCCCTTTACCCGTGCAAGGCTCATCCACCCAGCTGTGCAAACCGGACTCTCCTAAACACACGTCGGATTGGCTCCTTTCTCCCCAGCTGCACTCCTGGGCCCTATAACACTACTTATAATATAGTCCGATATAGGGCTCCCGTCACCTCTCCTGGTGAGCTGCGACGACCTGCTGCACCCTAGTCCAGAACGTTCGTCCCTCGCAAACCCATCCTCCACTCTGCTGCCTTATTACCTTCCCATAATGTAGCCATATTACTCCTTTGCTTAAATGCTTCAATTAATTGCCCAGTGGCCTTTCAATAAAACATAATCCTTAGTGTGAACCAACCATCTCTTCCTAATCTGGCCACTGCTCACTTCTCCAGTGCTGTGTCACCCTCCCTGTGTCTAGAACGATCCCTGCCGTTTGTCATCCATGTCCCTGCCCATGGCCCCTGCCTTCTGAGTGGCCCTGGCTCACATCCTCATGGTCTCCTTAGCTTGCTGCCTCTGTCAACCACAGATCAGGCCTCCTGTCAAAGTAAGCCTCTCCTTCGGGTTCCAGGAGCCACTCCATCCTCCCCTCCCCCCACCAGATTTACGGAGAGCAACAAGTCAGCCACCATGGTACCTGGGGCTCTGCACCGGCCTCCGTGCTCTCCTGACACCCAGCCACCCCTTTGTAAATGGTGCCCTTGTTGAACACTCCCCGTCTTTTCTAACCGGAGAGTGCCAGCCACTTCCCGTCGGGATCCCGCCTGCTGCACCCTCGCCCTCTGCACTCCAGCCCTGCCGACCTTTCCTCGGAGGCTTCGGTCTGCCAAGTGTTACGTCCTGGAGGTTCTGTCACAACTGAGGCTGGTCCTGCTGCCCTGCGTGACACACAGGCTGTGTTAAGCCATCTACGACGTGCTCCTGACGTGCGGTCTACCTTGCCACTGCTGACCTCTGAAAGGCTGCTGTTACTAACACATTCCTAGAGTCAGCTCCACAAGGCAGGGGCCGTGAGGGTGGTACCCAAACCTCCCCCCCTCCGGTGCCTGGCCCCCTGCAGGTGTTCAATAAATAGCCGTTAACCAACAAACTCATTTCTCCAAGTTTACCTGGTGGGTCTCTGATATTTAAAGTTTCGTTTGAGCTACTATATTATAGAGTCGCTACACAAACAGCTTTGGATGACCTTGGCTGAAAAGTGACACCATTTATTTCCAAATCCTCCAGGTACTCAAAATTCACCCTTCATTTTGACAATCATGAGGTCCAAAAAACTAATAAATGCTCCACAGTAGGTACAGATGCACTGGAGAGCCGGATGCCCGTCAGTTTCACCATCATAAGACATTGGTCTTGCCCAGCAGACCCGAGGTAACATGTAATGAAAAGGGCTATAAATATTTGATTAGTGGCTTACTATTATTATTGAACCTTGTTGCTTACTGACCACTTAACCCTATGGTGTCAGTTCCTTCCCTTTCGGGAAAACATTTATGTCCCTTATGCCTGCGGCCTAAACACAGGTTCTCACACCGGCCTTTCCTCCAGGTCAGCCTCCTGAGCCCTTGGTTGGCCACTTAGGACCCGGTTCCTGTCCTTGGTCTTTTGATGCCCCTTAACTGTTACCAACCACATTGCAGGTTCTTGGTCTTCCTCCTCTCACGCTCCCTCTGGGGGACACCTCCTGTCCATGCCCCGTAGAAAACTCAATCCACTCACTAGGCTTACTCACTCCACATAAGTGACCACAAGGCTCCTAGCTCTTTTCAGCATACCGAGCAGGAGGAAACCTTGACTTATTCACAACAGCTGACCACAGAAAGATCCCGAGGTAAAACAAAGTTCAAGGGGGCACCTTGCAACTCTGGATAGAGAAGTAACAACGAAGCCAGAAGCACAAAGTGGCCACACTCTGGCAGGGCACAGAGGAGAGGGAGAAGAGAAGACGCAGGGGAGGGTACTGCTGAGGAGGGTACAAGAACCTGAATGCCCACCCACCTCTTCTATCACCCAGCCCAGGGGCATTTTCACAGATGACAACATGTTATTGGGAGAGATGTAGCATCTCACAAGCTACCAGCACCCTTTGGCTGCATGCTAATGGGTGACTCCTCACCCATACCTGTGGACTTCTACATTGCTTAACTTTCTCTACAGCTTATTTTTTTTCAAGATTTTATTTATTTATTTTTAGAGAGGGGAAGGGAGGGAGAAAGAGAGGGACAGAAATATCAATGTGTGGTTGCTTCTCAAGCACCCCCTACTGGGGGCCTGGCCCACAACCCAGGCATGTGCCCTGACTGGGAATCGAACCAGTGACCCTTTGGTTCGCAGTCTGGCACCCAATCCACTGAGCCACACCAGCCAGGGCTGTCTGCAGCTTTTTTTCTTAAAACAATAGGAAAAATTAAAGGATATTAAAGGACTTGAATGGCCATTTCACCTAATAATGTATACAAATAGCTAGTAAATGTATACAAATAATGTATGCAAATTCATATATTTGTTTCATGTACAAACATAAAAAGGTGCTCAACCTAAAGCCTTTAGGAAAACTCAAATTAAAACCACCACGGGCTACCAGCGCACACCCAGCAGAAAGGCTCGAATCAGAATAATAAATACTAGTAGAGGTGACAAAGATGTGGAGATTGTGGGAATGTAAAACGGTGCACACATTTTAAGGAACTTAAAATTTCTTTAAAAAGTTTCTTAAAAAGTTAAACAGAAGTTTACCATACGAGAAATAACACAAACCCCTCAACAACTTGAATACTACTGTGGCCAGGCGGCTCAGTTGGTTGGAGCATCATTCCATACACTAAACAAACGGTTGCAGGTTCGATCCCCAGTCAGGGCACACACCTAAGTTGTGGGTTCAAACCCCAGCTGGGGCGCATACGGGAGGCAGCCATTTGGTTGATGTTTCTCTCTCATACCAATGTTTCTCTTTCTCTCTCTCTCCCCCCACCACCACCCTTTCTCTCCTTCTAAAATCAATCAACATATACCCAGGTGAGAATAAAAAAATTTTTTAAACTTGTATACAAATGTTCACAGCTGCATTATTTATAGCCTCCCAAAGTAGAGATATACAAACACCCATCAACTGCAGAACAGATGGACACGGTGTGGCACGTCCACGTGATAGAACCGCACTTGACAATGAAGAGGACTGAAGTACTGATACATGCTCCGGCGTGATGAGCCTTGAATCACGATGCCGGTGAAAGAAGCCAGTCAGTAGGCCGTATCTTATATGATTCCAACTATATGAGATACACGGAGAAAGCCAAAATACAAGGCAAGTAAAAAAGGGGTTGTCACCAGGCTGGAGGTTGGGGGTGGGGATGGGAAGCAACTGCAGATTTGGGTGGTAAAGAAATATTTCAGGGTGGGTCTAAAATTTGCTTGTGGTGATACTCACACAACTCTATAAACTTCCTAAAAATCAGTGAATTATTCACTTAAAACAAATGAAGCCTATGCTAGGTAAATTATAGCTCAATAAAGATGTTAACGATAAAACTAGGTGTGTGGCCAACCAATTGGGCCTTGTGCTCAGCCACCACCTGCTAGAGACTAGAGTTAGCAGACACATGCCTGTGTCCCCCCTGCATGGGATGCTTCTGGTCAGCTGGCCTTTTCATCTTAGTCATCCTCACAGCAGAGTCCCTTACTGTGACTGTTTAATAATTATTTGTTGAATTGAACTCCAGTGGAGGCAAAAAAAAAAGACATTTTCTGGACATTAAAATAATGCGTTAAGCCCTGGCCAGGTGTCTCTGTTGGTTGGAATAGTGTCCCGTACACCGAAAAGGTTGAGGGTTTGATTCAGTTCCTGGTCAGGGTACATGCCTAGGTCGCGGGTTCAATCCCTGGTTGGGGCATGTACAGGAAGCAACCAGCTGGTATTCTCTCTCTCTCTCTCTCTCAAATCAATAATAAAATATTATTGGGAGAGGAAAAAACATATTACAAAAATAATGCTTTAAGAAAAGGTTTGACAAAACCCCTCCTCTAAAACGGCCCCTGGTAAGCGGCTGATGAGCACAGGGCAGGAAAAGTGCAATGGCTTGGGTGTGAGAAGCAGACATGACATTTAGCTCGAGACCCAGCGAGCCAGTCTTTGGAGAGAAAAATAATAATAATTAAAAAAGGGTGCAGCCAAGCGTCCACAGCTCCAATCCAGAGCGCCAGAGGCTGCTGGCGCCTCCGTCAACACTGTCAGATCACGGCCACATGGCTGGACTGCTGGACCAGGAAGGCAGCTGAAGCTGCTCTTTGTTTTAGGGCTGCCGTTTCCTCTGCGGAGGCTGGATTCACTGGAAGCTCTCCTTGGCCTTGCAGGCCAAACAACTACCCCTGATGGGAAGCTTTTTAGCCAGGAACGTAGGTGGGTGGGTGGAGCATTCAGGCTTTGGGGCCCGAGTGACCCAGGTTTGGGTCTGGCCCCATCCGTTGTTTGCTGTCCCAGCTCTAACCTCCCCAGACCTTGGTTTCCTCACTTGTGCAACTGGAATAATAAGAAAATCTTCTTCTCCGGGTCTTTGCAGGTTTGAAATGGGAGGATGTACCATGACGGGTGTAGGTAGGAAACGCTCAGCTAGGTGCCATGGAGCCCCCAGCAAAGAGCAGGTCACTAAGTTCAATGGACAGCGCCCTGGCGCAGCCAGTCATCGAAGGAAACCAGGGGCGTGGCATGCCCTCAGCCGGTGCCCAAAAGACCTTTCCAGTGAGCATCAGCCAATGAGGGGAGAGCCTGATTTCATCACTCCTGAGCTGTAACACGCAGACTCGAGGAGGAAGAAGAGTGCCCTGTGACACAGGAAATACACAAGGACTTCTCACAGGCATTGTGTATTAGCCAGAACCTCAAATTAGTATCTGAGACTGCGTAATTTAGAGAGCCTTTACTTCAAGTGAACATTTCTATTTTAAACTTTGACCCTCCAAGAATAAACCCTGGCTTCACTTGGTCTGAAACCTAAAATAGGTGAATCGTGACTGTTGAATGTTAGTTGACTTAATGATTCCCACAACTTCACCCATGTGAGTCATAAAGAGCAAGTGTACTATCAAGAAACTTAAGTTTCACCCAGAGATGGGCCTCAGCAGGGGTGGATTCTTTCCTCCAGGAGTTGGGAGGGGGCCTGGCACCACAGAGCTGGGGGCTTGTGCAAGGAACAGAGGAAGGAGGTCAGCAGAGAGAGAATGGGGCTGACATGAGGGTGACGCCTCATTTTCCTGGTGTCCAGGGAAGCAGCTAGCCCATCTTTGGGTCCCACTTCTGGTCTGGCCCTACTTTCTCATCTTGAGAAATCTGTCTACCTAACTCCCTGAGGGCTGAGTCAGGCTGGGTAGATCTCTTGATGAGGTCTCGTATGGGACCTCCTGGGGGACAGGCACCTGGGACTGCTGAATGTCTACTTTGGTCATTTACATCCACTGTGTTCTCCACGTGAGGCCCCAGTGCTTCCATGAGAAGAGAACATTCCTTCTCCATCCCCCAACCTCCTGGTACTGAGGGGTAGAAGTGATGGATGATAAGGGAAAGTCAACAGGGTGAGGAAAGGCTGTGAGGTTTGCAGAGATGTTGAATGGATGCAGAGTGAAGCTTGCCTTGGACGTGGGGAAAATACCCAGGGAGGGGCAGC